>KZ308343.1:735899-854293 GCA_000376725.2 Ladona fulva | reverse complement strand
ATCTCATCTTAGAAAAACGTATAAGAAAAAAACGGTTGAAATGACTATATATGGATAATTAATTCGACTTTTTGTTGAAGGAAATTAAATTGTTAAGGGAGAGGAATAAAAAGAATATCTACACCCATACAGCGTACTAAAATGACTTTTTATATATTATAACTAATACTCCTATCTCAAAACAATGTTTCGTAGATCGTTGATTAGTGAACTGGGACGGTGCTAGATACTAAATAAAAAGAAACCCTAATAACTCCATTACAGCAGCATACATCAAATTACTCAAGATATACATAGCTATCATTGCCGAAAGAGGACGAACCACAATTTTAAAAATTACCATAATAAATGTCGGCAAACCTGGCACGCGTGCCAAGAGTGGTCCTCCGATGACCTACTTTTGGTACGCCTAAAAAGTCTTTGCCAAATTTAATTTCAACTATTGGGGGAAAATAATTTACTATTTCGTAAAATTGTGGCCCAATTACTGTTTAACCCAACTCAGTCAGTTTTACACGATTTGCCTAATCATTTACTAATCGATATATCAAGATATCAAATAATATGATCCCAATAAAGTTTGGTTGGCATAAGGAAAAATTTTGTATCAGAGATTTCGGATGTGTCGATTTTGCACGCACTCTCAAAAGATTGCCCACTCCTGTACTACAGCAATATTACCAGCTTCGGTAAGTTATTTTTCAACGAAATAGATGTTTCTGGGAGCAAACTTAAAGACACAATTCTGCTGTAAAGCGAATGAATGAATAAACTCAAGGCGAGGTTACGCTCAAGTTGTCCTTTCGTCGTCCTAACCTCAATTTTTAATATATATTATATATATTAACAATGATATATATAATATTAAATTTATATGTTTTGAATTAGAATAAAGAAAACAACAACAAGGAAAGAAGATTGAGTTTGTGGGGAAAATCTTCTTAGCAGATGTTTGAAGGAGACTAAGGCCCCACTGTACAGAAAAACACCCACAAGGAGAATGGTGAATAAAACCCGCTAGAGCTCCGAGTATATGATGTAAAAAAGAATATAAAATAAATATGGTAAAAATGACGACACAAGTTAATGAGTAACGTTGGACAGAGATAAGCATTAAGATGAGAGAAACATTAAATATACAGATATAATAAAACCAAAAACACTATTTCCCCTCCCATAGTACGCACTTTTTCCCGGAAAAAAATTAATCTAAAATCGGCCTTCGTGTTATGGGCCGAGAGTGAGCATTGTTCTGACGTCAGAAATAGCCATACAATAGTAATTGAAAACAATGTTGCGTTTTACTCGTGGGTCTTATCTTCTAATCGCCGCGGAAGCCTTTTTAGCAATGTTGTTCCGTAAAACGTACGCTCTTTTATGAATATCGTTTCTTCTTTTCACTTATAAGCAGTGTACGTTCATGTGTGTACAGTATTTGCTTCGTTCATCTGAACTGCAATCTCATTGCGAAGGGCATTGCACTTGGTAACAACTGAATGTCATTGCAATTGGTGGCAACATTTTTCTGAACTTTGGGTCTTATCTTATTAAAGACGAACGCTTAAATTATAATTTTCAGAATAGAATTAAATTCTAGCAATAAAAAATCGCACGAAGTTGGAACGTAAACCTCTTTCCATCCGTTTCAATAAATTAGCTTTCTAAAGCCGGCAGTTTCAGGCCAGCAAAAGTTTCCAGGATTAACTTTTCTACATCTGAGTATAGACCCAACTGGTATATCTCTCTGGAGTATTTTTTTATTTCCTAACGATATAAATCAACTGAGATATGTTTTTCCTAGAGAATAAAAGCTGGCCTCCCGTATAACCGAGTGGGCAGCGCGATCGCCTTAGGTGAAAGCTTTGGGTTCGAATTCTGGTTTGAATCTATATTCAGCGGAATGGCTTCAGTCACCGAATGACTTTAAAAATGCTCCTAAAAATGTTATAAAATGCAATATCTTGAAAATTCTGTCTCTAGCGCCTAGAAGGCGGCACATTAGGGTACAAGGAAGTGTGCGGGTTGCGGCAGAGTACACGTATTGTGGGTTGCAGTAGTCTCAGGAGGCAGTGACCTGTATGCTTAACTTTCAATCATATTATTGGCGAAATATCACTCTATAACCATTTTGGTAAGAGAGTTGACTTCCGATTTAGTTATTTCCTATATTCCATCATCTTTCAGTTGATCCCTCAGAACGATCGAAATTCCGTTTCTCAATACAGATAATGGGTAAATACGAGGCCGGTTTTTTATTACTTTTTATTTATCCCTCAATAATGACTACCATCTGGCTTATTGCCTATTTGTAATAATTACATACAAACAAGTGTAAGTAAATAAAATGAAAATAATATTTTTTAAATTTATCACGATGATTTTCTTTGCAAGATTAAAAACTTCTGCACTGTTTAATTTGATTGCTTACGTAACATTAGTATTAGCTAAATAGTGGATTTTACTCAGTCTTTTAAGCCAAAGACATAGTTAAAGGTCGTTTAATATGTACGGTCTTACACATGAAAAATATTTTAAAACACGGTAATACAACATGTATCGACTGCGATTTTGATAAAGCTCTCAAGCCATAAGACACTCTTAACTCATGAAAATAATAACAGGAAAGCCCTTAAACCATATCGAAGCTCCATGAGTTGTGAAAAATGTGATTTGCTCAATGAAAAAGGAATGTAAAACCTATAGATTTACTTAAAAAGAATCCTTGGAAACCTGGTCACATAAGCTTTACGAGACTGTTATACATTCTTTCGTTCACACTTGCGAAATTTTTGGATAGTTAGAGAAGGGAAAATTAAATATCCTCTAGTAAAAACGTAAATAAAGATAGGCGATAAAAGTGAAAAAAATATATGAAATCTATCATGTCTAGATTTTTCCACAACAATTATGTAACAAACTGTATTCCCAATCAAGTCTAGACTAAAAGAAAAGAAAGTTAGAACACGGCTGTTAATGAATTAGAGATTTAAAAACACCCCGTAAGCCGTATATCGGCAGGCGGAACTTGCGTTTTAAGACACACGGTAATCCGGAGCTTCTTGTTTGACTTTAAACGCAAGTTCCTCCTGTCGACATACGGCTTACGGGGTGTTTTTAAACCACTAATGTCTAGACTTCCACGAAAGTTACCAAACAAATTTTTTCCCAAAATTTTTACGTAAAAAAATGTACAGGAACAAAATACAATCCCTAAACAACATATTAAGCCCCATAAATTCCAATCGGAATTAATATGTTTAAATGAGACCGCTATGTCCCTTACCGGTGTAGCTTGGGTCTCTCTTAGCGATCGCTGCTTCGCCAGGCGTTTCTTCTTCTTATGCAGCGGCCTCGTCTCAATTATCATCTCCTCCAGCTCAAAGGTCGGGTCACAGTTCAAGTGATCCTTCTGCAATGTTCAAAGAAGGGAAAGGTAACCATTTAGAACTGTATGTAAGATGTGAAAAAAAAAGATTGTAAGAGGATAAAGAGTCACATTTGCTGTTTCCGTACGTGAAGGGCCGTAAAGGAGACTAGAACTTTCCACTTCTATTCCAAGTCTAATCTTTGGGATGTGTAATAAACGGAAATTGAACGGAAAAAGCGCGCGTTCGAAAGGTGAATTGCAAGCTATAGGTTGGTAGGACTGCGAGATGAAAAAGCAAGCTGCGAGAGTGCGGAAAGCGCCAATTTGCATGCAAATCACGCAAAAATTTCCCCACTGGGAAATTTAATGCCGGGCAACTTTTATACTGTAAGGGCTCCGCGGCGCATGCAGAAAAGGGACCTTTCGGGACGACAAAATTCTATTAGTCGAGGACTTTGAAAAAAATCCTTTCCGTGCTTAGGACAACTTTAACGAGGGATTATTCAGCGGAAAATGTATTGTTTTTTTACCCTTAGTCGATCCTGAGAGGACTGAAACGTATATAATTACAAGATAAACTAAAAGATAATTCAATGTCTCTGCTACTTCGATGACCATTACATTCGAATAATATTATCACAATGCAGCTGCCGCTAATTGACAAACAAAAGCCTCTTTTCGTCTTCAGTTAATTAAGTCTTCAGAATATAGGGAACTAAAGAGAAAGAGTGCAATTTACGTAAGATATACATTTAGAAGAAAAGTTGTGCACAGCTGCTCTCAAGAATACGTACGAGTATTATTATCGCAATTTCTGTTATCTAAGAAGCTTATTATTTCACATATCAGTGTTCCCACCTGGTTTAGAATAAATAAGTCTCGCGATTTTGCGACTACTCTCCTTTAACTATATCCCATACCTTCCCTTCCACTCCCTAGGGACTTCTGAGGTTCAATCTAACTCCTCTAGATTCTCACCGAACAGGTGGAAAAGTCAAAATTTCATTTTGCCCTTAATTTTCTTATACATCAATCCGCTTTCTAACAGAGATATATAACGTTCACTATTTTTAGACGGTAAAGTAAATCTTTTGCTCAGCAATTGCTAGTTTTTCATAAATAGAATGTTCAACAATAATTTAATTTGCGATGCAAGTTAGAGTTAACGCAAGTTATTCTGCACTAAAATGCTCGTGGCATCACCTTCATTTCACAACGTGTTCTTCGTGGAAGATAAATAAAGAATAAATATCATCACACAAGAAATCTCAACGACACCTAACTGTTGGGTCTTCGCCGCCTTTGCTTCATTCAGATCATGTCCCATTTATAATGCTTCCTTTGTATATCCTTAGTATAAAATCATATTCATATCCTAAAATTAAAAAATAAGAAATTATTCATAGAAATACAGCGGCTATTTCAATTAGCCTCATCTTCCAATTTTACCAAAGAGGTTAAACATTGTTTTATTCCAACTATGTACCCCCGGAATCGGAAATGTATTCATTAAGCAATAGAAAGCTCTTTAATTGATCCAAGACCAACCGATAAACGAGCTAAAGTCAGCATTAATCCACTTTCAATGGGTGATAATGGTTGAGAACAGTTATCGGTTATATCTAATTTTTCTCGAAATCATAAGGTTTATTTTTGCTTCAAGTATGCGGTTTCCGCTAGTAAAAAGTACTTTTTGAAAATAATTGAGGTAACATTTGACGCCATACAGCAAGCATCGGAATGATACTAAAACGGATAAATTTATAAATAATACCATCGAATCCTCTTGGGTTCGCCATTTAGTTAGAAGATTTTTCAAAGCAAATCAAATCGACGCGTAATTTACTTCCTCAATCTGTAATGACTCATTGCAAACTGAACAGTTTTTCTCGAGGAAAACTTGCGACATACATATATAAACATATGAACATCAGACAGTAAATTTCTATAACATTAAGGTTAACCAATATACTTTATACATAATCTAAGAAAGAGTAATTTATTTTAATTTTTACTTTTCCTTGGGTGCTATAGAGATACACGGCCAATTAAAGCTAAATATAAGCAACCTAAGTAAACATTTAAGCAGTATACGAGTCAAAAGAATCTTATATCTTTGAAGGTCTCTTTCACGTGATAAGAATTCACGCTGGCACCAATATTTACGAAATAAGTTCTCGCCGTCTCCTCGGAGCTGCCAGCTGTATCAACAATCTTCAAAATGAACCGCGAGAAAATTTCTTTTTCAAGAAAGAACTTGATATTAATTTTTTTGAGTGCTGCGTTGTTGTCATCCTTTCACGAGGAAAATCTCAAAAGATGAAATGTCTTCGTCGCATTTTCAACAGCAAAAACTCATTGCTGTATCAAATTATGAATATCTTTAAATACACGGAGGAAGCTTTTAAAATCTTTCACGGTAATTTAAAAATTCAAATTTGTCCTGAGTGCCGGTTCCGAAAGTGACGCCTTTCAGAAATGTGTTACTAAAGGAAAACAATTATTCTTTTCTACTAAATTTCATCTCAACTACAGTATTCTTTCCACCGAAGCAAATGCAAAAATGATAGAATTGATATTATTTTTTAGGTTTTATTCGTAAACATTCTGCTGATAGTATTTATTAAGCGTTAAGTGTTTAAGGAGTTTACAGCTTTTACCTGGCATAAAAATGTTTTCTCCGTTACTTTGAGAATAAAAGCATTGAACGATTTGCTCACTGAATAAATCGATTTTTTATCAAAAACTTATTCTTTGTTTTTTTTGTTAGGCAAGATCAGTATCAGCCTGCCGGCCTCGGTGGCGTAGTGGTTAGCGTTCCAATTCCCGGGTTCAAATCCTGGTCAGGGCATGGATGTTTGTGATTGTGTTTATCAGGGTTAATTGTAAGAGTGGTCTTAATAGACCAAAATTCGCCTAAATAAAGACGTATTATTATTCTTATTATTATCGTGTAACATCAATGAAATAAAATGAAAAAATGCTCGCCCACCAATAAGTTTACTGTATCTCCAGTAAGTGACAAGTTCTCCGTATTCTGTTTCTGCATACCATATGAGATAAACTGCATGATGAATCAGCGAGAATTTTCACCAATATTTCATTACCCCGAGGCAAAGTAGCGCATAAAATCATGAAAATGCATATGGAGGAACAAAAATATGGGAAGATAACTTAATTGATATACGCATGGAAGCTGACAGAATCTATTTGCTATTGATTGTAAACTTTCTATTGGAATAGAAGTTTATTTTCCTAAACTGAAGTTAAAGCATAGGTTTTAAACATTGAAACCATTGCATTGTTATATTATAAACGTGTTATGCTTCAAATATGACTGCAAATAATTTAATTAATTAATCACTTTATTGCGGCTCCCACATTGTTAGACAATTCAGAGAAACACTATAGAACACGGGTGCGAGTCCGAGAACTATCCACTGTAACATCATTAAAATTTTAAAGCAAGAACCACTCGCATTCGCCACGCAATCCTACCGCGTATTGTTTTCATGTACTCCAGCCTGAAAATCGCCTTATCGCGCATATATCAGAGGGTCCAAACTAACGACACCCTTTAACCAAGTGAATATGCGCGAAAGTTCCTCGACGCGACGAGGAAGTCAATTTGAGGCGCCGGATCGAGTTTCGTAGTCATGGAAACGCCCAACAGCCACTTCGCCTCGTAGAAGAAGATGCGAGGAAACAAGCGAAAACAGAGCAACTACTAAATAGTACCAGGTTAGCGCTCCTTCTGTTGCCAGCACTCGCACGTAAAAATTTTCCTCACAAAGGTCTTAAGGGATGAGAGATCTCGGAGCGAATTTACCTCGCATATGCGCAGACAACAGGTGTTGCTTTACTCACCGGGGGCGTAAAAGGAGGCTTAATCTTCTTCTGAAGCACCGCTTCAAAATCCAGACCATGCATCGACGGCTCCTGGCGAAGATGTTGGACGCTGCTGAGCCGATTCTCTGGCTTCACGCTGAGCAACTGGGAATGTGGAAAGATCCGAAAAATCGTTAGAGGCATTGAAACGTAACAGAAATGAATCCGATCCGACCAACGCATGACTACCTCACCGTCGACGCTTCGAAGCTCCTTTTCGTCGAATGTCCCAAAATTCCATACGTTTAGTTCTGGATATTTTTCATATTTTATATTTCCCGTGTATAGAATATGAGAGCGTTTGGAAAGTATTTGGAAAGAACTTCTAGATAGAGGAATATTTCTCCTGCTGATGGAAATGAATATTCAAAGAGTACAAAATGAACACATTTTCTGGGAGAGAGATAATCTATAACGATAGAAGCACGACTTGTAATGATTTAAATTATTGAGAAGGTAAAATGGAATTGGATACAGGAATTGGAATTGGACAATTTAATAAATTATGCAAAACAATAATTGTTTTGCATGATAAATATAAACAATTATTGATGGCTTTTGGAGTTTTTGCAATATCAATTAATTATTGAGACCGAAACTTACTTTCTCAAAAAGTAAATGATAGTGATTCAAAGACAGCGTATCAAAATGATAACGAAGAAATTTTGCATTTCTTATGATATTCAGTATCACATATTTGCTTTATTTTGCTGTCCTATGCCAGGGGTAACCTTTGTACATCAGAGGGCCGTACAAACACCACGTGGGAAACCATTAGGCCGCTCTCACCTTAGAATACTCTTTACATTCAATAGTAACCTTTTCAATCTTTTTTCATTTGACCCTTCTATGGGCCTCAGAGACGAATCATAATAGATGCTTGACTCAGTCTGAAGAAGTAAAGGCTGTACTAAATGCGTGAAAAGGTCGCACGTTCCCCACCTCTGTACTACTAAACATTGTAGGCGAATTTTTCTAAAAAGCAATGGAAAATGGATTTAATTTTACGATTCCATTAAATTTAAGAATTTAAAATGAATATTTCTAACAATTGCCGTCATATCCGCTTATTTAAAGTTCCTTTCAATCCTTTTGATAATGAGTGATGAGTGAGTGAATGACTAATGAGTTTCTGTTTTCTAATAATTAATCACAGCTGCTTATGACGCTTTTCTAGCATTTACTCTCCCAATTTTCCTTTAAAATAAATTTAAAATTTTGTAATTTTGCACTCCTTGGCTACCCCAGTAGATCACCCCCTGTTTCTCTCTGCTGAAGCGTATCTCTGGTTCTTTGACTTCTCTCTTTGTTCTGACAATGAAGCGTTGTTATAGAAACTGGCATAGTATCTAAGTTTCAATTCATTTAATGAAGCGTATTTGTTTGCATTACTTGTCCTGTTTTATTACTGTCTTTGTTATATCCTCCTCCTTTATTAATGGGCGATAATCCAGTGCAACGGGACCCAAATGTCTTTGGTGTGGATACTAAATGCTTTCGTAACTCTTTGATTGCTATACGAGAATACAACAAAATGCATTATGATTCTGAAAACGCTTAATTAGCTATTAATAATTAATTATTATCGCTTAATAAGTAATCGGTTGAATTTCTATAAAGGCTGTAGTAATACCTAAGTATTTTATTGGGATTCTGAAAAGCGGGATATTCAAAATACCCATTTTCCGAAAAGAATAGGTCAATCCTGTGTTTTATAGAAGGTTTTATTTCTGAGTGAAATTTTAAAAATAAGGATTGCTGCTGAGAGAATATATGAAATAATTACAACAACTTGAGGTCAACGGTTCCAATATTTTTGGGTTTTATTCCCTGTCTATAAATATATTTTATATTTATCATATATTTGAGTTATATTTAATTGGCCAAAAATCCTTAAAACACATTCAGATGTCCAAAAAGGAGATTAAGGGAATGAATTAAGGCATTGTGAGTTAAAAGATAAATTTCTGTGGCAACGGGAAAATGTCTCACTTCTTTCTCATAAAGTGTCTCACTTTCTTGATTATCCTCTTTACTTTCTTCTGGCACCCTGACAGCCACGAGGAAAGGGTGCTTTCCACAAACTACCAATTAGTGTCATATAAGTTGCGATGAAAATGGCTACTATGAGGCTCAGATCAAAGACAATATACAGCCGAAAAGGTCTTCGCTAGTTTTTAACATCTATTCTTTTAACTAGCAGAATTAATAATGTTAGTTAGTATTTTAAAACAATTATTAACACTACCGAAATCTTGATGCCTAGACTTAGTACATATTTTCTGGAAATATTAGCTAAGTCAAACACAAAATCTTAAAACAAACAAGCGTCAGGATTGTCTTAGGCTCCTAAAAGGGATCATTCCATTAATTAAAAGGGATTATTCCATTATTCCATTGATAATGATGATACATACACATCGCCTCCTCCTCTACATTAATTTTTTAATTTATTTTTATTTAATATCTAATTTTTATGAGATTATATGGATAATCTACCATGTATTTTGTACTAATTCGTAGTTTTTAGACATTTTAACGTTAACGAAAGATTTATTGTACTATATTACTTTTAATATCTAAATTGTAAACTGTATAGGTAATTCATTGCCCACGGGAGGTTTTTGGAGGAGTTTCCCCCCTGTCTATGGGCGAATGCCAGGCAATTAATATCAATATTAATTTTTAGGTTACACTCCCCTCCAGCGTTGCCACCTTGCGAGATGGCCACATTGCAAAGTAATTATTAGTAAATAAAAATACATCTCCAAGGTTACATAAAACAGAATAAGTAAAGAAGTTATATTGAAATTGAAAGTTAACTGAAATTGCGATAGGCAGATATTTTTGAACGAGGTATTGTACCTTGCATAAGTAAACTTCGATTAACCATTATTAAACGATTAATGATTAAATTGCTTCGTTAACATTAAAAATAATGCCAGGCGAAGCAGATTATTTCATTTTCCTCGTGATTTAGGATAGAATCAGTTAAAATAAGAGAAGCCATACTGTTTAACATTAGAAAAATTTATGCACTGGCTATTGCTCAATTGATGTACCCATTCAGATGGACAGTAAGGATTTCTTCGAAAGAATACAGTAGAAATAAGTAGCAAGCAACTATTACAATGAAATCAGTTATATGAACGTTCGAAGATGTTGTCGTTAACGTATGCAGCCCATAAGTAACGAAATATGAGATTTTGATACTCTGATTTCTGAGGGAAAGAAGGAGCAAGAGGCCCAGCTAAAATTAAAAATTTTACTTAATTTAGAATTAAGATTAAGCCTCTTAAAGAATTAGGCCATTCTAAATTATTATTAAACCATTATTAAAGAAATGGAGTATGTACTCTAATTCTATTATTTTATTTTACCTAGTTTTTGAAATTGAACATATTTCTGAACGCGTGACTGTCTTTGAATAAGTTCCTTAATTCCTCTGTAGCCACGCGGAAAATATTTACCCACCATACGTATATTTTTCCTTCGACAAAGGAATCTAGTAAAGTCAAGAGATATTCGTATTCATCTCCAGCAGATGAACTCTTAAGGGGAATTTTTGCGCTTAAGGAAGTGAGTTGGGATATTCAAAAATATTTATTGTTTTCTTTAACATAACACGAAGAAGCTGTTTCACAAAGAAAAAATTATATTTTATCAACATTTTCCTTAAAATTGGATCTAAACGGTTTATCTGAGTATATATTTGTTGTGATTAATATTCGGATGATCGAATTAATTCGTAGTTTTGATCAAAGAAACGGAGAGAGATTCAGTGATATATAAAAATAGTCATAATTTATGTTGTCATCCTAAAATGAAAACAGTTTGATAGCAGATGGAAATGAAATTCCGTTTGAATCAGAATAATTTGCATGACCCATCATTAATACTCGGAATAAATGTTTCTTTATTAGTTTAAGTTCGTATGAGCCGTTGACATTAGTCCACTTTCAAAGGAAACAAACAAACAAACTTTGGTTTTTCCGATTAAAATTTTCCCTCTATATCTTACTAGTTAAACAAAAATCTTTCGTTGGAAAAGGTTAAAAATATGAAATAATTTGAAATAAAGATCACTGAATATTCTGCAAAGGCATTGATTTTTTTGCACCGTGAAACATCTGAGAATAAGAAATCCTTCCCAACGAGCAATGCGCACAACCGTATCGACATAAATACGAAAATTTTCGACGAAAGATTCAGCATGCTCCCTTTAACACCGATTCTCTGTTTAAAATGGGAGATGGAAATATTTTTATTGAATTGTGCCAGAATGAACACGAGCTTACGGATAAAAATATTTATTCCTTTTCTGGCCGTGTCGGAACCCAATAACTCTGCAGGCAATCCATTCCCTGTTTGCATTGGAGCGCTTCGCGAAGAGTGCAGACTGCATTCATCACAGACAACGGGAGACGGAAAATAAAGCGCATCATATTGGATTAAATGATAAACGACAATTCGCGAGGAATTTGTTTTTCGGACACATCAATCGGTTGAATGGATACGAAACACTGATGGATATACGAGGACAATAAATTAAAAATTGCAAGGTTACATCCTCCTATTGTCATTCGGGATGAAAGGAGGCGTATGCGACGAAAAATTAGAAAAAGAGAAATAGAGCGATATCGATCCGACGACTTTTGTATCTCCCTGAGCATTGTCTATCCTAAATGCTCTATAATTTGCTTTACGAGAAAATGAATGAAAATACCTCTTATTCTGCAATGATTCCTGAGTGAGAAAAGAATATCCGCAACCTTTTAAGTAAAATAAACTGATTGATAAAGCTGTAAGTGGAACGAGGCGTGAAGTTTGTATGGAACTTTTTTACTTTTTACATAACAATAATCCCGATATAACAACAAATTAGGCACTGTTATTAGAGTCATAAAATAACCAGAACAGTTCATTTTAAACCATACAATGATTAATTACGATAATTTTTTATATTATTATCCTTAATTAATAAAGAATTAGAATAAACATATTTTTCATTGTAAAGAATTAGAAAGTTATCTTAAACTTGATTTAGGGCTTCGAACGAATTTAACGAGACAAAAATGCAAGTTATAAATAATCAATTATCTTATAAGTAAGATCATAGTTGAAATTGAAAAGAATCAAAAAGGATTTTGATTCCATTGACTTCTGTAATAGATTTCATAATCAGGAAGCACAGGCCTCTGTTAAAGTAAGCTTATAGGTATTGTTCTTTCTGAATTTTAAACCAAACCCACGAAGGAATTATAGTACCTTAGCCACGAAAACAATTCAAACTTAGTCTAACAGAAAATAACGGAACATCGTTCTTACCTTTTTGATTAGATGAACTACGAATCGGTGCCACGTTGGCGGGCATCGTACTTCGGTAGCGATGATTTTTCGCACCTCTGATAGGGGCGTGGCTGCATGGATGTCGAAGGGACGCACTCCGTGCAGCATTTCATAGGCCACGACTCCCAAAGACCACCAATCGACAGCACAGCCGTAACCAGAATTCTCGTCCGCTGAGCAGGCAAACACTTCGGGGGCTACCGGAATATTTGATGAGGTTAGATAAGGCAAAGTACACACCTACGTACCAAATTGTGCTGCTATCAGTGAGGCAATTTGTGAAACCGCTTACGTAACCAACGTTTTGGAAGTGGCTGTCTATGGTTGGGTTCCATTAGCGCTCATCTCCATGCCAACTGCGCTTTTATGGTGCTGTAAGTTGTCGCCATCTTTTACTTTATTGCACTGTCACCTTCATAACGTGATTCTTTTATGGTTAGTATATTTAGGACTAATTGTCGGTGGTCGCTAATAAAATTACTGATAAGTTCTTTTGACAGAAATGTTTGCTATCATATTCGAAATTATTATGAGTGATGTGAATTATTTATCTTAGGTATGCGGCTATACTATTACTGCGATTGAAGAAAACTATTTCATACGATAAACTGTATATTACTACCTTTGATTGATGAGTAAGACAAATTTTGCCGAATATTTATGTATTAATCTCCACGATTCGCAGGTATTTTTATCAACGGTATACAAACATTCTTGCTCAAATTCGTGGTAAAGTAAGGTAAACGTTTTTCGGCTTCAATATTATCCCAAATAAATGAAGTAGAGAACAGTATATAAAATACACCCTAAAGTTGGGTTAAACTATAAAACGCATTGGTAAATTTTGCAAGAAAGGGCCTTATGGCTTTATTTTCATTTATATATTTATTTAAGCGCACAAAAAATCTTGCTAGCATCCAAATCTCGCAGAAGTCACGATCTTATTGCTAGTTTAATCGAGAGTAGTTGGTTTAATACATGTAACTGAACTTACTTCGTTAAGAAGGTAACGACGCAGATTCTATTTTGGACTGGATGTCATCTAAATTATTCGTAAATTGTGAATATCAAAACGTCTGATTCTTTTTCTTATATTTCAAAGTGGGAGATCTGGGCTTGAGTCCCAGTCACGTCACTATTTTTCTCACCTGTATATCCATTGTCCCTTATCGCTTCATTCAATGAAGACATTCAAGACTGAGAGAATCATATTACTATTGATGCTATTACTTTATACACTTTGTTAATACTAAAAAGAGATATATTAGACAACAGGTTAGTATTTGCTCAAATACGCATTTATATACGTAAGCTTGCACACATTATTTAAATTTAAATCCTCATCAGATGGCGAGGATCTAATTTTACTTTGATGTATTTACATGTAAACGATTCAAGCGGAGATTTAATTTCCAATCACTATTCTTCGACAAATGCTTACAGTCTGTCAATTGTTTGCCAATTATGTGTAAGAAATAGGCATCTTAGACGTAATGGTTTCAAGAGAAAATTCCTCTATAATTTACAGAGATAGGGTAAGGCCCGTTGCAACATTTCGTAAGATATTTGAGTTTGTAAGAATCAGAGACGCTTCGTTTTCAGCGCCGTAATGAACTCCCCGCCGATGTCTCTTGATTTTATCTGAGTTGGCTCGAGAGGATGCAAACAGAGTTACGAAGGATTTCCATTAACTTGCGGTTTACAATGGATTAAAGAGGTACAATCCTAAATTAAAATCTTCATTCTTTTCATTCGAACGTAGACCGAGTACTCCTTTTTCCGTAGAACTCAAACTCTTTAGATGAATCCGTAAATTTGCAGAGCAAACAAACCGCGAGAGAGCGCACGCATAAAAAATCTCATTCATTCTGTCGCCGTTTAATTGTTATCCGCTAACTTTTACCTCTCTGATTCTCGAAGAAGTTTTACTTTGAAAATCCCCTTCAATCAAAGAAAGATGGAGTTGCTTCCGAAGAAGTTTCTTTAACTTTTTTTTTAGAAAATCCGTCTTCAAAGTAGATCGAACTATGAACGTGTATCAATGACGTGGCTTTGAAAGTTAAAACAAATTGTCTGCAGTAATCTGCGAGCAAACAAATGACAGAGGTGCTTTCATGATGTGGTGTTAGGGGTAGAATTAATTGAATTAAGGTACCATTTTTATTCATTTACAATTATGGTGTTAGACTGATGAAAAGTAGCGCGGTCCAGCTGATCCCAATAAATGTATTGAGATCCCCTTTAAATTTGTCTGTGGAAAAGTACTAAGTATTTCTTTTTAATAATGTCTTTCTACGAAGTGACGCCTTCTACCATTGATTTCTTCGTCTATGCTTGATTCGTTTAAACACATCAAGAAAAATGCCAATAAAAATGTTAATGATACCCTTTAAAATTTTGAAAAATACCCCCCTAAGAATTTCAAGGCTAATGGTATTGACTGAATATTCTTAACAAACCATTTGATTTTTATTATCGACCCGGACATCTTTGAGTAGGGAAACATACGACAGCACTGCAATTAATTAGTAATAACAACATATTAAACAAATGTATACCAACAGTTATACATTTTTATATTCCAGACGTATTAATCTTATAAACAGCATATTATTTTGAAAATTAGATTATTAGGGGAAAGGTGTTAATATTTGCACATAGACGTGTGCGCCTTAAAACAATGGTTAGGATACCTGCCCGTAAAATAAGGGATCTGGGATTAAGCCCCAGTCATGTCGCTATTTTTAACGTTTTTATCCTTTAATTGCATCATTATCTATATATATATAAAGCAGAAATTCTGTGGGTTTGTGTGTTTGTTTGTTTGTCCGCGATTTGAGTCCACACCGTTAGTCCGATTTGCATCAAACTCTGCATACGTGTTCTCCGTGAGCCGGAAGGAAGTACTGTCAACTTTTCATTCGCAAAATTTGCTGGGTTTGAACGAAGATCGTTCAGATAGATTTCCATAAGAAATACTTGTAAAGTTCGATTTTATCGGGAACAGACTTTATTTCTTTTGCAAAATTAAATTAAACCTTTTTTATTTATCGCGTCTCAGTTTGAAATTTTCACTTTTTCGAAGCTTATTTTTAAAGCTGTTAAAGTTAAAGAACTATTTACAATGTTATTAAAAAGTTTGACTTTTAAAATCTGATTGACTTTTACGTAGAAATAACATTATTGTGTATTTCATGATACAGGTTTTGAGGCTAGTAATTCACAGATCATTTGATGTTTTTCTTTCAATCAATATCTATTCATCTATAATCTATATAGTCAACAGAGCATTTAATACTTTTCACAAACAAAGCACATTAATTAATATTTATTTTTAAAGATTATATACGGAGTGGTCATTAATTAAAAAAATCAGGTAATTATATAATGCTTTGGATTAGGAAAATTTACGCAAGGTAAAAGAGCTCTACGTTTTTAAGTATGAGAATGTATCATTTATAATCACGTTAAAATATCCATTAAATTGGTATATAGAAGAAAACAAGGAGAAAAACTAAAACATAAATAAACTCATAAAATGAGGCGAGCTTCGGTTCCGGAAAATATACTGCTCATAATTACAGGTATCAAACGGCGTTTTCCTGCCTTTCAAACGAATTCCGACGAAAATTGTCGAACGAGACATTTTGATAATTCATTATCCGCACACACTGAAATTAAACATCAAATCGAAACAGCTCAATTTAGATTACTAGACGCACGGTGCTAATCCAAATGCATCGCCGTTTGTTTTGAATTTCACGTTTCCATTAATTCCATGGAAATTCTCTAAGCGGTTGGAAGGAATGCGAATTAAATTGTCTCGTAGAACTCAGCACTGATTCCAGTTTTGCAGCTTGGAACGAAATGGTAAAATAGGCGTAAACCTGGGGATTCCTTTAACCCGGCACCTGAAAACTCGGTCCGGGATTCTATAGTTTCGCCTTTCGATTAAAATGAGCAGTAGGCGCCTTTCATGAATTCCGTTGCAGAGGTGACCTTTATCATTTTCCCTAAGAGGTGGAAATTGGGATTCCTTGTTTGGCTCCTCTTCCACAATTCCGAGAAGCACGCGCGGAATGAGTTTATGAATTAAGGTCAACAAAGAAAAGAGCAGAAGATGCCATGCACTCACCCATATACGGTTTAGTACCCGACATTGACGTGGCAAGCTGTCCCTCCTCTAAAACCGTGGCGATGTTGAAGTCCGTGATGTGGGCATGACCTGAACGAAAAGAAGGCGAGATTAAAAGCATTCCACACATGGAAAATGGAGGAAAAATGAGATTCGTATGATATCACAATAGGGAAGATTAGGAAAGCGGGGTCAGAGACATGCCTCCTACCGTGTCATTAAAATAGGGTGCCTCAATATCGTTTACAATTTCTCCTCATAAAACACCCTTATATTCAGACGCTTACCTATAGATAATCACAAACGACACCGCGTAAAACTTGAATATGTAAGAAATTACGCATTTACCTACTAGAATTTTTTTTATATTTGTAATGCTGCAATTAATATCGGGTGGATATGTTTATTTCACTAATTTAAAAATATTCTCATTCTAAAATCGTTTTGAACGTTCTGCTGATGAAATGCCGAAGAATCATTCATCTGATGGCGTAACCCATGAATAATAAATGGCAGAGGAGAACCGTGAGTTAATTACGTGATCGAAAAGAGGGTGGTATAAAAATTAGGGTACAGCAATCAGAGTAAAATACATACATACATACATATTTAAAAATATAAATAGAAACATACCATACGAATATCAAAATTTGGAGCTTTTTAGTAACGCATCGGTTTTGAATGTTTATTTGGTACTAATTTACTACTCGTGAAGGATGGGAACTTATTTGACCTGTGTACTTAAGAAACAAGACATTTACTCCATACACTACTGAGTGAACTTGAAAGCCAGTACAGTTCTGCAAGGAAACTGATAGATTTTTGATTCGTAATGTACCTACAAATTCAAATCATTCAAATTTGCTTCACATGCTAATAATCTAATGTGACTATACGTCAATAAGTTATATAACGAAGCGAGAAAAAGAACTGACCGCATTCCATCCTTAACAGTGTAAAACATCAACAAAATTGGATGGTGCATGATTTCGTGTTCCTGTAGAGGGCAGCGTTACCCTGATCACGCACATTAATATTTTATGCTGAGTCGGTAGCAAGAGAACAGCAGCTGGTTAGATATGACGAACGAGAAGATTTCTGCAGAAGCGATGAGGTATTTTTGGATATGAGGCCAAAGAACGTGGGCGTCCGAGCTCCATTATTCCCATTTCCCATCGCCAAACTACAAAAAAAGAATGGAAATAATGAGGGAACTCCGAACAATGGAGATATTTTCAGGGGTCTTTTCCTCGTATCCACCATTGACTCAAATGCAGCCTTGGTTGTTATTGAAATTTATTGGACTGGTCTTTTTTAGAGGGAAGGTGTTTCGAAGAGAAGTTAAAACTTTAGCGTTTGGTTTTTTGTTCAACCAAGAATTTCTTCAAAGTACATAATCCAAACAGTACTGTTTTGGATATAAGTTCTTAAAATACCTTAGACAGTCTTGGCTTTCACCGTAGTTAGTCCTCGTGTAACTTTTCGCATAAACTTACAATGGCAAACTTTCTCAACATAAGTAAACATTATTTCCTCATGTAGCTATTAGACTTCAATTCAAATCAAATTCATTTCGGAAATAACAGTAACAAACCAAAACTTTTCTTAAACCTTTTGCATTAAAGTTTCGTAACCCGCAGGTCCTAAATATTCGAAAAACTCCAACGCTTATTTAAAATCCGCCTAGATATACAATACAAGGCAAACCAACGGCATATTTGAGTTGGTTCTATCAAACTCCATTCATTCATCCATCCAAGCATTCCATTTAATATTAAATGGAATGCTGTACACATTGGTACAAAATATATAAATTCTTACCGTGAATTATATGTTGAAATTTTAAAATTAATTGCTACTTATTAGCAATTTTGGTTAGTGATAGTCCGAGAGAAGAAACTTAACAGTACTTAGATAGATGACAACGGCAAATGTCAGATTCTTATATTAGAATGATTTTTCCCTCATAAGATAAAATTATTCCTGTTTTAAAACATTTATTGTGAACGCTACTCAGATTATGAAACACATCCTTCCTATTTCTGCCACTTCAGCCGTATATTCACCAGGAAATTTTCATTAGAGAAAGTTGAAGAGCAAAGCAACCGACGGGATTTGACCCGATACAAATCGATATTTTAGGAACTTAACCTAATCAGTCCTTTGGAATCTACTATAAAACATGGAAACTATGGAGGAACTTATTTTATCCATGTCAAAGTTAAATTTACGTTAAATTTGTAAGAAGTATATGTACGTGTAAGTTTTCGTGTAAGCTGAAATTAGTTAATTAAATATGGTTTTTCGCGTGCACCTTCCACTGCGTAGTTTAAATTTTGCAGATGAGACATCTTTGTCCCATTCTGTAAAATTAGATAACGTGCTACAGCATTTTCAAATCTCTTCATCTTAAACAAGAATAACTTCTCTCAGTAAAATGTGAGCTTGAGTGATTGAAATGATTTTTATGTAAAAAACAAAGCTTATCACACTTCGTTACGTACTGGTTCTAAAAATAGCCCTTCATGATGTTTACATGTACGAGTATCTTTCGGAATTTAGTTTTTCTGAATTACTTTTATAAAATTATCATTTCACTTGTAGATGAAAAATAGCTCGCCTTAAAGAAATTTGATTTGGAAGAGCATTTATCATATTTAGAGTTCATTATTATACTTGATTTAAATAGTGTTTATTGTGTTAGCTGACTTACAACGGCGAGAACGCTGTTAATTGCACAAAATCAACATTTTACCCCTTACATATTGGAACTTTACCAACAGGACAATACTGAAAGAAACAAACGTCTCAATTCAACAGATATTAATGTAGCGTTAAGTCCAGAGTAATTACCGCTAACTCCATTCTCATCTTTTATTTCGGATCATTCAAACTGTGAGTGATATGCTGAAAATAAAGATAGAGTTACAATAGTAATTAAATTGGTTACTGAAATGACGTTGTCAGCGAAGCAGGCATAAATCAATATTTCAGCGTCTCTAATCTTGATAAGGGAGCGAAGAGAAATTTGCGCAATTTAGAACTTCTGGAGAGATTTTTAGTCTCGCGAAAAATTTCCTTATGAAAGCACAACTTCGTTGAAACATTTTCTCTGTACCTTTCAAGCGGAGACATCGGAGTCGCAAATGGGATTCTACCTCGATTCCAAAACAAACTTTGCCTAATCCCACGTGGCTTCATTAAGAGATGAGGAATCGAGGAGGAGAGAAAAACGCTAATGAAGGAACGCTACAGACCTGTGGATACTCCGATAAGTTAATTGGGGCTCTCCTCGATCGAGATAAACAAAATGAAGCCGTCGATGTGTCCGATGGAGGAACGCCGTTAAAGAAACCAAGTTCCTATCGCCGAGTCTTCCTCGCTAATGATGGGAATGGATAAAAATGGGAATTCTTTCCCCATTAAAGGAGCAATTTAGGAGGGGAATAAAGCTGCAAGCCAAATCTTAATTGCATATTTATTTTACCCATTTGCGGATGACAAATGTCGATTACGATGCAGAGCGAGAGAGTTACGAAAAGTATATGCTACTCGATAGTTAACGAGGACTTAAAAGAATACGAGAAGACGACTCAAGTTTTGGGGGCCGAATCTCATAATTAGGGACTAGAAGTTATGTTTAATCACTTATAACTACAGGAAAAAGGCAGGGAGGAAAAAAAAGTTGAAAGAACTTTGAGAGAAATTATTTTCCTCCAAATTTACTACCTATCTCTCACACATATTCGCTTGAAAACCAATTTTTCCCTTGATTTTGCCTGTTTTTTCTCTAATACCACGGTATGATATAGTATTTAATACATCAAAAGTGTTGTGTTAAGACGTCTTTGTGTATCACCAAGATGAGTAATACCAAGCTAATACTGAAACAGTTCAACATGAATCACATCAATCAACCTATTATTCTTCTAATTGACATGTTAACCGGTTTTTTTACGTTAAATATCTTTTGACTTTAACAGCTAATACACGATAACCACATTTTTCTCTAGCTCAATAACTTTTTCTTATAATTTTAAATGATAGACGATATTTTCTCAAACTGTTCTATTCTATTCCAGAGTTTTTCAAGGAAAGTTAATCTAAAGTGTTTTATTTAAATTATATAGATTCTCCGACATAGTAATGCATTGGACCTAGTAATTGTGTTAAAATAACATACCTACTACATTTAATTTACAATGTATCAAAAACTAACTTTTTAATAAAACAATCTTTGTGTTTCTACAGATAACGATATGCATGCTGTAGGTACAATTTTTTGATTAAATCAATAAATACAATCATAATTTAAAGTTTCTTAACAAAAAAATATTTTAAGCAAGATTTCTCAGAGTATCTTATATACACTCCAGCAGCAATAACTATGGTGGAGCCACGGCCTAGTCCCACGGCTTTACCAGGCTCTTTTCTATTCCCACATTTCGTCTTCAGGCACTTACTCATTGAGGTTTTAAATTTATAGTACATTTACCAGGAGTATACTATGTGCAATATATAATGCATAGTATGTATTAAATATAGGACGTATAATATCCCTTACATATAATAAGATCTTAACATTTCTGCTTAAGTTTCACCAGGTGATCCTTTTTTCTATTTGCATATATATATATGACGAAAAGATCTTCTTCAATCTAAGTCTGCGTTACACCAGCATTTCCAACCTCTATGACCTTAAATCCCACTTTTCATTACCTCAAAAGAGTCAAGTCCCACTAATGTGCAGAGTTAATTTTTATAATGAACGTAATTTCATAGTTAAAGAATAATTAAAATACTTATGAATGGCAATGGACCTATCGAAGGATTTTTTACAATGAAACATACTAGAAAAAATATTTTAATATATAATATTAGAAAAAAAGCAAAAAGCAAAAGACTCACAAGTCCCAAACAGCTTAACACTGCATAGTTACAAACATGTAATAGATGCTTCTTTATATCCTTCCCACGTGACAATTTTTCCATGCAAACGAGAATGCTTCTTTGAATAAATTGGGTATATCTAGCTTGCCATATTTGTATTACACAACACGGAAAGGAAACGCACTGCTTCCGCTGAAGATGTAGGGAACTTAACAGATAACAGGTACTTCTCAGTAATTTAGGGCGTCGACTGCGTTCGCAGACACTTTTTGAAAACATGTCAAAAGTTGATTTCATTAATTAGATGCAATAAGAGGATTTATTTTTGTCTGCCTAAACGCAACATTAAATTATTAATCATTGGATAATGACCTCTCATTTTAATTAAACTGCCTCGAGATACATCTTCCGTTGACATTTTACATTCACCGAGCATTTATTCATTCGGCCTAAGGGTCGATCCTTTGAATACTGTCTTCAAAGACTGAATGAGCGGGTTCGAGGTAAAGGGATGCGAAGGAAGAGGACGCTAATGATATATGACGAAGGGCTGGTATGAAGACGGATGGGGGTATCTGCCGAGATAGGAGAGTTACGATGTTTAGAATGTAGTTTGAGGAAGGACATTATGGCAGTGAGGAAAGCAGATTGATATACAGGCCAAGACTGATAATCATCTTAAGTAGCATACATTACTCCTAAAAGTATGCAAAGGGATTTATGGCTTCAGTTATACAGGCTGAGGAGTTCCTTTTCATCATCATGATTTAGTGAAAATGAAATCCTGTCAACAACGGATTTTTAAAAGGAAGAATAATAGTTGAGTGGTTTTTGATGAAAATCCACTCATCATTTTCATCTATAAGTATCGAAATTATTACGAAAGACTCAATTTATACGAGATTTCAACAATTTCAACGCTGACAAGCCATTCAAAAAAACAACAAATTCAACGCTGACAAGCCATCGATGCATATAATTTTGAATAAGTTGAAAGTAAATGGAATGGTAGTTGACGTTACTCGTAAGGAGCTGGGTAGGTAAATATCGAATGATAAATAAGGAAAAGTCCAAAAGTCCTAAATCCTCTGCATGTTGAATAGATGCTGTAACTAAATGATATTGAAGTTTAAGCCAAAACATTATTCGTGCGTCTTAATAAATTTAAACGTTGTTTTTGAATGTGGTATGCGTAATCTTTTCTAACTACACTTTGTATTAAGTGATAATTGATAACTGTATCTTTCCAAGACTAAATGTAACTGTAATCTTTCTTCTGAGAGGTTATATACCCAATTGTACTCGATTAAAAAGACATTTAATGTGCCTAATAGTTACGCCTTTGTCTCCATAAGTGCGTTAAGAAAGAGTAATGTCTAACGAATAAAATTGCGCCACACACTGTGAGCTCGTAATAAGCTGCACATATATAACTTTAGAAGTAAGCGAGTAAGAAAGGCTCCGGATAATGCGATCTAAAATACTAAGCATCACAGGAAAGAGCATCGAGGTGTCTGCAACGAATCTTCTGCTGAGAATGGCGAACATATGGAGATAGAAATTCTTATTTTTGCACAGAACTAAGATTTAAAACGATGTTTTTAAGCTTCCTGCAAAATGAAAATCTGAAGAATAAATTTCTTTACATCTTAAAATAGCATGTTAAAGCATTACTTAGCTTACATTTTATGAGCAGCAAAGTCCAAGTTGAATCCAATGGAAACTATTTTGATGGAAGAAAATGATTTCGCCTTGACTTTGCCAGCGTATAAGTTCACAAGGAAAAATACCGATAGCTGACGTTGAAAGAGCTTTGGTCCGTGGGTATGTACCCGGGTATATGGTACGGAGAACTGTAATGATTTGAAAAAATCAATCTTAGTTTTCTTTGGTAGTAGTTATGACAGTAACTTCTAAAGTATATCCAAATTTCTGTCTTGCATGACGATTAAAAGGTATGGAGAACACGCAAAGTTTCAGTAGTCTTGGAAGTTCTACTGTGTGACTTTTAAGAATTGGTAGTATAAGTTTGATTGAACTTAATTTGATATATCTGATTTTTATCACTTTAATCCTTAAGTCCAAACTAGAGAAAACTGTCCGTAAAACTTCGGAAACTAAATAGTTTTAAAAGCAGTGATCTATTTTGTAACCATTGCCAAGACGACGAAGCTATATTGGTAAAGTAGAAATAAAATAAAACTGAAGAGCAAGAAAAATGACCATAATAAAAACAAGAAATGAACGGAGTTCACAGCTTTCGCTGAACACACCATACAGTTACTGCGCTTCTTCAACTCAAAAAAGATAGATTTCTTTATTTATAGAGACATGAATTACATAGCAACAGTTTAAAATCATGATTCGGATAGGATGCATGCGTGAAAGTATCTCTGGCCGCAACCTATCCCTCCTTTAGTGATCGCTCTGCTAGCGTTATAAACTTCTTATCTCTATGAAACTGGGGTTATGCTCTCATTAAACGGTCACCAAATGATGCGGAATCTTCCCGTTTCATTTAATCTTCCATCGATATCTAGGAGGGAAACGGAACAGGCGCACTTCACTAGGAATTGATCCATCAACGGGAAAAACCTTACGGTCTTGCGCTCGTAAATAAAAAGCTAAATGTAGCGGAATGGGGAGTAGATAGGGTGCGGGGAGGGAAGTAGAGATGCATGGAGAAAGGGAGGTGGTGGGGTGAGGTGGATGCAAGCCCGTGGACGTCTGTTTTAGGCGTCGTAAGGTCGGGGGGGCTCCTCTCCTTCGTGGGACGCGTTGCTGGGATTGGAGATCAATATTAGGAGCAAACCCAATGCCACGATTTGCCACCGATTAACGACAGCGTTCCTAATTCAACGCGAATGGCACTGGTTTAGTGGGTCTTCGGAGAGAAAATATCGCAGTCTTTAAAGCTATTGAGGGTGGTTGCGGCACATGAGATACTATTATGCCGACGTCGGAGTCGCGTAAGGAAAGATTTTTCGTAAACAGAAAAGATTGATTCCAAATCAAAATGGACACGAATAAAGTACGACCGGGACTCCAACCCATTTCCATTACCGCCAGACAAATGGCAGGGTTAAGCTAACTTGCCATAACATTGAGATAGCAGTTTTGGGAGACGTTATAGTTGAAATTTTGTAGGAGAATTTGGATAGAGCAGACAGAAAGATCTAGCTTCGAGCCCCCGTCCTGTCAGAGATTTTTCATGTCCCTTTTTCCTTGAGATTTTTCCGAAGTGCATGCCTTTACGTACTGAGTTACCTTTCACTTTTTTCTAGGAAAGATTATTCTCTCCTAGATTACAGACCGGTGTGATTTTATAATTTCAGTCCCTGGTGATATAAAGGTGATTAAAATTGCAGGCAAAATCTTATCGACTTAGAACTTGCGACTGCTTCAAGAGCGTTTTTGAAAGAATTACTATGTATCTGTAAAACTGTACAGCATTGGAGAACTATAAAAGAATAAATTATAGGAAAAATTGTGTGCAAAATAAAAAGAGAACTGTACTATGTCATATCCAAAATATATTTGACTGTACTCGAAGTAAAAATGTCACTTATGTGCAAATGCCGTTTCTGATGAAGCATCATCAAATACACGTTTTTATGCTCTACTCAAAATAAATTCTGGTAAATACTAATTATTATAGTTTCGCTTGTCGCTTCTCTTGTATAATCAAATACAAATAACGAAATGGAGGTTAGTGCAACAAACATGGAAGGGAGTCGATGTGCGTGAATAGTCGCTCCACCGGGAGAAATCTCCGGCCGCGTTGGACTAATTTAATTCGACTTATAATTAATTTAAATGTCACGTTCTGAACAAATATTTTAGGACTAATGAAGAAATTATAAACACTAAAGCAAATATCTAAGCTGTCACTGTATAAGTAGAGATTTAATTTTGTACAATAATAGATAATTATGAAGTAGAGGCATTCTGATTGGTATAAAATCGCGTAAAATATAATTTTACACCGCGGTTCGAGGTTAATATGCATTGATAACTTAATTTTTTTTTAATTCACGGAGGAGGCCGTAACTTTGTGGAATTCTGACATTACTCCGAATTTTAAATAAAAGTAAGTTTTAAAAAACAATATAAATAACCTTTACTGATCCACAAGAAGTCAGTGGATTGGATCCTTTTTTTGTTTTATTTAACATTCGGATTGATTTCTTTAATTCAAGAAAAACAAACAGCTGCATACATTTGTGCAGTTGAAGTACCATTGAAATTGAACGAAACTATTAAAAGTTCCTTACCATGACATACTTTGTTTATATATAATGGCAAAACGCATTGTACCTAATACTACCCGAGAAAAGTATTTTGCTCGGAAACTTGACGGCTGCTAAGAGGACACGTGGGAATGATTTTTCCACGTACAAAATTCGCTAGACCGCAATTAACTCCCTTCAAAGACTCGCTATTGAATTACGATTGTATTCATCTGCCATGAGAAGCTAATCATATCTTTTCCGTGCGCCCAATCCGAGCTGATTTGAGAATGAATACGCATCGAATTTCCAACTCGTTCGGGGAATCGTCCTGATTAACTAGCGGAACAACTGCCTTATTCATGTCTCGCCAATAGGATGCCCGCGTGCAGAATAAAGGGCTCAGTCAATCAAAACAAGTATCGCAGAACGAGTTGGAATGGAAGTGATGGCTCAGTTGAAGATGACAGAACATTGCGCGAAGAGGGGCAATCGAAGCGACTGGATGGAGAAAACGTGAGGAACGGAAAGCGGGCGATGATGAGTACTTGGCGTGCACCTGATCGGAAAGAATTAAAGAGAGATCCACTTTTATCAACTGGAAAATTTCTAAAGGACGAAAAGATTCCATAACAGGAAATAATGACGAAACAGATACATCGTGGTATAACATATCATATACGTACTGTATAATAAATACAATACAGAAGCGTACGATCTAATTGGAAACATCAATTATTAAAAAAAACTGTCTTTATTCATTTGGAGTATTTACTCTTAACTCCTTGGTACCGCCTAGTTTTCCTAATTCTCTCATAAAATTTATCAAACAGAAACGCTTAACTTTATAACATGCGTTGAGTGTACGTGAAGTATGTAAACCTTATTGATTAATTCCATACGTTTGAATCAGATAATAGGGTCATTGATTTAAATACATAGATAAAAATGTATGTATATTGTTATCGAATACCTTTGTTTCATTTTGACAATAACTTTTCTTTTAGGATTTGAATTTCGTTGTTCATAGATAGTTGATTTAATTACATTAGCCTCTGTTAAGCTCTTCATTGTATTACTTTGATGTAAGGCATTTTCTTTATTTATATTTTTAAATTATATACTCGGTGTTTTCACTTCTTTGTGGATGTATTACAAAGGGGTTTTTGTCTTCTTCAACCTTCAGTTGAGAAGACTTTTCTCCACAAATCCAATCCTTATGTGTTTTTGTTGTATTATATCTTCCTACTCTAAGGATTAAACTATTTACATATGCATTGATAACTGATGTTAGGTGAAAGAGAGGCCAACTTGACCTAATCTTACCATCAATCTTTAATTTATTCTTGTTTTTTACAATTTTTAGCTATATACTGCCATCTTTTATATAAAAATATACGTGTAAGAACCTATAAAGGTTTCCAGGAGTAAAGCGAAACGAGTATTCAACGTGGACGTGTTTCGCCAGATGTGAAAATATCAACGGTTTAGCCGATAAGAGATACTTTTCCTTATGCAGGCGAAAAGTGTAGGCGAGTGCAGTAGAAGCGGCTTGCTCATCGCGGGTAACGGGAAATATGAATGCGTGCCTAAAAATATTGTTTTAATAATAAATCATAAACATAAACGATATTGTAACTAGAGGTACTCTTAAGTATTCCACGAAATTACGTCAAGGTACAAGATTTATCAGTTTAAGTCTGACATGCAGATAACAAGGTTACAGATATGTTACAAGTAAACTTATGCAATGAATTACATATCTATCTGCAGATTCATTTTGAATTTCGTACAAGGGAATGAAAATTAGACATCGGCTGAGGGACTGGAAGATGAAGATGAGTAAAGGAATGGAAATGAGTCGATTACATGGCGAACGGAGAGGGATAGGGAGGTTTGTGCAGAATAGACTAGAAGAGATTAGTTGCTAAGGTTGGGAGGGCTAATGAAAGGTGGCTGCAGGGATGGAGAGGATGAAAGGTACGCCATCCTCCACAATTTCTCCTCTAGCTATTTAAATATGAAATCAAAGGATTATTCGGTGAATTGGAGCGAGCCGAGAAGAAACGAGGCCCTCCCGGCTCCATCTCCTTTTTGTATATGCGAGGGATTCCAATTTTAATTAATGCGCCGATAAAAAGACGATCGTCGCGCCATGCGGATGTTTCTAAACGAATATCGCTTCGAAGGCCTTGAAGAGGTTTTTGTGAGCGAAGAAAAATCGAAAGCGGGGCTGCAGATTGACGATCCAGAAGTAATTTTACTGAAAGCTCTTCCCCGCAACTATCCCTTCGCATCATCCGATATGTATTACTCTTTCATTAGCTATAGGAAAATCTCATTTCGCTGAAATAGATGTAGGAGGAGACTGCTGTGGGTAAAACTTCCGAGGATATCTTGATAGTCCGATTTAATCACAAAAGTATATTTAATACTTGTAATGCAAAACTGAACGAATTAATGCGATGATACTTCGGACAACGAAGATGATTCATTTTGAAATTGCAATCATTGACATTTAACGAGATAATATTCATTGGCTTAAATGAAATTTCCCAAGAGGTCTCAAATCCTAAAATAAACGCATATACACCGAGAAAAGCCACAACCCACAAATTAGTATGTAAGCAAAAATCGTCAGATCCACTTCTTTGGTTTTTATTTGAATTTCTTAAGCTCGCGAACATAAGCTGATTTTAATCAAAATGTTTCTTTAACCTAATCCGTATCCGTCAACCAAGTCGGAAAACTGCGAATGGCTCTTCATTGGAAGGGAAATTTAATAGCAGAGTTTATTAACTCATTATTACTTAATTGTATATTTACTCTTTCATTATTACTATTTATATCATTAAATCATTATGTAATATAAATAGCAGTAAATTTAATAATAGGTAGCTAAAAGCTGAGCAACTTCTGAAATTGATGTTAATATGCCCTGAGCATGTTTGCGAAAGTCAAACTCATGAAAATTCGTTGTTGTGAACGAACTGATGTCAAGGGAACTTAATTTCCTCTCACAATCCGGCGATATATTTACATGTTCAGGGCAATAATTTTTAGAGTTCGCCTTGGGCAAATTCGAAATGTTATATTTCATAAGCTGGTGTTGAATTGACCCAGATGCATATTTCACAAGCTAAGATAAAATCCAAGCTTATTTTTTTAAATTTGTATAAAATTTTTATTTAAGTTTATTTTGATGTCAAATTAACTTCTATGTTTAACTGTCATACATAAGATGGATAGAGATATACCATTTCGTTGAACGGTTGTTCCACCGAAAACTTTTATACAATCTTGTTAGGTTAACATTTTTCACTCTGTAATCGTATAATGCAATCATTTTGTTATCTAACTGTGGAAGTGAGATGGACAATGTATCCAACACGAATGAATTTTGCGGTTTAGCGGATCGCGAATGAAAGAGGGATTATGAGAAAGAGCAGCATATATGCATTGGAATCAAGGAAATGAATAAATAATAAACCATGATGCCCCCGAATGCGTAAGTTTAATTATCGGAATGAACGTATCATTTTAAACTGCAGAGAAAGTTGAACAGTTGAGTTGAGATATGGCAAAATTCAAGATTTCGTTTAGTACCAAGTTTATTAAGGATTCGGAGCATCACAATTTGATGAATGTGGGCAATGACTTGGTTTTTTCCTCGTTAAAACAGAAATTCTCTGAATCAGCTTCGTATACGGCAACTTTGTCGCTCAAACTCGTATGAGAAGTCATATCAGGATAAAGCGAGATACTGCCCCTATTACGAAAGCAATTACCTCCTTCAACCAGAATTCCTCGCGACTATCACGATACGCATATGGTGATTTAGTGGAGCACAACAGCTGATAGGCATCCCTTCCATTTACATCAGTTGGTATGAGGACGAGTTTGCCGCTTTCGACCCTTCTCCTGCAGCAGGCAGTTATAATCGAGATTTTGGTTTCAACTGATCTCTAATAAGAGCAAAACAAGCATAGGATCAGGTCCCTTGTTACATTAAATCAATGTTTAAATTATCTATGAATTTTCGTATGGCCAAATTAATGATTATCTAATCAGCAACACTGACACCACAACATCTGCAAAATCAGCAAACACAAACTCAGGTACTAGCGGCAGAAGATTCTCGTTGTCAAAAATAGCATATTTGTTTCTTTCCCAAATTGTTATTGCGCTATCTTATAAAATTTTTCGAGCTTATCTTATAAAATTTTTCGACCAAAATTCGTTCGAGGGGAAATGAAACAGTTTGTTATCCATAAAAAACATTTATATGAAAAGGGAGTGGTAGTTAAAGCTTTGACGAGGAATGTGGTAAACATAGTAAAACACTATTTCGTGAATGTGAGAATTCGCGAGACCATCGGAACGCATCAGACTTCTACGGCAGAAGATGGACCAAAAATGCAAACCTGTCCAAGAACAAAAAAAGGCTACAACTTTTTTAATGATTAAAAATCGATTCGCATATTTTTATTTTATCGTATTATATTGCACACTACACATTCCTAATTACCTTAAAATTTACATGCGCAGTGAACATAATCCAAAAGGATATAATTCGTCCATCAGTATCTCCAGAAATCGAAAATGTTCACATTCAGAAAAAATACTAACTCCTAATGGCATTATCACCTCAAGCGGTTAATTCGCTAATCCTGCGATTCCACTTCAGTAGTTTACTTATCAGAATAACACTCATCGACAACTTCCTCGTGCTACGCACATAGCAGTGTTTGCAGATTTTTTCCACAGTCGAATGCTTCGTCACAAGGCATCCATTGTTTTTCCATCCTTCCGCAGCAGTATTTCCAATTTTCTGCAAACATATATGTGAATGGTTACCATCGTTTTCAAGTACGCTTTTCTAGGCGTTAGTTAAAAAAAGATGTCCTCATACCTCGTGGAGCGAGCTAGTTAATTCGCAGACCAAATGAAAGGATGCCGATTCTGTCCTTATCGCTGAAATTTTCTTGTTTTTCAATCCATTCCTCTCGCGCCGCGAGCAAAGTTAAATTTACTACCTTCCCAGCAAGAAAAACGAGACGGAGTGAGCTGCAAAATGAAACCTATGGATCGTTCTGAAAATTGCTAGTCGTGGAAATTTCTAACTTGATCGCTGCCCACGTTGCTCTATTTTCTCCAATAGATTTTATGAGGATATGGATTTCTCAATTTTTCAAAACTGTTGCAAGAGAATGCTTCACGTGAGCTGCAATGAACCAATCTTCTGTTATAAAATTTGGTAAAATTCTATCTTCACCATAGATAATGAGATTTGAAATTTATAATTTTTCCGCAAAAAATGTACGACTTGGTTTTGGATTCTTCATGCCATCATCATCACCTGATGATGCGCCGAATTGTGTATTATTTCCCCTTACACAAATAGTAGAGGAACTTACTACCATAAAATCTACATTTTCTTACAGATTGACGGTGCTGCAGTCGTGGTTGACCTACATCAAACCTGTTTCATAAATACATAGGGAATAAAACGAAACTATAAAACTGTAATACTTGATAACATACTTCAGGACCATAATCTGCGCCTTCCTTTATAAATGTAATACTTAAGAATATATTGCTCATAATCGCAATGCAAGGTCTTTATTTGCGTTCACCAGAGCGTGGTTAATAAATATTATTATTGTTATTACAAGGGACTCCAATGAGACAAATAAAACTGCGCTCAAACTTAACTTAGTTTTAATAAAGTTGCGGCAGTAATGGAAACTTTTTCAGTTTTAACATAAAGAAAAGAAAAGATATGGATAAATATAAATGAGCTATCAATGGTAGATCAAAGATGATTGATGGTATCCGTAACAAAGGGAAACGGGACCCAAAGAATCTAAATTTATGAGCGCTTCTGCTGTGAACAATCCCTAGTTTTTGCTCTTAAAGTTAGAAAGAGTAATTCGAAAGGTTTTCGAAGAAAGATCGAGCCTCTTCCTGCTGATTAAATCAACCCTCTTTCCAAAGAAAAAAGGTCCAGTAATTTTTTTTTAAAGTCTCAAAACTAGAATTCAATAATAGCTATAAATGTATATAATAGCTAAAATACAACTATTCGATTTGTAGTGAAGATCGTCGATATGATCGTGATATTATTTTGCAATTTGCAAAGAGGTACAATGGATCTCGCTGAACAATTTTTAATTTGAGAGCGCAGTTTTACACGAAAATGCATATTTCCGCTTTGCCCTAGACTTTTGATTAATTAAAATTTTCCTATATTATTATGAAAGCCGCCGATTCACCTCCAACGGAAACATTTTCCCAAATTACTTCCGCCGCAGGCTCGGAAGGTGTTAGTCACTCAAGCGCGTATGAATAAAGAATTTGTATATAATATATTTATATGTACACAACGCTTTTTTTCACCTCACTTATGAATTGCAAAGTTATGAAATATGCGTCTCCAACATTTCATACTACAATGTGTTCACAGACTAGCAAATAGAATCAATACATTAAAAGGATGACGGCACATTGCGCCAGCTTCCTGCAAAATGTGCCTCTATCATACTGCTAAAGGGCAATTAGAATTTTCATTATAGAAGATAGCTAAGAGCTCTAACAATGTGCATACGCAGGAGATATGGTTGAAGTTAAGTGGAATCAAAGCAGCAAACTGTAGAATTTATGACAGTGCGTAGAACAACAATCGCAAAGCATTTTTTTATGCTAAGCTTGATAATTGCATGGGACTTCATTATCCTGCCCCCTGGAACGTTATTCAGCCATGGCATGCATAATCGGTAAACGCAATCGAATCAATTGAGTTTCTATCTGATTGAAAAGCTATTGCAATTACGAGTATGCACTATCTATTAGATATGCTTCGGGGGATATGTCGTAATATATATCGGATAGAAACTCACAGTCTGCACCGAAGGCATCTCCGATTCGGCCTTTGTTATCGCGTAGGAACAGCCTCTAACATAAGAAATGCACCGTAGCGATTAAAAAAAATTTAAGCCTTTGTCGAAAAGATAGATAGTAATCATCCCGCATATGAACAGAAGTCGTGCTTATGTTTCATAAATGCAGCCAACCGTTTTCGAGATCTTGGTTTCGACGACAGGGCGCCTAAATATCCTTCCATAAGAAATATGGGAAATTTCTTTATTATTATTATGTAAAAACTTTACAAGTGGAACAATGTTCCGGTGGCAAGGATTTAACAGACACTCCCGCTTAAATATACAACTACAAAACCATCAGTACAGTACCCAGTATCCTTGTCAGTCACACACTAATATATCACAATATAACATAATATAATACAAATTAACACAATATGAAACCATATGACACAATATGCACGTATTCCTGCAAAGTCCGTCTAAATGTCTCTCATAACTGCACCGCTTATCTAAGCATTGGTCCCCAATCAAGTTGCTCTTCGTAAGCGGAGGTCACCCACAAATCGCCATCTTCTAAGTGAATAATGTTCGAGGAACTGCCAAACCCCGTGAGTTCTGCCAAACCCCGTGAGTTCTGCCAAACCCCGTGAGTTCTGCCAAACCCCCGTGAATCTCAGTCAATACAGTTCACGTAGCCTTGCCTTAAAAGTACGCTCATGTGAAGGAAATGGAGTATTTCTGAAGGTAGGGTGTTCCATTGTTCAATGGTTCTATTCAGAAAGGAAAATTTTGGAATGTTAGTTCTTTGAGGGAGAGGTTCGATCTTGTGATCCTTTCTGCTTAGGTATGAGAAATTTATTTTAAGAAATTATGTGAAATTTTTTACTGAACTTTATTAAGAGAAACAATGGAAGACTCTCACCCGATATGTGAATAGAAGACGTAGATTTGATAGACAAACGCTGTCAACCCCTCCCAAATTGATCCTGGGTTCGATGCCAGGGCGTTTAAATATAAGAAATATTCGGTATGATGACGTTGAAACTGTGCAATTGAGGAGCGCTTAATGTTTAAATCCTTAAAAATTGGTGTTTGAGACCCGTTTACGTAGGCGTACTATTTTGTCCTTTAATGAGTTTAAGGGTACTCAGTGAAAAGGTAATGAGGCCCCATTTTGGGCTCAATGGAAAATTGGGATCTTTTTAAGATTTTTTAAAATAACCATTATTAATTTCTAAGAACCTCCTAGCGACCTCCTACGATAAGTATGGAGGTTCGATTTAAGGACCCCAACTATGTGGTCCTTTTTATATTTTTATCGTTTTTATGGTTATGGAAAAGTTTGAAATAAAATTGGAATTCATCCTAATTTATCATTCTCAATTCATCCTTAATTTTTCATATTTGCTATTAACTAAAAAGCTTGCAGCATCCAAGCAACTTTTACTCGTATTGAATAAAATTTTCTAAATTCAGCAATGATTTCGAGTATTTGCGTGCGTAATTAAGAATTTTCATATTAGAAACCCGAAGTATGAGACTGATCAGACATTCGTCCTATTTTTTATGAATTTCTATTATTTTGACATTAGTTGATACCATGTGTATATCTGAGATGAACATGTTCATCTTGAAGCTAAACTAATGATGTTAAACTATCTATAATACCCATGAAGTACAGCTTATACTACAATGAAAGAAGATATTTCCCAAAATTGTTAACAGACAACATTTGAATAATGATTATGTATTTTAACTGGCCTGAATTACTTAATGAATAATAATAATAAATTAAAATTTTTACACTATAGTGTAATAAACGTACCCTATTAGAGAAACCTGTTTGGAGTTACCTTCAAATTAAAATGGCTTGGGCTTAACGATTGTTAAACCAAATAAAATATTAATTTAAAGGTCGGTAGAAAAACCAAATATCATATTTACTTATGGATATTGGTAGTGGCATTCCACTTTGAATTTATGACTCATACATAGCTATCGCTGCTTTCAAATCATTCTAATTCCTCGATATATCGGGTTAAAAAAGAAAATCCAGTAATTATACCTCAATTTAGAATATAATCCTTCAATGAAGCCCTTCTAATTCACTACATCCATAATGTATTAACGAGATAAAAATATCTCTTCGCGTGGTTTTGGAGATTGTAGGGGCTGATAAGTAAATTTTATGCTGCAAACCTTCTCTATTATATCCTACAAGTTAATCCAGAAGGAACCACTCCCTTTCCCAGGAAGGGGAAGAGAATGTATTAAAAGAGAATTGATGAGCAATCTCAAGTTATTCATGAGGAGGAAGAGGCAGACTCACAAGAAAGATAGCTTCCGTGGAACTACCAAAGGTACCTGTTGCGCAATCGATTTTTTCCGCTTTTGTTCTCAAAGCTTCTTCGCATCGCCTAGAAGTGAAGCAAGTTTCGAACAAACGGCGAAACGGAAATTTATTCCGAGGAAGGGAGGAAAAGCTGGCCCGAGGGTAACGGTCAGCGTGCAGAACATTTTCATCAAAGGAAAGACAGAGCGTAATTTAGGCCGTAATGATAACGGTTGCGAAGATTCGTGAAATTTTGTGGTCTGCAAAATTTCTCTTACAAAGAAAATCATAACTGAGTAACGTTCCTTTGCCAATATGAGACAATTAATGAACAACTACTAGTTAGAGTTGTTTCCTTACATTTTGATGGAGCCCGGTTCCTGTACGTTGGCTTATTGTCGTTGAAAATAGAGTGAAAAAGAGAGTTTCAGTCCTGGGATTATAATGTGTGCTGAAAATGAACTTAAATTAATGTTCACTTTAGGGCGCAGGATTTTTAATGGTTTGTTGTAGTTAAATTGAAGGTCATAGATAATCTCAATGCTAATCCATCAAATGTATAGGAAACTAACTATAAATTTCTCTTTCACAAACAATTAAAATACCGGACCCTAAAGTGAACATTAATTTTAGTCCATTTTAAGTATACATTATAATACCCGGCTTTATCTGTACGTCTAATCGTATTTTAGCCTTTAAGCTTTAGCGATATAAAAATATATTCGAGGGGCTACATTTCAATTTAAGAAAAACTAGGTAAAAATAGGTTAGATGTGATCGATCGAATATGTAAGTGAAAATGGGGAAATGATAGAATACATGTAAAATCTGAAAAGGATTCCTAAAGAAGTGTATATATGTGGAAGTGCTACAATATAACATAATTGATGTATTTTTTTTAACATTTTAGTATTTCCGTTTAAGTAGGGTAAGTAAGTATGAAAGAACAGCAACGGAGACTCAACCATTGTTATTATAAAAGTAATAGATGTCATATAAGGATATGTAGTGTTTATATTTGATCATNTAACTAATATGGATGCACTTGGCATGCTATAGAGGTAGGCGTTGTCTCTCAAGTTCCTCCTGTTGGCCGCTGTCGCTTGCAGAACGCGTTTTCTAGTTTATCAACTCTCGCCAATCATTCTCACAGATATTCCGCTTCATGTGCCTGCACGAATCGGTTATGGTTGATATAGAAATTTAAAAAGACACTCATCCAAAGAAGCTCCGACTAAGGAACGTCGAGTCTTATGAGCAATGCAAGGCTCGTTTGAAGACTTTCCCATACATATATGACTGTGTTGAATCTCACTAAGAAACTTTACGATTTAACAGTAATCTTCCACATATTATTAAAGAAGAAAATCCAAAAGCCACTACTACGGCGGAATGGGAGGAGATAATAAGTTAAAACACCTTGTCTGAGGGGAATATATTAAATAGGGTAGTAATTAAGTAAGCTTTGGCCAAAAGACGGCAGGGAGTCTCATCATATTCACCGTTTCCTCACAGGTTTTTCATTAATCTCACTGATTAAAATAGAATCTTAATGACGAAAACAAAAAAATATTAAAATGTTGTGGCTTTGTATCACATTTTTATGGTGCGGAAAATGTAATTGCAGCCTTCCGCGTCATTGCTTTTCTGTTTTTATTGCACCCAGATGCTGTTAATTCGCCGTCCCACTTCATTTGAGGTGTGGCACTGACGGAACACACCAAAAAAGCTAAGGAGTAGAGAAATGATAGGTGGAGATGGCTTTGCCTTTACCATCGCTCAATAATGAGGGTTCCTCCGGCAACAACAGTAAACAACAGACTGTTAAAGGATGCGAAGGAAAATAGAAGGAGAGAAAAAGGGAGGGAGACTGTAGGCGAGAGAGATTAACGGATATAGCCTTGTGAATACTTCAGTGAACCTTACGGCTTCATCGCCCCCACAGCTGTTTCACAAAGAGAATAATGAGTTGTCTAAGGAATTTATCCCGAAGCACGACTTTTTCATTATAAGTTTTTGGATTAATCCCGGAATATTCCATTCTTTTGCAAACCTAGAGCGTCGTCCTCATCAACAACCTGTGTTTGTTCCGTTAGCGTGACTTGATGACGTTACGGGACATGACTCTACACCATTATCTAGAGTTTAAAAAGCACTTAAATTAACGCATAGATTTATGCGACGCAGTCAAGTAATAAAAATCAATCAAGTGAAGAGTATGAGAAAAATCTAAACTATAATTTATTTTGTACAATACGTTTTTCTAGCTATATTTTTATTCATAACGTACTAATGCAATGTAAACTCCAGTAAAATAATAGGTGTGATAAATATCACAGATGTTCAGATTGGTATGTGGAAGTATGGATAATTTCTGGTGTAATTTTCAGTTAATTTAATGAGGAGGACATTTAAGCCATTTTTCTCTTAAGACATAATGATTAACCAAAAACCAACATGCGAACGAGTACAATAGAGCCTTATGAATCTTGAGTATCTTATTCATAACACGAAAATTAACCTTTTTTTCTTATGAATATTCGATATTTTTTTCTTTAGCGAAGGAAATGAGGACTTCAAGGAATTCGAGAAAAAGGTAACACTTTAGTTATTTAGTTATTTCTTGTGGTATAGGTGATAAACAAGAAATGGTACTTCAGAATATCGACGTAAATTATAATCTTTTTTAATTGGCTTAAGCGAAATTTATCTCTTTGTGCTCAGAAATTACACCAAAATCTTATAGTAATTCCTGACACCTATAAAAGTATCTTAAACGGGAACTTACACTTTATTTACACGTTAATGATGCTTGATAGCAGATCTAGAAGTGAGTGCAAACATAAAATATTTATTAATTGGCGACTTCTTCTAAATATATTAATTTCATGTAGAATTTAGGTATGCTTTCCATCAAGCAAACACAGAAGTTGTCGAAAAAATCATTGCCTATGAGTAACTCTCGGGATAGCTTGGATAACTCTTATCCATAAAACTATATTGCAGGTAAAATACTGGATTCATCTAGCGTGGAGATAAAGTCAGAGAGCGATCATGCTTATCTCCAGTTTGGGACACATCTGGACTTCCCCTATATAATGTTTGAAGCAGATGTTGGGAACCGAATTCATGAATTAGGGAAGGTCCAAAGTAGAGACTCCTTTATTATTAAGAAACTCAAAGATAAGAGAGTAAGCCAAGTTGTTTCTGAGATGCTTTCTTTGTTCTTTTGGGAAGAAGCAAAGAGACTAAAAGTAGGATTAAGGTTTCTTTAGCTTGTAGGAAGTATTTTCTCGGTAGACATCCTGCTAGCAAACACTAATCTTCAGAATAAAGATAAAATATATATATAGAGTCTGCGATGACCAAGCCTATTCAAGATCTCTCAATTAAGAAATTATTTCTATTATGTAGTAATAAATTGGCAATTAGGTTTCCAACTACGGATAATTAAATATTATTTACCAATAACAGGAAAACCTGATTCTAAAGCTTTCGCCGGATACTGGTTCTATTTATGGAGAAGAGTTTAATATAAAAATAATAAAGTAATACAAAATATTTTTATAGAATTTTGCGAATCCCGCAAAGCTTATTATTTATCAATGAGAATATAAAACTTGAGAGGAATTATGAAAACATTTTTCTTCCGTTTTTTCTACAAGTGGGACTTTAAATTATTATCGTGAAACATTCATTATATCCTCATTTTACCGTGGAAAGTGAGATTAATCAATTTTGAATACATGCTTAATTTTCCAGAAGCAAACATTCAATTCCATATTTGATAAATAATTATGACTCTTAATCACAAATTCATTTATAATAATATTCATGTTGAAAACGGTGATGTGACAGGTAAATTATAACGGATACGTGTATTTGTAGATATTTATTCTGGTACTTAGGAGATTCTTAATGAAAAGTAGCCAGCCTTGGAATATGCATAAAATATCAGCCACCTTGATTAGCTTTGATTTTCATGAAAATTTCTATTCGATGAAAATAAAAGTAAACCTAAATATGTGGTACAATCTATTGTGGTATAATAATATATGTAACTGATAACAATTCGTGGCTATAAATAACAACTTATTACAGTTATAATCATCGATTTCTTTCCGGATAGCCAAATGAGACAAGTGGGCGTTTGAGTTTGGTGGAAGCGGTCCCAGGATAGATTCCCGGTGCGGGCCATTATGCGAATAATTAACCTTAAGCGAAGCGTTTTTAAAAACACAATGACAAGTATAACCATCAAGATTGTATACCTACACTCCATTACTATGTGCCCCTCATTTCACGAGAATTCGGCAGTACTTAAGTTGTTAATGATTACGCATATTTCATCTTTACTCGAACACGCTTTGAGTCCGTAACTAATATGGATGCACTTGGCATGCTATAGAGGTAGGCGTTGTCTCTCAAGTTCCTCCTGTTGGCCGCTGTCGCTTGCAGAACGCGTTTTCTAGTTTATCAACTCTCGCCAATCATTCTCACAGATATTCCGCTTCATGTGCCTGCACGAATCGCTTATCATTGATCTGTCACGTTTGCCGTCATTTCGCGAGACAATTTAAAGCATCCGAAATTCTCTCCTTGTCAAGAGAACAATAGCGGTTCAAGTAGGGCCCAATTTTCATCGTTAGGCGCATGCGAAATTTTCATCACCCGCTGTCACAGGCTAATGGCTTGATAACGTATACAAACTCACCCCTCAAACCTATAACTCAACGCTTTATCTTCCTGCCATCCCACCGATACCCCACCGAACCATTTCCTCCGCCCTTCTGTTCTATGGCTTTTCGACCTTTCGCATAACGCTTCCGTATCCCTTCTTAAGAACAGTCTTCCCGCCACTAATTCCTTCCTCCATTCACCCCGTCATTGATTCCACTTTAGTCTCTCAATCTATGCCGCCTCCCTCACTCCCTTTCTCTTAGAAAGTTTCATCGACACAGCCTTTCAAAGTTTGCGCCAACTTTTCGGGAGTTTTTCGCATCCACGCTCGAGACACGCCCCACACAAATGGAGTCAGTTCACGGAGGGTGTCGATAAATCTCGCTTTAATGTATTTACTGCAGCACAGGATTTGTTGACTCAAGGTAATAATTACGCGGAGAAATACAGCGTGCTCGTATTCATGCTTGTCTTCAGCAGTTTTCATGAGCGGCAATTCTGTCATCCTCCGAGAGAAAGGACAAACGCTTAAAGGGAAAATTTATTTTGTAATTAATTTAGCATAGAAACGAATATTCTCGGTAACCGAGCTTATAGTTTAAGTTATTTTCTTCAGTAAAGTAAATGGATGATATAGGAATTGGAGAAATAATAGTTAGATATGTCAACGAGGAGTTGTGTATTAATTTTCAAGCAATATTAAAACCTGAAATTTGTTCAAAAGGTTTTATTTTATACTCGAAGCTTATTTTTGTTTAAAGTTATGAATAATTACGCAATTCATTCAATTCCGTATGGAACTGTCTTTTCTCAAATCTAACATTAATTTTCCTCCCGAAGATGGCAGGAAAAAAATAAAAGACCCAGAGGAAAAAATATGCATTTGGCTAGTGTAACTGAATTTTACCTGTTATTTTTGATACTTTTTAATTGATGTATCAAGTTCCTACTATCGAAATTCTTTATCGCAAGCTACATGAATTTGGTTGGTTCATTACTTCTGCATCAGAGCGCTTTCAAATTGGATGATGAAATCAATCCCGTAAATTCCAATTAAAGTGGAATCCCTGGAATCTGGGATTCCTAGAATCGAAGTCGACATTATGAAAAAGGATTGAAATTCCTCCCAAACATATTTCACTAATGCATTCCAATTTGTAATTATGGTATTGGTATTAATTACCGGTATGTTTGGAAGTTATTGTTATTTAATACGCCACATTCTTGGAAAACATCTAATAATGCTTGAAATTCCATCCCCACAATATATTCCACTATTTTTGTCAATAATTTTACGTAAAATGTCACTAAATTATTTTAAAATGTTCCATTTTTAAAGGAGATGAAATACCAAAAAAAACGTAATTTATGAACTTAATAAACAAAATTATTTCAAGCCATAATTATCAAGACAGTTATATACGAGTCAAGTACCAATCTGAAGACATTTCTCTGTAAAAATAACGATATTAGTTATTATAATATAACATGGAATATCCATCCATAATTGAATACTACAATAATTAGGACGGGAGACAAATTGATCAAACAGTTACAATGATCTATAAAACTTTCCCATGTAAATCTATTAAAAAAATAACCTTCTCTTAACTAAAAACTAGCATTCAAATTGTTAGTAGAAAAAAATAGCAGTATCGTATACACTTGCCATATTACATTTCAACTGAATTATTTTATTTGCCAATGACCTCCAGGCAAGCTTGCAAGCTTTGGATAATTATTATGGTTTTATTATTGCCTTCCTAATTTATCTTAATCACTGAAATGATCTTGCGTGCATTTTGGTATTATTTATTTTTCTACTAAAGGTAATAGTGGAAATTTAAACATCGTTCCATAAATGTATTTGTTTAATTTTACAACTTTTATATGGTCCTAAATCCTCGAGGTAATTTTACTTATACTATATTTTCATAATTATTTTAATGTAGAGTACAAAATGTGTAATAGAGAATTGTCTTTATTATAAACGATAAAAAACCTTGATATTGCCAGATAAAGCTGAAAAGTTCAGGGGAAAAGGCTTGACTAATAAAAACTCATTTTATAATTAACTATGCACGTAAGACCGTTATACGAGAAAGCTCATAGCTACATGGGCGCGAGTAGCAACTCTTAGTAAAATATTCCTAACACTATAATCACAGAAGCCCAATTATACAGTTTCTTCCGTTTACTTTATGTCATTATCTAACCGGGGATCCACTGCATATTCTCTTTTTCATAGATAATCTAAACTTTTCGGAGATTCACAGAAATATAGCATTCGTATCCCTTTATAAAATTTTAAGAGCGTGTGAATTTCTAATTTATTTAAGACAAGAATCACTAAAGGTTTCCACTTCGAAATTTGCACATTTCGCATGAGAACTGTCAAAAAACAAACGCCCAACCAATGAATGTAACGTGGATTTCAGAGCCCTTTTCGAGGGTTCCTATATTGCTGCCAACCTTAGTTGTGATTTCCTGCTGTCCGATGAATGATAAATTTTTCCCTTAAGAGACAACAAAATCCTCCAAAGCTATTGGGAGGGAATCTGGATTGACTGAATTGAAAGGCCAACAAAGTGAAGAAGTTAAAGGAAGAAGGACAGGAGGTCGAAGTTGCGACAGGGGGAGACGACGTAGGAAACAATAAGGGAAGCGGAAGAGAAAAACCGCAGGGAAATAGAGCGGGGGGGATTGAAGGAAGAGGTCTTGTCAGTGTACGGCCTTAAAGTTAATAAATGGTTGATATTTTAATTCATCGGAGACTCAATGAGAATAGAGGAGTGTATAGAAAGGGTCACCAATAGACCTCTGCTGAGCCTTTAGACTTATTGTAAACCAACCGATTGCTAACTTTAACATCTATTGAAACTTTTACAGGTAAATGATGATCATTGTTCCTTTCGTAGTGATTGCATTTTTCTGATCCGAAATATCGTTATTATTAACCGCCAAACATATTCTTTTCTTTCTATTTAACCTCACACTTTTATTGTTCTACTTATTCATAAATTTAATTATACTACAATTAAATCTGTTGCTCTATTTTACACATTAATTTTTTTCTTAAACTTCCGTTTACAGTGAAATTTAAGAGGGGAATATAAAGTTTCAGTCCTTCGACGTGAAATCTTATACTTTATTCCTTTGGACACTTTAAATTCACGAATTATAGATGTAAAATATAGATATTAAACGTACATGATTTAGCCGTTCTTCATTAGAGGTGTACTAATGTTTCTTAAAAACACATTGTATTTTCTATAACAACTTTTTAATGGCAACCGGTTTCTACCCGGACGAGTGATCATCAAGATTACTTCACGGGGACAACGGTCCACATAAAAAACTTCTCTATGTCTATGTAAGTACGGTGCAAGCCGCCTTTCGGCATGTGGCAGGGGGTGCATGCACCATAGCTCTATTTTCCTAATTGATTATTTTCACGTATTGTTCGCGGCAAAAATAAGTTATTGAATCGATTGGTTCTATATAGCATACATTTCTCTAATCTTTCTTGCAGTATCGGAACGGCCTATGTAGCATGGTGAACGCATTATATCGGCTACATAATCTCTGAACGTGCATTTTCTGAATTTGTCCAGTAAATTCATCCTTTGTTGAGATATTCTAACTTCTAAAGATTCCCATCTTGCGTCCTGAAGCTTCTGAGTAACGGTCACTGATTTATCGTAGCAATTCTTTTAAAAATGTATCGCTTTTCGCTGCATCTTTTCTAATTCTCGAATACAACACTTATCAGTAGGCTCCCATACACTACACGCATACTCAAGATGAGGTCTAACTAGTGCAAAATAACATCGCTCGCGAACTTTTTCGACACTCCGACCGACTATTTTCTTAACGAAGCCGAGTTTTAAAAACATGCTTTTCCGCATATATTATGGATGTAGGTACTTCTTGTTAAGTTATTCGTGAGAGTTACTCCAAGATATTTCACTGACTAAGGCTAAGATATTTCATCGATTCTACTTTTAATAATTTTATCCCACGCGACAATACGGACAATCTTTAATAACAGTTTTTCCTCCAAAGAAGTTAACTAGGTACTGAAAATTTGTCTACGTTTGGCTCTAATTGCCAATCATCGCATCATCGTTTAACCTTGTCGTTTACACTAGAGATTGATTTGCCTCTATTGCGAGAAATCGATATCTTGATTCTCGCAATTGATAATTCGATTATTAATTTTTTAATGGTGTGCAATTTACATTATATAAACGACAAAGATGAATTGGTAGTCTATTTGCATTCTAAGATTATTTCAAGCGAGTGATCTCTAGAATCAGCCTTATGGAAACCTAGTATCCTACTAAAAATTATTCAACTGCTCAAGAAACTCAGCTGAAAAGAATCCATTTCCTATATTTTGAAAAATCACTCAGAAACTGTTTCGAGCAGCCGAGATCCAAACAACGCACTGCGCGAGAGGAGAAAAGATTCTTCATTATTCATCCATACCCTTTTGCGGCGTAATATGGCACATTCCTTTCTTTTCTCTCTGAGTCGTATTAATCATAGGGCCTCAACCTGTCCATCCCTTAAATGTGATAAAAAAGGGGCCCAAGGCCTTCGTCGCCATCGTCTCTTCAGAAATCTTCCCTTCTATTTTTACTTGCCATACCATATGATAATTACCATACATTTTTGTTATTCTCTTTTTGAGGAACACAAAAAATTCTTAGCAAGGGAAAAAGGCTCAAGCAGCCGGTAGCTATCTTCTATTTCGATATGGAATTTCAAGTTTTTTATCCCTAAGGCATTCAAGATACGAGATAAATGATAAATTTATTCCTTTCCCATCTTTATATTCCACAACTGCAATTAATCACAAGGATGTAATCCTTGTTACATATAAAACTTGTTATGGCAGTGACAGTGTTTTAATACCTGCAATTGACGACACCACTTCCTCCAGAATTCGATAAACAATTCAAGAATGCCTCATGAAAAACAAAAGAGGAACGCTGAAACTATTCAAAGGTCCTTTATTCATGTCTTTGTTTCCGTTCTAAATCAGATAAACGTTATTAGAAAATTGTAAAGGAAGGCTATGTTAATTTTTCGTCTTCTCAACGGTTAGTTTTATTAACCCAGAAAGCATCGAGACGTTTTCAGACCTTCGTCACGTTTATGAATATAAATTACGTAAAAGTAAGCAGTCACCAAATATAATTATTTCATTTGGATGTCAATAAATGTCGAACAATAAAAAAAGATTGCCAATATCTGCTTTCTGGTTACCTCTTCGAAAATATTAATAGAACTGAGGACTTCATGAACTTTTCTCTCTTCTCTCACCTCTAAGAACAGAGCACGAAAGCATAGAAATGCTAAATGTCCGAAGTCATTTATTGAATATGGTTTTGAATGTTGCGTACGTCAATTTTAGAGATACAAGGACGTAAATAAACATCTGTTGCCAACTGCATGTAATTGCATGGTAGGTATTGAACGTTTATATATAGGGTTAAGATTTATTTAGCAGAGTAAGAACTTATTAGGTATGATTAAAATGTATTAGTAGTAACTATATAACTTATTATGTACAACTTTTTTAGTACGATTTAACAAAATCCATATTGAGCATTCGTTAAATGCTCATTTGGTGATTTGTTATCTAATATTGTGAATGGGCGAACTCTAAAATTATCATTATATGGAGAAATTACGCGAGGCACGTAAAGTATTCAGTCTGTAGGCCTATTTGAACCTCAACACCCCCAGTGTCAGCCACAAGGAGCATTGGAGAAGATAACTCAACTTAGTAAAGTAAACTTCAAAAGTAAAGTCAACTTACAAAAGAATAAATTCTTTTGTATTTCTCCTCTTTCAGAGAAAATAACCTCATGTCATCTCGCCTTTACATGGAATTCCACAATTGGACGAATAAAATTACGAATCATAGTTTAGATTAGAAGCTTCCAACCACGGTTTTCATCTGCTGTACTGACCAGAAAAATTGAAATACAGTACAGACAAGATTTTAAAATAAAAAAATTATTTTCATTTAATTTTTTACCGGAGGTCAAATTAAAATACAATAATTGTTTAGTATTATCGTTATTTAAAAAAATTGTGAACTGTGTTGATAATAATAAAAGGAGAACTAAGTCTAAAGAACAAAGTATGTATAATAAAGAAGTACTAATGTATTAGTTCTTTTAGTAATTCTACTAGTAATACTTTACTACTAGTATTTTAGCACTTTCAGTATACAATATTACTGTAGTACAATCGTATGCATGTACTTTTTGATTTTATGATTTGTATTAACTTCGATTTTAATATCTTTGGATTGCTTTCTATTGTGCTTGGATTTTAATATTAATTGTATGATATCTCATTTTATCTGAATTAATATGTCAAGTTCTACATCCATTAATAACAATAAAAATACAAACGAAAAAATAAGAATGACATTTCATTCATTTAAATGAAAAACACTACTTGTCGGGGTATGGCAGTAGGAGAGATTTACACGTGCAATACGAATAATAGTGTGCGATACTCACATCAAATAGCAGATATGATAACTCTATTTTCTTCCTGAGAATTCTGCATGAGTACTTCCGCAGAATAGGAACTATGCTCCAATAATTTTAACCTTAACAATCCCTAATTTATCGCATGGCCGATTATTACCTTATAATACGAAAGCGATAAAAGTTCGATTTCCTCGCCGAAGGCTCTAACCTTGCACTTTCCATTTTCTTCGCATCGGATCTTCGCATCTTCACACATCCAAGCATCCTCTTCCATTATCTACTCCTCATAATCCCCAGTTCATCCCGGAATCACATCCATAACGCGAGAAACATTTTTACGTGTTTCATGTTTTATGCGATAGATCATCGATGGTTTTTCGTTTTTCTCTCCTCTCTCCCTCTTTCTACTTTGCTATTTCGATACGTTCGGTTTTTTCTTCCGCTCTACCATCTGTAACCATTTAACGTTTCCCACAAACCCCCTTTTCGCCAGCGGAGAGAATTTTTTCGCATCCAATTACATGGCGTTGTTTATGAAAAATGACGCCGCTACAATTATCGCTCCGGGTTCGAGCCAAACTTTTTCATATGAAATACGATCCCGGATCCCAAAGGATTCGAACCTTTAAAATCGATTTCTAGCAGCAATGTTAACCACCCGAGTAAGGAATAAATGCAAATTGAGAATCATTATGATTTAAGCTAAAAATAATGTAAAATGGCGCGTGTTCGAAAATTGAAATTGTATTCAAGTAAATATGAAATATTCTTTTTATGAGAACAGCATTTAAGGAAGACGAAAAATTAGTATGTATTTAGAAATAAAAATCAATGAGTTTGATTGAATTAATTTTGAATTATGAAATTGACATGTTCAGTTGTTACTTCATGGAAAGCCATGCCACAAAAGAGAAAATAACTCTGTACTTCTTTCTCATATTTTATTAATGCGACCGGTTTTGATAACGGTAGGGTCACCACATCATCACCTGACGATAAAATTTGATTTTTTTGATTGGAAGTGAAATAATCCCGTCATAACACTGATTAAAGTGACATGACGTAGAGATTTGGATCCTCGAAGACCCCTTTCCACTCATTCCCGTGGGTACTATTACTTAAATCATAGTATAAAGTTGTTGATTTGATACTACAAACATGATTTTGTAGGAATACGTAAGGTATCAATATTGGCAACAAATTGAAAGATTCTTTTTTCAAAATGTATCTTATTTTCTTAAATATTTCTGAAGACCCAAAGTCCTTGAGGGTTAAGAATCCTGATTGGATGGGAGCATCCACGTTTCAGCTCAGTCTCCTAGTTTCGCAACGTTTTTTCGTTGTTGCGTCGTCCACCCGTCACGAAACCTTCAAGTCTCTCAAACGCAACTCAGCCTGAGCGATCGATAGCCCCAGTCTCTTTGAGAATAAACTCATTTTCTTTATTTTTCCTTCCCTGAGATCCCGACTCCATTCCCCATTACGTTCCCCTCATTCTTTTGTCTACCACCTTCCGCATACTTCTCGCGCCTCCTTTTTCTCATGGCGCTACTCCTCGCCTCGGACGCTTTTCATAAAAAAATTCCTGCAATACTCCCTGAATATTTCACGCCCGACTCCTCATATGCTCCGGAAAAATGCTCCGTTTGAATCGCTTAACCTTAAGGATGGAAACCCAAACTGCCATCCGTCGCTTATCTTTTTTATTAATACGAGCCGTAAAACTTTTTCAATCTTATGCTCCCGAAGCCATAGTGAGGGGGCGCTCACCCCTTCTGCGGGCCCCCGCGCCGCCGTCTCCAGCCTTACCGGAGGGTAAAGCCGTCGCCTGACACCTCTGCAACGCTCCGAGAGGCACCGAAAAACAAACAAGCGGAAGAATCGTGTTCTGGAGTTGTTGTTGTTGACAGGGCAGGTGCCCTTCGTGATCGATTTGGTCGGAAGGCGGCGAGAGACACTGAGCCGGCAGAAGCGCCTGCAGGATTAATGGGAATGTGGGTGAGGGACAGGGGGAGGAGTTGAAAGGAAGAAGTTATGGGGGTGTTATGCGGGGGGAAGGGTTTTGGATAGGACGATAAGATACGAAGCGAAGAGTGGGAAGTAAGGGGGAGACCCATGCCTCACGTCTGGGTGAATTATAAAGAACAGGGAATGTTTTGAAATGTTTTTCGAAAGAGCGATAACGCCGACGAGGGATCGGATTAAAGCCTGAAAGTTCTATTTGAAAGAATTGTTCGGCGAGGAACGTTTAGAGGATTAGGTGAGACTAGAGATTTGGATAAAATATGAGTATTGGGCCGCTAAGAAACAACTCCTTTCTTACTGCAGACATTTATGTCAATTTTCAGTTATAATCATAGAAACGGTTTAGTTACCATCGAATCATTCTCACTCAGAAATCAAAAAAAGATATCGCTCGGAGTATTTGGTTCGTGGCATGAAATGTAATTTTAATCTGCATGTGGCAGCTTAACGAAACTGAGGTACGTAATACACTCGAAGAATACGATTCTTCAAAAGCGTTGTTACACTTCTCTTTAGAGAAGAATATTAAATAATCCTGTCCACATTGTAGTTAAACTTAAGTTATCGTGTACAAACTAAACTAATTTTCATTAATTAACAGTTACCTATGTTTGACTACATATAAGACTTTAGTTACTTCAGAAAGACAATCCTACACCTTAATTCGTATTTATGATGAAACGGATCTTTCATTATTCATGTAGTCTATTATTCGAATTTGAAGAACGGTTAAGAAACATGGCTACTCTTAAAGTGTGCTAACTGCACCACGAGTGATTCCTGCAACATGAGATAGTTAGCAATTTCCGGAGAGTTGCCAAGTCTGGTATATAGCGAAGCGAGTTAAGGTTAGTTGAGACGGAAAAGGAGTCTACGGAACCTCTCCGCCAAATCTCCATAATATCCTGATTTAATGACTCCCGATATTCATGGAATACATTACGAGTGATGTAAATCGAATCGGAACGAAGAATGGAGACATTTAAGAGGAAGGAAGTGTTCGTTGAGAAAACATTGATGACGAAAACGGTTTTCAAGGTAACAAAAAATCTGCTTTGTATTCTCATAATCCTATCTTGTTTAATGTTAGACAGATATTTCCCTTTTATTTCTTTGCATGATGTTATCTACACGGAACGTTCTATGCATGATGGCAGTGTTGACATATTCTGCGGAAATAAGCAGAAAAATCTATAAACGGTAAAAAAACGGAGGAAGTTGAAGCGACGAGGAAAATTTCATTATGATTAGATATATTTATCAACATATGGAAAACTACGGAAAAAAGAGTAAATGTGCAGATGTTTTTAGAATATATTTTTCCCTTTTAAGGGAACAATACCTTCCAGAAAGAATGTTGGTCCACAACGTTGTGATGGTTGGTTTTAAATGAAAAAACGCAAGAAATTTGCTTACTAATGCAAGAAAATTGTAGGGACAATTAATAAAAGGGAGTCCAAAACGTGAAAAGTTCGTAATCAGCCGAAACAATTTCATCATATTCTCCAGTTTTCCGAATTATTACTCCATTTTTTGTGGCAAATATTACGTTTAAGCACTAATACATGTGTGTGTGTGCGAATGACAACGTAGAATTGTTAATAGCGAAGTTCAGAACGGTGGGTAGTTTTAATCAAATTATCGACAAAGTTAATTCGTCAAAGAGCGTTTGATTTTCCAACTTTCGTGGAGGTATTCTATGGGTTTATTCAGTAGATAATTGGATTCCAAATTAGCTAATAGATGACAGCAAAAGGACGTAGAGGAGCCTTACGGTTTTGAACACAAATGGGAGCACCTGCTGGAAACATTGGTGTTACGGCTGTGGCAGTTTCCCGAAGCACCAGGGGTACGTCCACTCCTCCCTCATTGGGAGAGTTTGAGGTGAATACATTATGGTAGCCTGGTTTGCTTTTGTTTACAATGAAAGGTTTCTTTAGGATTATTTGAAATTCTCTGAATCGTTCGACCCTTAACTTTAGCGATTTATCAATAAGATATTATGAGTGAACAGTGATTCCTACGCTAAAGCTTTTGTTTGTGATGGCATGGCTTTCAAAGATACATTAGTAAAGATGAAAGAACATCAGTAAATAAAAATGCACCGAACTGCGAGTTACTTTGCGGTAATCCATACCAGGAAGAAAAAACAGGAACAACTTTTCACTAGGAAACTAATTCCGTGTTTAATAATAACTGAGCATATTACACACAAAATAATAGGTACACGACATGTTTCATTGCTTGAGCAACATCTTCAAGTCACTTGATGTTGCTCAAGCAATGAAACATGTCGTGTACCTATTATTTTGTGTGTAATATGCTCAGTTATTATGAAACACGGAATTAGTTTCCTAGTGAAAAGTTGTTCCTGTTTTTTCTTCCTAACATCAGTAATATTGTTCTGTACGTAATCCTCGTGGATACTTATCTACTTGGTTACTTTTTAGTTCTTAAAATTTATGAGAACGAAGAGAAGGTTGAGTAATGTAGTTGTAAACTACGATAGGGCAATTTTAGAGGTAGGAATGTTTAGCAGTAAAATGAACAAATGCTAAAATGGTGGAAAGTTGATAAATGTGTCACATCATTTGCTGTATTTATGAAACTAACGGAGCAACGCCTCAGGAGAGTGTCTAAGAAGGAATAACATGTCCTCTGAAGTATTCATATTTCTCATATTCGATTACTCGTATTTATTCAGAATAAACTATGGGTTTCAATGATGTGACGCTTAGTATTCTACGAAGTTAAAAGTAATAAGTGATATCTGGTGGAATTTTATTTTAAAATTGAAGAAGAAACAAAAGGTTTACTTTCCACAGAATTTATTTATGCGACCATGGTTTCGGTGCAAATCTACACCTTATTACGTATTTACCATGGTTTCGGTGCAAATTTACAGCATATTACACTTAGGTCTGATGATGGTGTAAATTTGCACCAAAACCATGGTCGCATAAATAAATGCTGTGGAAAGTGAACCTTTTTAGTACTCTATTTCATATTTGAATGATTACGGCTAAATTGAAGCAAAATAAACTAGGAATGAAATTATAGGCTCAGTATATACGTATCTTGCATGAATCTTGAAAACGGTTTGCCCCGTATGTTTTACAATATGCTATCAACTGAAGCCTGTTATAAAGTAAAATAAATTACATATAATTAGTTGACAAAACCTGTTATCACTTCAGAAACTTTAAAACGTTAATTAACCTGCTAATGAAATATATTCGGTTGCCTATGTTTTAGTTATGATTTAACTGGCAATAGTGCAATAGTTACATAGTAAATACGTTTTCTTCTCTGTTTCTATTTAGAATCTTATTATGTTTTCATTAATGTCTCTGATGAAAGGGTTAGATGGAAGAATATACCTTTTGTCTCATTCTCGCCTTAATAAAGACCTTATAGACCTTAAATCGTTCATTACCATCCAACACTCAGTCAAGGAAACAATTCTCTACTGGCGATGAATTTTTAAGACGATTTTCTGTCTTGTACAACAAAATAGGTCACCAAGTCTCCTCTTCCAAAAACACAGTTTTAATCAAACGTAGAAAGGTCATGCGGGTGATACACGAGTACCAAATACTTTAATTTTCACTCCACATCGAAGATAAAAATGAAAAATGGAGAGGTGGGAAAAGTGTCAGATCTCGCATAAGAGATCAGAGATGGTGGCGGAAAAAAAGAATACTGCCGAGGACCTCGAGCAGCGATGAGTAATAGGTGTGGAGAATTAGAATGCTTCGAAAGGGTCTGCGAGGCGGGGAGGAAAGGGTTGAGGACAGGAAGATGAAAACGAGAAGAAAGCGGCGGAGATTAAGCCGGAGAAGGATATGCCAAGAGAGCGAATTGGATGGATGAGAACGTTAAGGAGGGAAAAAAGGGTAGCCATAAATGTAAAGAGGAAAATGGGAAGGGTCAAAGGGCATGCTCGGATATTAACTCGAAATAAGGTAAGGAAAAGAAGCCGTAACAGATTAACCCGCGGATAAGGTGGAGTCGATGGAAAGAAAGAGAATTGATGGTCGAATTCGGTCGGGTTAAGATGACGCGAGAGTGAATAGGATACGAAGGGTAATAGGGCCACCTTGGCTCGGGGTTTACGGTCTGGAGGGTTTGGAGGAGGGAGTAATAGAGGGTTTCCGAAAGCACCGCCGGAGAAGATAATATGTATGTGAAATTAAAGGTAAGGCGGCGAAGATGGCGGTATTGCGATTGGAAGGGAAACGGGACGAGAAACGGGATAATTACTACCCTATATTCCCGCTGCTTAATTTCACGCCCAGGCGAGCGCTGTGCGTAGGCACGGCGCCAGAACCTCAGATCATTACTCATGAACGACCCATGTTTTATTTGTTAGCTTCAAGTTGCCATAGATTGGGATGAGAAGGGAGCGCTGCCACCGGAAATCTGCGGGGTACAGAATAAGAAATTCCGACTCATTTTATTGAAAGTCTGATCCTCTCGGAGTTAATATAGCGTAGCTTTAACTTTGTGTTCTAAAACCCTTGCCCTTAATCCTCGCACAACATTTCAACACCGCGGATAAGATGGCGTACGGATAAGTTTTAGAGGAAGTCGGCGCACTTGGAGAGATGCACATTCGTGCTCTACTTCATTTAAATACTGCGCGAGATTCCGTTGGATAGAGATCGGATTTTTTTAAAGTTTTTTTTTGAATTTCGGGGATTGAACTAAAAATTTTCAGTTCCTTGGACGGAATAACGAGTGAATTTTCTGCCCAGTTCGTCATGCCATCAAGGGCTTCCCAATGAAGTATCGCTTAACATTCTCGATCTTATTTCAAGGTTCGAAAGTTCAATTCGATTGCATCTCGACCACTTTCTCAAAACCAAATTAATTTTGAGCTCTGGTCACGATGGGTGTATTACCTAGTATGGGACCTCGTTAATGTTGATTTATAAGCAATGATTCTAAGAACTGAGAATTGATTATTGTTTTATTTCCCCAACTTCATCTTAAGATCACAAAATCTTCGTCGGCAATTCCCATAATAATTTTATATTCTGAAGGGATTCTACTGGATGCAAGGGAAAGTCGAGAAAATGTTTGGATGAGTTTCACTAATAAATTAGAAGAAAAATAAGGTCGTAGAAATAAAGTTTTAGGTTGAAATTGATCAAAAGTAGAACAGAAACAATAGGAAAATAAATATAATCTAATCTAACAGGAAAATAGTTATATAATATGAAATAATTTTGAATATAATAGATTACGACGAAAATAGCTTTGGTAATCTTCCCAATATCACCGGTAACGCCATATTAATTTTAATTAAATTCATTACTAAAATTCTGCGGCAGGGGAAAAGGTGACTTTTAAGACTGAGTTTATTTATTTATAGGGTAAAATAAGAAGTTAAACGATTGAAACCTTTCGAAAATTCGACAATTAGATTTGCTACCACTTAAAGTGGCCCATCTCAGCTTTGTAGAGTAATTTTGACTAGCTAAACGTCAAAATGGAAGATAGACTGTTACTGCGCGTAGCTTCGGATCCCTTTCTTTCCTTAATTAAATTACATCTCACATCAGTTTATCCAAATTGGTCGAATTCAGCCCAAAAAAGTGACGCTCTTCTAATCCCATCTATTCCTTTGCCTTTCCGACATCTCGCTAAGTACTTTATCAACCTTCGACGGAAACTTTCTTTTTTGCTATTCCTTAAGTCCTCTGTCATTTTAACGTCATCCCTCTTCGCCGTCTCTTACCTCATCAATTTTCACATTCTCACTCTAACGGGAAACCCCAATCTATATTATTCCCATCCACGTTAATAGACTGGGTTGAATTGTAATGTAATCCACTTTTCAAACACATCAGTCATAGCCAAGAACCTCCTTTGATTGCGCAATTTCTTCTCTAAGGCAATCAAACTACGCACTCGCTTCCTCCAACTAAATTCCATTCTCGATTTATGCTCCTTATTTCCCAAATGAAACATTTAACGGATTGATTCGTCCAGAAACTGCAAATTACTTTCAATCATCCCGAAAACCATCAGCCTTAAGCTTGTCTAATTATACTTTCAATTTTTAACTATTAAAGAAATATTGAATTCTTAAAAATAACAGAGGAAAAGATGCACAAATATTTTGTACTTCATGGGAATGTAACTGCAAAATGAATTCATCGCGTTGACTGAATCTAAAAAAAAAACATCAAACTGTACATACTAGTACAAAATCCGCCGAAAGGCAAAAAGTTTTCAATCATTTATTTATTTCTATGCATTCTCTATTCATCTGCTTTTGGCACAGGAAGTTTAATATTTAGGTTTTAATAATGTTCTATTAATTCACAACGTTCGCAACCAAACTTAGACATTATCCTTGGAATTATTTCTTGAAATTCGGCCAATGGAAAATGCATTTAGTCTTGTCAAAATCTGTAAATTGTTAATTTTATATACTTGCTATTTTTACTATTAATAGAATTATTGCAACACTTCCTCAAGGGATTAAGTTTATCAAGAGAGTAGCCAAGGCCCTCTTCTTGAAAACTTAAAACACAGAAATGAGGAGCAAATATTCCTCTGAAAAAATCTGCATCTTGGAAGTTTCCGAATGGGAAACAGCAAAGGGTTAACTTCTATAGATTCTCATTTATTTATCTTCAAAGCGACTCCAGAATTCTGGAACGAGGCCACATTCCAAATGCAAACATTTGCATGTCCATGATCACTAGGAGCATCTAACACCACCGCTCTGTTTTACATATTATTGTGAAACGCAGTGTGACAAAGAACCAAGGGGTATAAAGACGATGTTCGCTCCTTCATATAGAAATCCTGATAAATGTAGCGTACACTTTAGAACCTTGGCGCCACTGAGCCAAACGGTAAAATCAGAAGTATAAATCGCTTCGCCTTCTATTCGAAGAACTGCTTCAAGATGAAGAGACCTTGCACAAAGTTGCTAAAGAAAATTACAATTTGTATCGCATATTAATGATAAACATTTTAGTCTAAAATATTTTCTTACGCACAAAACAGTAACATCTGAATGCAATATTCGTTTTACTAAATGCACAACTACTTCTATATATTAGTGAATAAACATATTTTACCTGAATTCCTATCAAATTAGCGGAGGATTAAAGTGCTGGAAAAATGTTCTGCTTGCCGACAGGGACCAGTCTTATTTATACGGTGAACCCTAATTCATTTAAATTAATCATCTCTCATACCTTAAATATCTTAAATGATATTAACACAGATATATAACCTCATGCGGTACATCTCCGCGTTTATTCTTTATTAAACTGCATAGAGATATCATTGCTTTATTACAAAACTTAGAGTGTTGCATAAACAGTAACTAGAGGTTTAAAATACTGTTGACGTACGCCTCACGGAGTGTTTGACAAACCTCTAATTTATAACAGTCGTGTTCTAACTTTCCTTTCTTTAAGAAACAGTAATGTTTAAAAAGTTATTTTATTTACCGTGAACTCTCGACTACCCAATCTAAACGTGGGGAGAGGAAGCTCAAAAAAATCAGAAAACACGGAAAATCCAAAGTCTTGCTCTTATTCCTCACATTGCTCATAAAACGTAAATATACAGTTTATTTTATTTGCGCTCATAGTTCGTTCTTTTCGATTGCTTCACGGACTCGTTAAGAGTTTTCTTCACCCGACCGTGAATCATTTTAGCAGCGGAAATATCGTAGTCGCATTTCTACAGCTCCGTAGAAAAGGTCTTAATTAATCTTACATAAAACCTGCTTTTATTAAAACGCGAAAATACTTACATGTTGGAATCTATCGAGGAAGAGTAAAATATCACGCATGGATGGTTCTAAATCGCGGATAATCGACGTATCATTGTTGTACGAAATACCCTCTGTAGCATCCATTTACTGTATCCTCTAATTCTAGTTTATTGTTTACTATTAATTAAGATTCCAATTACGGCAAGGAACGTAAAGGGTAGCAACGAACGAAAAACCATGCCCTAGCCAGGAAAGACACATTTAGCCGCAAATCGAACCCTAAACTTTGAAATGTAAAGCTTTAGCAAGCAGAATTTCTATCGAGCTTAGTCTAAAATTGCTACTGTTATCTTAAATGACGTATCTCGAGTTCTACTAGTCTAAGAATTTCGGATTGTAAATCAATACGTGTTTTCTCACTTATTACGAATGTTTATTGTTTACGTCAACCTGTTTATGTTGCACCGAATTCAAACAGTGTTTCATAACAAGAGGGTCGGAGAGATATATGTAAGTGAAACGCTCGGGGTGGGCGCTCATCTCCATTCCATTCCTGGTCTATATTCCGTCCGCACACTTCCTCCAGTGAGCATTAACAGATGGCAGATATCCGTCTCCAGTCTCGGACGTGAGATGAATGCATAAAAACTCCTTCGAGTGAACCGTCATCTCATTCTGCTTCTTTTATCTTCCTTTCCATTCTTCCGCTGCATCTCGCCTATTTCCGACCGCACTCTTTTTCCTGCAACGACTCCATTCCCTTCCCATACTTGGTAGTCGTGCAAGGCGTCAGGGTTTGCATGGCAGAAAAAGAAGGAAAGCAATTACAGTTCTTCCCAGAGGAAGCGTAACGTGGGTTTATTCTCATGCATTCCCACGCTTGGGAAAGAAAATGTAGGCGGTGCCTTAAGGGATTTGGATTTTCTGCGGGATTAGAAACTAAATTGTTTTCCGTGGTCAAAGGAGGAAGGATTAAGCTGATACATTTAAGAGGATTGTGGAAATGAATACATTACTCCCTTCTTCGCTTTTATTTTTCCGAGTCTGCGCCCTTTTTTCTGTAACTTTATTTTTCATGTAATGTAGACCAGTGTAAGTATAATTATTTCGTAGCAACAGCTCCATGTAAGTTACACGCATCTTCGTAAAGGATGGATTGTTTTCAAAAAGGGGAATCTAGTATTATTTATCACCGCTGGCCGGACTTTGTGAAAAGACACAATTATATCTTATTTGGAAATTATAAAGTGTTTTCTCAAAGTTCAGGGAATCTATTAGCAAAAATAGCATATTTATACGGAAAAATGTCTTGAAAAAAAAAACTAAGTTTGATAATGCCTTTCTTTTAAATTCAACTAACATTTACACATCATAATCAGTCATACAATTATAAAAACAGTCACTTGGTTTGAACATAGTATTTCATTAAACATTAATACAAATTAATAAATTAAATAATATCACATTTAATTATCATAAGATACATCATTACATACAGGAAAACTAAAAAATAAAATGATAAAGGAGGAAAACGAGATAAAGAAAGTGATATCCAAAAGTTTAATCCGCTTAAGTTTATTCTCTTATAATTCATTCACTTTGAACAACAGCTGGAGATTAAGGAAAATCTTGTGGAATAAGCTTCTTTTAACTCTTGAGTTTTGATGTACGAGTCTATAATAGCATTCATTTGGCATCTCGAAAAATATATAATTCAGGGGCGGGCAGGCATGACCTCAATAAGAGCAGTATTCCTGATTTATATATATTACAAAGAGCAACATCATAACTAAATTGTATAAAATACATACATTTAACTTAATTGATAAAATAACATTTTCTACACCATTCTTTAGCGTTATACACATACATAAGAAAATATAATTAAGAGAGAAACCAAAAAATCATTATTAAAATCTTTTGATAATAGAAGTGCAGTAAAAGAATAATAAATTATTAAAAAGTATAATGATTAAAGAAATATTGGTCTAATCTTTGAAATCCATTTTTTTTGAGCCATTCTCAGCAATTCTGTTATTCTATCTAACATAACATAAGGTAATTAGTTACTTTAACAAGACTCAGTGAAAGAAATTTTGAAATAAAAAATGGAGTTAAATTTTCAACGGGAACCGCCCTCCATTTTTTCTCTATACCTCATGCTATTCTTCAAAGTAATAACATTATGAGGATGTGATTCTATGTTAAACTAGTTTATCGTTTTATTTTCCAAACTCCAGGTCCGCTTACTGATTGAGATTCCAATCTTATATACTATATGATTACTGGATTATTTTTCTAGAAGTATATTACATCTAGAATATCTTTAGACAGACACCTCACCTTCATTAGTGTTTGCTTATATTATTAAAAATGTGTATTTTGAAATCAGAATCCAGATATGAGTCTACGGATGATTAGTTCCATCTAGGATCTAAATTCCTTAGAGCAGAACGTCTCTAAAAAATGCAGGTGAAAGCACCTGCCAAGATAAGTAGATAAGTAGGTCGAGATGAATATTTCATAATTTTTTACCCTCAAATTCTCCGAAAGGAGTATCAAACTCGTGGGGTAAGCAGTCTTACTTGCTCGAATAACCAATTGAAAAAGAAAGGTTTCATTGGAGAACGCGTGGGCGGGGATCAAATTCCTCAGTCTCCAAGTTGCCAGTGGCAGGTTTACGACGCAGATATCTCCTTCTGGGATATCAAACAAGGAAAAAAGAAGAAGAAGATACGGGGTGTAGAATTCAACTGTAAGAATGTTATATGGAAGAACATTAGTCACTAGTGTTGAATAAATGTGGAAATAAACATAGAAGATGAAATATAGGCTTGTTCAGGATAGTTTCGGAAATGAATTAGTAAATAATTCGATATTAATTTAAATGTGTCAATATTAAACACGAAAAGACACCATGAACAAATAGACCAAAAAGTCCAAATGTGATGTAGACTAATTTTTATGAACTAGAGAAATCAAAACTGGCTGCAAAAAAAGCGTGTCCATCCCACAGCTCGCGGACCTTAACGCCCATTTGTAGGACCTGCGTCGCTAAAAAAAAGGAATGCAAAAGAATGGTTGTTCTATGTTCCCTTGATTTAAATATTACAAGAGGAAAACAACAATCCTGAGCTGAAAAACTATGTATGCCGGTATATATACCGCAATTTGAGGAGGATTATCGACCAATGGAATACTTCAAGTCGTCCAAAAAGATTCGGATGCAAATATATAAGATGGAAATTTTTCAGGTAACGGTAAATCGTTAGTCTTTCGAAAAAAGATATTACTTTCTTAATTACCTTGTTCAGGAATTAACTACCTTCACTTGGAATACTGTACGAATCTTATATCCCATGCAAGACTTGTCCTTCTCCAGATATTTAATTCCAGAAGCGCACGCCAAAAAGATCTCCTCTGTACCTCTGAGAGTCTGTATTTTAGCTGAAAGATTTATGACTCCTAGTAAAAGAAAGAATGCCTTTCAAAACTTCCTCCATTAGATGCATTTTTCTTTCTTCTATCAGATCATATTTATCTTTCGCAAGCACTTAAGTAATACATGCATATTGCATACTATTTAATTAATAGTTAAATCTAGACTGTCGTTTGTTGCTAGATTAGTTCTCTTTAAATATTTCGTTTGAAATAAAATTAGCAATGGACATTAAGTTAAAAATTAAATTAATATATTTCCATATAAAAGTTGCCCATATTCTACGTCTGCATATGCAAAAGAATCGCATGGATTGATTTAATTATTATTTAAATTAAAATTCAGTGTATTTTTAGAACACTAGAAGTGGAAAATATTCTAGGGAATAATTCTGCAACACTAATAATAGTTATGTACTGTTACGGCAGATGATTTTTCCAGGAAGTACCACAGTGTGTGTGGTATATATCGTGAGAACATTTACGCAAAGAGGTCTTTCTTTAATTTGATGCAATGCGTGTTTTGTAGCAGCAAACGCGATCGTCAGCCTTTGAAAGTGTCGCATTCTATGATATTGTAATTATATGACTGATAATATTGTGAGCGATTGTACAACAACGATTCTTCTTTCCTATTCGCCGTTTGATAAGAGACTTGAAGAAATTTGCGGTAGGATGAAATTTGGTTTAAAATCTCCGCAAGGGGCTCCCGGATAGCCAAGTGGGCAACGCGTTTGACTTTGGTGAAAGCGGTCCCGGGTTCGATTCCCGGTGGGGGCTCACGTGCGAAATGACCTTAGCTGTCGAAATACTTTTAACAATACTACTACTAAATCTCCGAAAGTGTTTCAATCGCCATAAGACGCACTATGTGTCCTCAAATCTAGGATCGAAAAAGAATGCACCTTCAACAATGAAGGAAGATTTTCTTCAAACAATTGCTTCAACTGTTTACTCAGTCCAGATTGATACGGGGGTTATTGCTAATTGCTTTTGCGTTTCTTGTTATTCCGCTAATTTGTTTTCACACTGTTACATTAGCTTAGCATAGAATCAGTCCTCACTACTCATAGTCATCTCTACAATCAGTATTTTTTCCTAATTTTGGGTCTCTAAATCAAAGTGTATATTGTAAATGGTGAAATTTGGTGTTTCCACTTTCAATATGGTATGTTCATGGAATTCGAATCATCCCTTATTTGATATTTATACTAAGCGGAGTATACAAATGTATTAGGCAGCACAGATGCATTCTAAGGTGAAATCCTCTCCTATTACATCCTTTCCCCTGTTGGCATGTACCCTCCTACTACCCTTTTATGGTATCCTTTTATATATCCTTCCTTATCACCAGTCATTCCATATAACTCATTCATACTCTTATCTCAATTTCGTACATATCATTTCTTAGCCGTGTAACGGCATAACGTGAATTTATGGAATAAGTAGCAGTACTTTTCCAAATAATTACATCATTACTTATATCTAGTTTATGATATATCTTGGTAGATATAGGATGCATCGTTGAAAATATTTTACGATGTCAATTTCATTAGTCAATTCCGCGTGATAACCTCCTAAGTAAACAGTTGCATGAATTGATATGTACTTTTATACACTATAATTCACCAAAAACCCATGTTAATACTTCAATGCATCCAAGGGAATATGGGTAGTGACATTGAGATTAAGACATTAGGTTTATTTTTTTCATTTAATTTATTTTGTATTCGCTTTTTAGATACTCTTGATTTACATATGTAACGAAAGCAATAGAGATTTTGTTGTGTGTAAATGAATGACATAAGGACAAATAGTGAATTATTATTATTAAATGTGTTTTAATTGGTAGAAAAGTATTTTTCTTACCCTTTTATTCTGAATGATTATTTTCCGCTAGAAAAAAATTTAAAAACTTTGTTCTCCGTATTTCCACACAAAAGTACCTGCAAAATATCAATATTACACTTTTGATTTCGCATTTTGTTCTTTACTCATCCTTACTTTTGTTTTATAATTACGTATCTTTCTAATTCCCTGTATCCTTGAGTGTATCCCTTTCACTGCCTAATAGTACTGTTTATGGCTTTCCAAACTCAGTGTCTTCATTCGGCCGCTAACACTCCTTTCAAAAGGGCCACTACTTCAACAAAGATTTAAGTCCCTTTGCCATCATTTTCCTGCACTCAATTCCCCCAGTAACAACTTCTCCTCTCCTCCAGTGTTTCCCTCGTGTATTCTTTCCAAACAACATCTCAAACTCTCGGACTCCACTTTCTCCGACCACTTCTCCACACAGGAATCCGCTTTTACAAGATTCTTTTTCTCGCCAAAATCCTTGGGGCTGCACCTTTTCCCGCACCCAACGGACCCCTAATCCCCAAACTAAGGGAATCCTTTTTTTACTCCGACACTCCTGGCGATTCACCACCTTCTAAATACCGGAAACTGGGAAAGATCCCTTCTCTTTCGACGATTATTTCCTTGGATTACTTGGGATGGATTAAGGGAGAGATGTTTACGTCCGTTTTTCCATTTCCTTTTCAAAATAAAACGAGTTGGGGATAATTTCAGACCTTGGCCTCCGTGCTAGATATCTTTTGGTGTAAAAACATCATTTATAAGAAATGAAATGATCGCTGTACGGCCAAGCACGCAACTGGGGTGGAAATTGGAAAGTCTTCCCTCTCTGCGAGAAAGGTGTTTCGAATAGTTGGACTGGAGGTATATTAAAAAGAAAAAGAGCTTTTTTGTAGTTTTTCTGTGCGAACGTAATAGAAATGAAATGAGAATAGAGTTGGAAAATAGTGAAGTCATGTAAGAATAACGAGAGAGCGAGAGGTGGAGTGTTATTACTTTGGGTATAATAGTTAGGGAAAAGAAGGAAGTAGGGGAATAAAGTAAATGAAACGAACAACAGTATAATTTATATGCAACCATATTATACATGAAATGCATGATATAATCATTACCTGAAGATGATGCCATGCATTGAAACCTGTGTCGTGTATGATTTTGTATTTTGGTAGTGTACAAATTGAACTGTTGGCTCAACATATTCCCTTTTTTCTGCATTGGCATACCACCAAGTGAAGGCCGAAATCACCGACACTAATTGAAAGCCTCGAATCATAAAATTTTGCATTATTTCACGAATTCCTTACACAACCCTGCTTGGGTTATGGAATCGCAATATTTTAAAGCAGAGCGGTTACCATGCTAAATTGCAGCTTGATATAATAATTTACCATAGAACCAGCAAAAAGTTTGACTTGGATGCCGTTAGAAAATATTCTCGAAAATTAGTTTTTAGAAATACATTAGATAATCCAAAAATGTTGCCTCCATAGATTGGAGGTAGAATGGAAGTTAGTTGGGTTGCGGGAACAAAGGGGCAAATCAATGCGTGTTGCGTTCTTTACAGGGGAGATTATTAGAGATTTAAAAACGCTCCGCAAACGCATTTCGGCAGATGAAACTCGCATTTGGAGTCAAACGGAAGTTCCGCATTGCCGATTTCTATGAATTACTCAAATTAGGGTGATTCATATAAATTTCCTTTAATCCGGAACTTCCTGTTTGCCTCCAAACGTGAGTTACATCTGCCTACATAAGCTTTACGAAGTGTTCTGAAATCTCTAATCATTAACAGCTGTGTGCTATTTTTCTTTTCTTTCAGTGGAATTATCTTGAGTTGATTGTTGATTGTTGTTCTCAAAATTTCCTTTATTTGTATAAGTAGATCTTCTAAGGCTATATTGTCATCCGAACTAACCAAGCATGCAAAATGAATTGGATGATAAGAATAGGATTAATTAGCTTGCCAAAACACTTTCCAACAAACAAACATAAAAACCAAGAGAAATGAAAGGACACAAAATGGATAAGTCCTTCATTTTCATTATTGAATTCGAAGAAAGAATTCAGAAAACCCATTTGAGGTAATCGAAACGCTCGCTGAGGAGAATCGTCTCCCAAGGAGGAAGATGACGAAGCAAGATAAAAACGGAGAGAGAGAATTACTTCTCGAAGAAAAAAGAACGAAAAGATGGATGCGTAAGATTAGGGGGAGATATGTCCGCAAATAAGGAAAATTACGAAGAATTTGGAAATGAAGAAATCTCAATGACCTGGTAATAAAGTGAAAGATGAAACTGATAAGGCTAAGCGAAAGAGGACGCATACCCAGTTAAGCCACCAATGGAAAGTCTTAAGAAGATATGAGGATAAAATGGTCTCAAATAATATTAGATTTTCTAGGAAAATATATTATCATGATTAAAGGGAGTGGAGGATATAAGAAATCTTCAGGGAGCAAAACACATAAGAAAGTAGCCTTTATGAGTTCAAATTAAATCGTAAAGGAGTTCCTATAATTTAATAAATTTCCTATAATTAATAAATCCAAAATCAAGAATCAGAGATTGAATTTATCCCAATATCAGAATATTTTTGAATAAGTATGATTCTTTCGTGGCATTAACTGCTAAGGTTATACATGTTCTCAAAGCAGATAAATTGTAAATAAGAATGTTTAATTTAGTATGCTGGTATTTACATCCGATTAATATTCCGAGAGCTTCCTGCAATTGAGTTTTAAATTTTTATACATCATTAGATGTTAGCACCCTAAATATGGGTTAGATGAGACTTTTAATCTCATTTTAGCCCAATGAAAGACGATTATTATTAATATTACATATTATTGGCGACATTTCATTTCTCTAACTAACTTAGCTTTAGCACCAATGTCGCTCAGTCAGCCTTCCATGAGAAATGCAAGTAAAATCAGTTTTTATGTCTAGCAGGATTTGTCTCTTAAAATATTGACCATGAAAACCAATGGCCGTGCAAAATCGAGATATCATAAGAGAGAACACTTACTGAAGATTCTTATTTATACCGTAAAATGGCTTTCAAGGTTTGTAATGGCGTAAAATGTTATGATTTCCGCCGAAGTTTCGTATTTGTTTTACTCTTAAGCGAAATCCCCCTGAGATCCAAGTCATCGGTGAAGTCTAGTCCATGTTTCATTTATCGCCGTTCTCAAAATGATTCGTATGGAAATAGGTCAGTAGGGAATTGACATTGATGGATTGAATGACCTTTTGTTATTGAAGTTACACTTGGGAACATTTCCGATGATAATTTTCTATCACAAAAACAACACCTTTATATATCCGCTTACTATCAATTGTCCTGAGTAGAAAGATGCCATCGCAGTTAATAATAACAATGTAGCTGTTGAAACACATGAGATTTTTATCCTAAGTTTTGACTTCTAGGGTAGTTCATCTCGTTAACTACATATACATAGTTTATTGAGAATAAAATGATTTTCCAAAATTACAGCGGAATGTTTTTCAGCATTTTGTTATAATATCAGCATTCGCAATTTACTTGGGATGGATTAAGGGAAAGATGTTTACGTCCGTTTTTCCATTTCCTTTTCAAAATAAAACGAGTTGGGGATAATTTCAGACCTTGGCCTCCGTGCTAGATATCTTTTGGTGTAAAAACATCATTTATAAGAAATGAAATGATCGCTGTACGGCCAAGCACGCAACTGGGGTGGAAATTGGAAAGTCTTCCCTCTCTGCGAGAAATGTGTTTCGAATAGTTGGACTGGAGGTATATTAAAAAGAAAAAGAGCTTTTTTGTAATTTTTCTGTGCGAACGTAATAGAAATGAAATGAGAATAGAGTTGGAAAATAGTGAAGTCATGTAAGAATAACGAGAGAGCGAGAGGTGGAGTGTTATTACTTTGGGTATAATAGTTAGGGAAAAGAAGGAAGTAGGGGAATAAAGTAAATGAAACGAACAACAGTATAATTTATATGCAACCATATTATACATGAAATGCATGATATAATCATTACCTGAAGATGATGCCATGCATTGAAACCTGTGTCATGTATGATTTTGTATTTTGGTAGTGTACAAATTGAACTGTTGGCTCAACATATTCCCTTTTTTCTGCATTGGCATACCACCAAGTGAAGGCCGAAATCACCGACACTAATTGAAAGCCTCGAATCATAAAATGTTGCATTATTTCACGAATTCCTTACACAACCCTGCTTGGGTTATGGAATCGCAATATTTTAAAGCAGAGCGGTTACCATGCTAAATTGCAGCTTGATATAATAATTTACCATAGAACCAGCAAAACGTTTGACTTGGATGCCGTTAGAAAATATTCTCGAAAATTAGTTTTTAGAAATACATTAGATAATCCAAAAATGTTGCCTCCATAGATTGGAGGTAGAATGGAAGTTAGTTGGGTTGCGGGAACAAAGGGGCAAATCAATGCGTGTTGCGTTCTTTACAGGGGAGATTATTAGAGATTTAAAAACGCTCCGCAAACGCATTTCGGCAGATGAAACTCGCATTTGGAGTCAAACGGAAGTTCCGCATTGCCGATTTCTATGAATTACTCAAATTAGGGTGATTCATATAAATTTCCTTTAATCCGGAACTTCCTGTTTGCCTCCAAACGTGAGTTACATCTGCCTACATAAGCTTTACGAAGTGTTCTGAAATCTCTAATCATTAACAGCTGTGTGCTATTTTTCTTTTCTTTCAGTGGAATTATCTTGAGTTGATTGTTGATTGTTGTTCTCAAAATTTCCTTTATTTGTATAAGTAGATCTTCTAAGGCTATATTGTCATCCGAACTAACCAAGCATGCAAAATGAATTGGATGATAAGAATAGGATTAATTAGCTTGCCAAAACACTTTCCAACAAACAAACATAAAAACCAAGAGAAATGAAAGGACACAAAATGGATAAGTCCTTCATTTTCATTATTGAATTCGAAGAAAGAATTCAGAAAACCCATTTGAGGTAATCGAAACGCTCGCTGAGGAGAATCGTCTCCCAAGGAGGAAGATGACGAAGCAAGATAAAAACGGAGAGAGAGAATTACTTCTCGAAGAAAAAAGAACGAAAAGATGGATGCGTAAGATTAGGGGGAGATATGTCCGCAAATAAGGAAAATTACGAAGAATTTGGAAATGAAGAAATCTCAATGACCTNTCAGCCAGGAGATATTCTTTCAATTTCATTGTATAGACTTTATAATGATCAACGAAGTAAATGTAATTAAACTTGTAAAATGTTGTTTTTTGACGTGTCCCATATATACATATGTATGTCTTTGGATTAATAAATGTATTATTATTATTATTAATGATGGTACTTCAAAGGTAAAATACTTTAAAAGTTATTTTTGGATGTATTACGAAGAAAATGAATCTGTGAAACGGCAGCCGTACGGAATATCAAAATTCCTTTCAACTCAAACACGGTTAAACATAATATACGTACGTTGCTTTGCTTTGAGAGAGCCTCGACGTTGATATCAGATATCCTTTGCAGATATACGTGAATTCGTGGAATTGAATTGAGACTAAATTTAATGCATACGATGAAGATTCAAACCACGCTCCAGATAGTATTCACAGCCTCAAGCCATTCATGGCTTTGAAACACCGAGATCCGAAAGACGTAAATTTTTATCAATCTCAGCTCAGGATTCAAGAAATCCACCGCGGTGGTTAGCGTGCTATCCAACAAATGCAAGGTCCCTGATTCGAGTACTGGCTACTCGGATTTTTAGGAACGCTGATGGATGTTCGTCAATAATAATAATTATTAAAGTGGATGTAGTTGTGGTTTTCCTGTTTCTATTAAAGAAATTGCAATAATTATCTTTAAATCCAAAATGTGTTTGAAAAACTGTCAAGAAAACATTCGTTTTGGGAAACAATTTTTTAATGGTACATTATTCCTTAAATGGGCACAAAAATTAAATTTCGAAGCATTGGATTCTTCCAGAGGTGTATAAAGTAAAGGGGTGGTTTAGGGGGTTCAACCTTCAAACCTATGAGAACAGAGCTAACATCATTAAACTAACATTATTAACTAACAGAATTATGCCATGGAAACACCGCTGAAGATTCTCAGGGTATACCTGTTAAAATAAATCAGTTTATATTTTCATTAGATTTCCGGAAGAATGTCTACCCCTGAATTGTAAGCAACGTCGTTGATGTTTACTCCATTGCTCTAAACCCTCCATGGACAAATGGCAACGACCATGGATACGTCAATAATCGTGTATTAAAATTCCTCACAAACGAAATAAAAGTTTGCATGGCGAATAAAACAATTAATATGGTTACTTCTCGTACTCAAGCTTCTTCTAATTTATTTACTATTCATTTGTAATTTTCTTAACTGGGCAAAGATTATTTCTACACAAAAGATTAGAAAGGTGAAAACAATCTCCGAGTTAAAGGAGATCTACCCTTCCGAACCTTTCTTTTTAAACTACTTCCAAAGAGCGGTTTCGGGATGGCGAATACGATGGGAACGGGAAAATCACAAGTTCTCCCTTTTTCTTGAAACTGTGAGTAGTGGGGCAGAGCCGAGGTGTTGGCGGATTTTTATCTGTTTTACGGGAGTCATATTTCCCGAAAGAGAACCAGGGCGGAAGGAGAAACCGCACTTCCTTACAGTCCTATACTGCTGTGCTCGCGTCATAATGCTCGAAACTGCTCTCTTAAGCCGGGCTAATGCCCTGTTATTACACGCCATTAAGGAAAACCCGTGGGAGTATATGACATCGTTCGAGAATACGTAGAACCTCATTTAAAGTCGAATTTAACGCCATCGGCCGGATACTTATTATTTCCGGAGTTATAATTTAGCGAATTGAAAGGGCAAGAATTGTGATCCGATGATATAGAGGTACATGCTGTAAATTCGTACTATACGACGGAGGGCCGTCGGCGCTGGTCTTTAACTTTTTAATTACATCTCGGTTTTGTTTATTTCTCCACTTTTCTCGCATCGCAATATCGGCGATTCCTTGGCTTAATTTGCATTAGCTCTTTAGTTGCAGCGATAGGCAAATGTACATGGTAAACGTGAAACAAGAGACACTTTGGTCCAAATTAATGTGAGTATTTTGATATTTCTGTCACATATAAGTTATTGAGGTAACTGATGACTAGAGGTCTCGATAAAGGAATAGGAAAAGATTGCTAAAATCCTTGGTGGGGAGTGTTTTGCTGTATAAGTATTAAACGTGAACCATAAGGGAGTATGACATGAAAAGATTAGAGGCCATCAAGATGTGGGTGTAGAATGGAAAATGTAACTTGGTTCGATAGAAAAACAAACAAAGAGGTACAGAAATTGTTGGGGAGGAGAGTGTTTTATAATTGAAGTAGATTGAGCGTCGAAAGAAGAATTGGGTGGGTCAAACATTGCGAGGAGAGGGATAGCTAAAGAAAGTAATTCCAGGCAGGTTTCAAGAAAAAAAGCAGAGGGGAAGGCAAAGACAAACGTTGTTGATATAAAGGGTGGGGTAAGTTACCAGGAAGCGAAAGAAATGGCGTTGAGTAGGAAATATCAGGGCACATGAACCTATTGAAAGGTAGAGCACTTTTAATGACGCATGAACCCCCTATACGAGAGTAAAAAAGTGACTTTCTGATCCATTTTCGATATCGTGACCTTCACTCGACGTTTGAAAAGTTCCTCCATTTCCCCAATACCCACATGTTTGCTCGGCCACGGCTTTAATTAGAATGAACGGTATCCGTGTTTACACTTCGAAACTTTCGCGTGAAACAAGCTTTCACCGGAGGGTTATGAGTCACGTTGTTTATGGTTCAGCCTCCTTGATAGTGAAGATGACTATGGAGGCCAAGTTTGGAATTATACTCGAGTAAGGAGTTTTCTGCAAACGAGGAAGTTTCCAGGAAAGTTTTACCTTATTTGATCCGTATTCCTTTTCAGTATGGAATCGATTTCAGATACTCACATGAAATGTTTTAAAATTTCTTTGATCGCAACAGGTAGATGGTTTCGAAGAAGTGAATGAGATTATATGGAAAGGTTTCCGAGTTCCTTATTCTCTATCTTGGATATATCTCATTCTTTTTTGCAGTTTTTATACACCCTGAAGAAATTTAACAAGAGTGCACTATAATTAAGCCCTCGTCTCGAGGTGTAACATCGAAAAAATCAATCAGCTTTGGCAGAACGAATTTAGAAGAATAGTCCATCTATCACATCATAGATGAATCTAATGGTTGTCATCTGCAACTCGAATATATACAGTTTCTGTGACTTATCTTTTTGCTTTCTATGAAATATAATTTACACAGTAATACTGGCATATACTGTATTATAGTTATAGTTGAAGAGTCGATGTTTAATAAATTTATAAAATTATTTTAAATAACTGATAAGGTAGAGAATTAACTTAAATGATTATGGTACACTTAGAGAGAAAAGCGTTTTTATTTCTACCTCAAGAGAGTCTCTCTCTAGTGGCCATACGCCTTCTCTAATAAGAGTATTGCCTTTATTATTACGGATATAATCGAATGGAAAAGGAAATAATGATGAAGGAAAAGCATTCGAAATAAGGCAAAAGCGATTTGGTAAACATTGTCTCAGAGGTGAATGTCAGAGGGGAACAATTAGTGTCCTACATATAACACGGAATAACACGGAACACGGCTTGATGCTTCTCTTCTGGACGTGGAAAATGTTATCTGTATGTAAACATTTCCTAAAGGAAAATACTTTACGGGCGGAATATGCAAAGACTCGCTGGTCGCAGGGCATTAAGGGGCCATCGTACTGAATGTTGCGGGTGCTGCAGGATACAGCGAGAGCGCTTTGGTTATTTTATGTAGAATATCACCGTATTTTATATATTGCTCTTTTTATAAGTTTTTAAAGGTTTTTATGGCGTTGCGTCTTTGGAAATGTTAATGAAATAAAACTAGATAACACTTTTGATATTTTCATTAACGAACGCTATCCCTGATTCTGGCAGTAATCAAGTCATACGAAAACCTTACCGACTTCATATATTACATTGTAAGGTTCATCAGTGAGCTTCAGATAATTGGAGCTAAAAAAATATTCTAGTTACTCCTAACTTTTTGTTTTCTATGGTACGCACCTCGAAGTATATTTTGAAGCCAATTTTTACCATTATAGATAAAAATTTTACTTTATCGATTAGGGTAATATGCCAACGAGACTCAATAAATTCCGTCCTCTACTGCAACTGTCGGCGATCTCAGCTCATTATCTCAGCTGATACGGTGGGAACAAATACGAGCTACCCTTGTATTTCAGAATTAAATCATAGTAAACGAAGCGAAACTTTCTTCGTCCTTACTCCCTCATCAACCTTCCGTACAATGACCTTTCATCCACCAAACACACATACTATTAACGTCGGTATACAGCCGTAAGATAAGGAAAGAAAACATCCAGAAAATCAGCGGACGAAATGGAAGCGAGCTCCTGGCTGTAATATGTTCCGTCATTAGGTCTGCGAGGAAAAAGATAACAAGTTACTTTCAGGACGAGGAATTGGGAAAAATGTAGGTCTTCTCGAACTTCATCTTATACGGGAGACGGCTAGCAGCGATGATACCGAACGAAGCCAAACATTGTTAGCTATCTGGGTAGAAGTCTCTCTTAGCCGACGACCGACCGCAGCATGGAAGACCAAGGTTTTCTACTCCGTCCACCCACACCAGCTTCCCCTCCCCACCCACCTTCCCATCCCAATAAATCCGCAAATTGGTCCTTCTACCACTTCTCACAAAGGTCTTCCCCTGCCTCGGGCCTATCCACACCGCCCGTTTTTACCCACTCTTTCCCACTTCCCTTTTTCGGCCCTTGCCCCGCTTTATCTTCCTCCTTTACTCTTCCTTATCTCTGGGTCGACGTTGAACAGTTTACCCCGTCCCTTTGACGTTGAGCCACAGGATGTCATGATAGGTCCAAATGCTCAGAACTCTCGATGTGTATGAAAGTCATCCGTAAACAAGCGAGGATATCGCCAAAAGTGCGTTCGCTACGGAAATTCGATAGAAGCGGGTATTTGGAACGGTTCCGACTCGATTGATATTTTAATTATGGATGGTAAGTACGGAATATATCCGTCGTAGCTGATTACGTATGCTCCTTCTTATTCAAATATCAATTGATATACATTGATGCATATATCATCAGCAATATTATAGCGATAAAGCAAAAAATCAATAAAGTAAGTGTTAATGTTATGAATCACAGCGAATATTTCTGCAAAATTGATATTTATTGTTAGACTGACGAAGTAAGAAAGAGTAAGCAAGTTTGGTTAGCGTGATCTTTTGAATAGTAAGTATATCTGCAGCAGGAAAACACCCTTCAGGAGAATGGGAGCGTATAACATGTGCGAGATAGATGGGACAGTAAACGACTGGTTAATTTATGTAGACAGCATAGCCAGAGGGAAGAAATGTATAAATGCAGCTAACAAAAAGAATACAAAATTTAGTACTCTTACCTACTCTACTTTAAATGAAATAACTAGATCACAATTAAAGAATTACTTTGCAATCGAATAAACTGACCTGCACACCATAAAATTCACTTCATATACATAACTGCAGTTCACATGTAAAAAATTAGGTTATGCTCAATCACAATAAACTCGAAGTAATAATACTGCTGAAGATATTGACAACAGACATCAGGGGGAATTAACCCAATACTGGTTAAATATTTTTAACGCTTTCTTCGTTGGTTAAACACTGTAATGTGAGTGCTTTGTGACACACTGATTAAGAAAAAAAGCTGACTTAGTTATATCCGGACGCAGTCTTAGCTAATTTTGTGAATATTCCATGGGTTCAGTGAAGTAAAATAAAACTTTTTAAGTTCCACAGCTTGGTTTATTTTCACGACCGGTTTCAGCCTAATCTGATGATGGACAGATTAGGCTGAAACCGGTCGTGAAAATAAACCAAGCTGTGGAACTTAAAAAGTTTTATTTTACTTCACTGAACCCATGGAATATTCACAAAATTAGCTAAGACTGCGTCCGGATATAACTAAGTCAGCTTTTTTTCTTAATCAGTGTGTCACAAAGCACTCACATTACAGTGTTTAACCAACGAAGAAAGCGTTAAAAATATTTAACCAGTATTGGGTTAATTCCCCCTGATGTCTGTTGTCAATATCTTCAGCAGTATTATTACTTCGAGTTTATTGTGATTGAGCATAACCTAATTTTTTACATGTGAACTGCAGTTATGTATGTGAAGTGAATGTTATGGTGTGCAGGTCAGTTTATTCGATTGCAAAGTAATTCTTTAATTGTGATCTAGTTATTTCATTTAAAGTAGAGTAGGTAAGAGTACTAAATTTTGTATTCTTTTTGTTAGCTGCATTTATACATTTCTTCCCTCTGGCTATGCTGTCTACATAAATTAACCAGTCGTTTACTGTCCCATCTATCTCGCACATGTTATACGCTCCCATTCTCCTGAAGGGTGTTTTCCTGCTGCAGATATACTTACTATTCAAAAGATCACGCTAACCAAACTTGCTTACTCTTTCTTACTTCGTCAGTCTAACAATAAATATCAATTTTGCAGAAATATTCGCTGTGATTCATAACATTAACACTTACTTTATTGATTTTTTGCTTTATCGCTATAATATTGCTGATGATATATGCATCAATGTATATCAATTGATATTTGAATAAGAAGGAGCATACGTAATCAGCTACGACGGATATATTCCGTACTTACCATCCATAATTAAAATATCAATCGAGTCGGAACCGTTCCAAATACCCGCTTCTATCGAATTTCCGGAGCGAACGCACTTTTGGCGATATCCTCGCTTGTTTACGGATGACTTTCATACACATCGAGAGTTCTGAGCATTTGGACCTATCATGACATCCTGTGGCTCAACGTCAAAGGGACGGGGTAAACTGTTCAACGTCGACCCAGAGATAAGGAAGAGTAAAGGAGGAAGATAAAGCGGGGCAAGGGCCGAAAAAGGGAAGTGGGAAAGAGTGGGTAAAAACAGGCGGTGTGGATAGGCCCGAGGCAGGGGAAGACCTTTGTGAGAAGTGGTAGAAGGACCAATTTGCGGATTTATTGGGATGGGAAGGTGGGTGGGGAGGGGAAGCTGGTGTGGGTGGACGGAGTAGAAAACCTTGGTCTTCCATGCTGCGGTCGGTCGTCGGCTAAGAGAGACTTCTACCCAGATAGCTAACAATGTTTGGCTTCGTTCGGTATCATCGCTGCTAGCCGTCTCCCGTATAAGATGAAGTTCGAGAAGACCTACATTTTTCCCAATTCCTCGTCCTGAAAGTAACTTGTTATCTTTTTCCTCGCAGACCTAATGACGGAACATATTACAGCCAGGAGCTCGCTTCCATTTCGTCCGCTGATTTTCTGGATGTTTTCTTTCCTTATCTTACGGCTGTATACCGACGTTAATAGTATGTGTGTTTGGTGGATGAAAGGTCATTGTACGGAAGGTTGATGAGGGAGTAAGGACGAAGAAAGTTTCGCTTCGTTTACTATGATTTAATTCTGAAATACAAGGGTAGCTCGTATTTGTTCCCACCGTATCAGCTGAGATAATGAGCTGAGATCGCCGACAGTTGCAGTAGAGGACGGAATTTATTGAGTCTCGTTGGCATATTACCCTAATCGATAAAGTAAAATTTTTATCTATAATGGTAAAAATTGGCTTCAAAATATACTTCGAGGTGCGTACCATAGAAAACAAAAAGTTAGGAGTAACTAGAATATTTTTTTAGCTCCAATTATCTGAAGCTCACTGATGAACCTTACAATGTAATATATGAAGTCGGTAAGGTTTTCGTATGACTTGATTACTGCCAGAATCAGGGATAGCGTTCGTTAATGAAAATATCAAAAATGTTATCTAGTTTTATTTCATTAACATTTCCAAAGACGCAACGCCATAAAAACCTTTAAAAACTTATAAAAAGAGCAATATATAAAATACGGTGATATTCTACATAAAATAACCAAAGCGCTCTCGCTGTATCCTGCAGCACCCGCAACATTCAGTACGATGGCCCCTTAATGCCCTGCGACCAGCGAGTCTTTGCATATTCCGCCCGTAAAGTATTTTCCTTTAGGAAATGTTTACATACAGATAACATTTTCCACGTCCAGAAGAGAAGCATCAAGCCGTGTTCCGTGTTATTCCGTGTTATATGTAGGACACTAATTGTTCCCCTCTGACATTCACCTCTGAGACAATGTTTACCAAATCGCTTTTGCCTTATTTCGAATGCTTTTCCTTCATCATTATTTCCTTTTCCATTCGATTATATCCGTAATAATAAAGGCAATACTCTTATTAGAGAAGGCGTATGGCCACTAGAGAGAGACTCTCTTGAGGTAGAAATAAAAACGCTTTTCTCTCTAAGTGTACCATAATCATTTAAGTTAATTCTCTACCTTATCAGTTATTTAAAATAATTTTATAAATTTATTAAACATCGACTCTTCAACTATAACTATAATACAGTATATGCCAGTATTACTGTGTAAATTATATTTCATAGAAAGCAAAAAGATAAGTCACAGAAACTGTATATATTCGAGTTGCAGATGACAACCATTAGATTCATCTATGATGTGATAGATGGACTATTCTTCTAAATTCGTTCTGCCAAAGCTGATTGATTTTTTCGATGTTACACCTCGAGACGAGGGCTTAATTATAGTGCACTCTTGTTAAATTTCTTCAGGGTGTATAAAAACTGCAAAAAAGAATGAGATATATCCAAGATAGAGAATAAGGAACTCGGAAACCTTTCCATATAATCTCATTCACTTCTTCGAAACCATCTACCTGTTGCGATCAAAGAAATTTTAAAACATTTCATCTGTGAGTATCCGAAATCGATTCCATACTGAAAAGGAATACGGATCAAATAAGGTAAAACTTTCCTGGAAACTTCCTCGTTTGCAGAAAACTCCTTACTCGAGTATAATTCCAAACTTGGCCTCCATAGTCATCTTCACTATCAAGGAGGCTGAACCATAAACAACGTGACTCATAACCCTCCGGTGAAAGCTTGTTTCACGCGAAAGTTTCGAAGTGTAAACACGGATACCGTTCATTCTAATTAAAGCCGTGGCCGAGCAAACATGTGGGTATTGGGGAAATGGAGGAACTTTTCAAACGTCGAGTGAAGGTCACGATATCGAAAATGGATCAGAAAGTCACTTTTTTACTCTCGTATAGGGGGTTCATGCGTCATTAATAGTGCTCTACCTTTCAATAGGTTCATGTGCCCTGATATTTCCTACTCAACGCCATTTCTTTCGCTTCCTGGTAACTTACCCCACCCTTTATATCAACAACGTTTGTCTTTGCCTTCCCCTCTGCTTTTTTTCTTGAAACCTGCCTGGAATTACTTTCTTTAGCTATCCCTCTCCTCGCAATGTTTGACCCACCCAATTCTTCTTTCGACGCTCAATCTACTTCAATTATAAAACACTCTCCTCCCCAACAATTTCTGTACCTCTTTGTTTGTTTTTCTATCGAACCAAGTTACATTTTCCATTCTACACCCACATCTTGATGGCCTCTAATCTTTTCATGTCATACTCCCTTATGGTTCACGTTTAATACTTATACAGCAAAACACTCCCCACCAAGGATTTTAGCAATCTTTTCCTATTCCTTTATCGAGACCTCTAGTCATCAGTTACCTCAATAACTTATATGTGACAGAAATATCAAAATACTCACATTAATTTGGACCAAAGTGTCTCTTGTTTCACGTTTACCATGTACATTTGCCTATCGCTGCAACTAAAGAGCTAATGCAAATTAAGCCAAGGAATCGCCGATATTGCGATGCGAGAAAAGTGGAGAAATAAACAAAACCGAGATGTAATTAAAAAGTTAAAGACCAGCGCCGACGGCCCTCCGTCGTATAGTACGAATTTACAGCATGTACCTCTATATCATCGGATCACAATTCTTGCCCTTTCAATTCGCTAAATTATAACTCCGGAAATAATAAGTATCCGGCCGATGGCGTTAAATTCGACTTTAAATGAGGTTCTACGTATTCTCGAACGATGTCATATACTCCCACGGGTTTTCCTTAATGGCGTGTAATAACAGGGCATTAGCCCGGCTTAAGAGAGCAGTTTCGAGCATTATNTAATAATAATAATAACTTCTATAATGGAAACAGGTTTACCCCAATTACATCCATTTTAATAATTATTACTATTTACAAGTACACAAAACCATTCCCTAATCGGAAAAATCCGAGTAGCCGGGATTCGAACCCGGGACCTTAGTGTTGGAAAGCTAGCACGCTAACCACTCCGCCACCGGTAAACGTCTTAAGTCCCTCAGGAAACTGGAGAGACAGCACCTTAAGGAATTAACTTACTCTCGGCTAAATTGGAAGTTTCAAGCAGAAGTGTGTTTAGCACTCTAATTAACGCACTACTGTGAACAATCATAACCACAAAGAACGCACACCAATTAATTCATGGAGACAGTGATGGTTAAGCATACATTTTCAACATCTCTGCTATAGTTTTACAGTGTTCTCTTAAAAAATTACTCTCTAAATACTTTATCCTCTCCGAGATATTTGGGCCGCAAAACGTTATAGAAAATGGTCGGTCATTGAACTGAACTTCGAACAAATCGCTTGAAACCGAATCACGATTTTATGAAAGTCGAGGAATTCATGAGGGGTATATTTTTAATTTGCGGCCAAATTGTGTCTAAAATCGAGAAAGAGGTTATTCCTTCGGGCTGCATAATCTTAAACCCGAAGGCCCATTGGAATCTCATCACCACCACCACTGGATACAGAAAGATTTGGAGAGGGAATGAGGCGACTAGGAGAAATAAGAAGTAAGGTGGTTTTCCCTAGATTTTCTCATTGAGCCAAAACGCTATATGTCGACACAGTCTACGTGAATGCACCACCATGACCCAAAGAATGACGATCTCAAAAGCATTATAAATGAAAAGTGATCAAAAATAAATACATTTCTCTGGCTTGCTCACTGGCATATGGGTGACATACCTCACTGGTTTTTATATTGTCGCAGCCTTTCATAGGACTTAGAAAAATTAAATAAGAAATATTTCTGATTAGGTATTTAATTACAAAACTTGTGTACATTCCACAAAGTTTTTAACGCTTGTTAACCGGTTTCAGCGTGAGTTTACGCCATCATCAGAACTGACAGGAACCAGGAGCAAGAGCTACGTATAAAACGTACGATATACCTACAAAAATGTTGTGGAATTTGTTCAAGTTTTGCGATTAAAAACTTATTTATCATGAACTTCCACTTAATACTAATCATTTTAAATATTTTCTTTCGTCCTATACTAAAAGATAAACAAAAAGATAACATTCCATGAAAGTAATATTGATTTGCCTTAAATCTTTTACAATAGACAAATTAGTTGTTCAGTAGGAAGACTCTAAGCGTAAACTTTATCATGCGCCAAAGAGATTGCCCCGACCTACTCTACAAGTTATAGGAAATATTCATGGATATTTTATTTACAAAGTCCGATAGCTTATCTTCCAACAATTTATGAGCTTCCTGTAGAGCGATTAAATTATTATCACATTAGCACACTGTATTTCAATATAGAAATACAAAATTAACTTGTGTAAACCCGGATAAATCGCAAAATGCTCTCGAGTACGATTTAGCTTCTCTGTAGCTCTGCATATATCAGAAGCAAAAAAAAACATGAAATTTTAGTTTGACCTTGATTGCAAAGTTTACTTAGCTCTGTTGCTCTCCTTTCCAGGTTTGCGAGGGTTTGTAGCTTAGGCAAGAGACAAAGGAACCCAGATGCAGCGTTAAAAATGAGGAACGTTAGGGTTCAAGGGCTAAACTCGATCCGCCGCTGTGAAAGCAGGGACGATCGTTACAAAACAATCCGTATATATAAGGAAAACAATCCCTGTTTACGAGCACGGCAAAACAATATTAACGGAGAGGAGAGAGGAGAGAAATAAAGGAGAGGTAGATACATGGGAGATAGAATGCCAGAAAGCAAATGAAGGGTGGTCATGTTTAAGGAAATTATAAAACCCTAACGTGAAGAGAAATTATCTTTAAATAATAAATTTATATTTGCTAGAGAAAGTTTGTAAGCTTCATTTCAAATTTCCGTAGGTAATTAAGTCAATCTTAAATAGCACACCGGTTCTTGTTGGTTTGCTTCTTTTTTCTTTATCCTTTCAGCAAATAAATACAAAACAGTAATTAAACGCGTTTCCCAATGTTTTAGAATAAAGAATTAACTTCATTTTCCAAAGTTCCAAGGTTCTTTATGAAATTCGATCGTTTTATAAACAAACAGATACCAGAAATGTTCAGTAACATCCTGATTAANATGATGGACAGATTAGGCTGAAACCGGTCGTGAAAATAAACCAAGCTGTGGAACTTACAAAGTTTTATTTTACTTCACTGATGTCATGGCGTTCCACCAAGTTAAGCCACAACATATTACTTTTATTCCATGGGTAAATAACTTACGATGTGGACCAATTAATTTGATGCTCTACCAATTTCTAATACTTTTATAAATACATTTTAATCTCAGAAACTTGAATCCAAAGATATAGATAAAATGAGCATATATTATTGAAAGTGACACAATCACCCACTAAAACTTTTCTAGATTCTACCTGAACTTTCATCTTCTTGCGTAGGTACCGAATTGTTGATAATTCCGTTTGCATTTACAGCTAAAACTGTTTAGGCAACATTTAAGTGTATCTGTTAACGGCGTAGGCAATCTACATAAAAAGCTGTAAATTAATGATTGAATGAATTTATCCGCTAATTGAATTCAAATAATACATTTTCCATTTCATTATCTCTTGACGCCACGAGCAAGATTGGAAAAACATTATTTGAAGGAATTTTAATCACGTTGTCACTAAAAGGCCACATCGAACGCCCAAAAAGGGCGCATTTATCCTAAAGGTGCAGGTTCCACACCTCTGCTTTGCGACATTAGTATTTTCGTTTTCGAAGATAGTTCCACGATAACTACACAATCCTTTGATATGCAGTTATCTCCGTTTGGAGACACGGTAATATAATTCTTCTAATTACCAAAATTGCTTCCAGGATCACCAGTGACCTATATAATTATTACTATTATTATATTAGTAGGCCTCTCTTCCACCCAACCTCGTATCTTATTGTACATTGATATTTACTATTAAAAAAATTAAAAAAAACAAAAAAGCAAAAGAAATATTTTGCTTGTGGGAAAAGAAATCCACAACTGAGAATAGTAGACAAAAAATAGAAAATAGTAATGGTAATAGAAAATTCGCTTTATACTGAGAGAACAACAAATATCTTTAAGGGCTCTCAGAAATTGTTGGGAGTATAAAGGGATTCTGAGACAACTGCATTTGAGATACACTAGCCTGTACTAGTGGAAATATTTATAGGTCGCTCCAGGTTTAGATGGTAGTAAGTACTGCTAAAAGAGATAATTGCTTTCCTCAGTTTACTATGTGTCGTAACAATTATCTCAATAACGCTATTGTAACGCTAGAAGAAGAAGTGAAAACTCGTGCAAAAATACATCTATTATTAGAGAGACGGGATGCTAACCCTCAACTAAATGTGGAACGAACTATAGAGGTTTTAATTGGCGCGGTTTTCTGCAAGGAAGGATCGACCCGATTATCGACCACAGCATTTACATGTCAGCGTACGTAATAAGACAAACACGCTCCCCGTTGCGTCACTCTAAATGACAGTAGACATCGGAGTGCTCGAGCCCATTTCGCTAGAAAGATTGGCCGACCAAGGAGGCATGCCGTCGCCATTTCGACAAGGTCGATATAATGGTAGGTAGACAAGTGACGTCACGGCCTATCCTCTTGGGTGTCATCCATAGACGCGCGACAAAGAGCCGATCCCTAAAGGCCACACCACAACGTAGTGTAATGACGCTAGGTCTCCAGTGTGCCCTTACGCCCTCCATCCGTCACATGGGAGCGCCATTCCGTAATCAGCCGGATAGAGCCGGAGAAATTGTCTTGGAAAACCTCGCAGACCGGGGTCCTCCCTTCTTTCCCTCTCTTGGCACACAGGCCGTAAAATTCTGCCGTACTCGCTTGGTGAAGTGTTCTGTGCAATCGATGGCAAGTGGGAGAGGGAGGATAAGGGCGGGAGAGAGGGGATAGAGGGTCACCCCGGCTATCTCCCCTACAGGAGACCTTTTCCTCTCCGAATCACCTGCGATTGATGTCTTCGGAATGTCCTATAGCGGGGAAAATAATAAAGCCCACCTCCGTGTTATTCGCGCGGACGATCGAAATAAAGGGCGATGGATCCGTCCACGCGATCACGGCAGGTCGATTCGCTCGGAGAAAAATATTTCAACGCGTAAAAAACACCGCCAAACACCTACAGAACTATTTTTCGGCACGAATTATATTCCGTCTATCGTAATTTATACCGCGCTACGCTGATGCATGGCGTGGAATCGAAATAGTTCAAGGTTAGTAGAAACAAAGGAAGAAAGCTCGAGTACAACTGCGTTAACATTCTAATAAGACTGAACGCTACGTTTTCGACTCGGTTGTTTACGATTTTACGCAGCCTGGCACCTGTCAGGTAAAAGCTACATTCTTACCCAGACTTGGATCAATACCACGTGGGTGGCCTTCGACACGTCCCTGAATATTATGCTTTTCTTTCCTCTCATTTAAAATGAAACGACCGAGAGGCTTGGGGCAATATTGACGGGGAAATTCTCTTCGATACTTCAGGAGCTCTATAACCAGCAGAAAAAAGTAATCTTTTGATTATTCAGTCGAGACTATAAATACTTGAAAGACTGCACTTTAAATCTGAACTTGGAATCTTCTTACATGAATTATTAATTCTAAGCATTTTTTTCATGGGAGAAAGTAGGTAAAATATTCATACAGCTTAAAGTTTTTCAGAACTTTTGTTTAAAAGTTACAAATCCCTCCATGTCTTTTCAACTCTGTTGAGCTTTCATCTCAAGAGACCTACACAAAACGCCAACGTCCCCAGCTCTCCTTCTGAAGGTGAGTTCATAAGAATACCCAACACGTTAATAAAAAACGTTTATAAACTATTCACATATAGCCCTCACTGAAATGAAACGTGGATTTGGTGTTTTCGTTTCATCGAATCTGATGTTGTTTAATAACTTGAAGGAAAATAAGGGTAACAAAAGATGTTACTGGAGCGTAATCTTTGTAATTTAAAATACCTTTAAAAAGATTTAATTCAAAACTTGTACTCATCCACAAAATTTTTTATGGTAACGTTGACCGGTTTCGGCGTTATTCTACGCCATCGTCAGAACTGACAGGACTGTTCTGTCAGTTCTGGCGTTATCATAAAAAATGTTGTGGATGAGTACAAGTTTTGAATTAAATAGTAAAAAGAAATATTTTAACTACGTAATCCCACTAAGTATCGCAGGATACCATAATTATGTAATTTATTCATCGTAACTATCTAATTATTCTATCACTTTTTGGCCATCCATATACTTGATATTATTTTTAAAATACAAAAATACATGTAATAACTAGAATCCCTCTCTCCTTCCTCGCTCATAGTTTAAATTTAATTTAAAGAATAATACAATGGGTACTAGAAGCTTAATTTCCTCGGAAATGTAAATAATTCAGGTAAATACTAAGTTACAATCCCCAATTTGTGAATAAAAACGATATTACGTAGTAATTTTATTCATCTATTTTATCAGTCAGTATTAATAATGTTCAATTTCATGATGATTACCATAAAGTAACAAATACACTGGACTTCGTGATAGATATCTTTCTCAATTCATCATCGTGAAGTAATCTCATACCCGCATAGTAAAACAACATGAATCTATTTCTCTCTATAGCAGAGATGAGGAACACTGATTCGATGTGAGTTCGTACGAGAATATCCAGGCCACACTTGAGTGCGTGCTGCTCATATTTGAAAACCCAACCTCCATTTTGATCGTGTGCAAACGAATTTTATCTAATGGTTAAGCAAAGGAACATTAGTGATAATTGGACATTCGAATGAAAATCGAAATAATTAAACGTCCTACTTTGTCTTCGGACAAATTTCAAGAATATTTCCTTGTGACGATAAGGCAATACTTAACGCGGGTAAGGGCCTCAGGATTCCGACTGCTCCTTACCGCCTCCTTCCATCGGTAAAATGCAAGTTTACCCTCATTATTTTCTTCATCCTCGTGAGGTGTACCGAGATTTCCTCGTTCCAAAGCTTACTCGCAAAAAAATCGCATAGAAACGAGCGTTAAGCTAATCAAAAAACTCTCGAATCCTTAAATGACACATCAAAACATTCCCTTCCTCTCAGGATCTATACATAAAACATCTGCGATGAATGGAGATTCGTGGATGAGATTCTAAAAAATGCCTACAGCCTTTAAACGCAAAGGGAGCGGTGTTAACGAAATGTAGAGTCGCGCCCCTTGAATGTCAGATGGCGCCACGGAGAGAAGGGAGCCCCTCTCCTACCGTCGAGCATCCCCATCAATAATTGTCGCGGAAACGCTTCCGCACTCATTATGCAAACTTCATATTATCAAAGAACCGAGGGGCGTAGAATGGAGTCGCTGAAAACAGTCCTCGGAAGGATTCGCGGGCGTGAAAGTCAGACTATTGAGTGCGGAATTATTATTGCCTCACTTGGCGCTGTTTCGCGCCCTATCGCAGACACTTTTGGGATTAACACGTAAACAAAAGCAATCCTTCCGAGAAATTACATACGGTAACTGAGGAAGGGGAGGGGTTCATCGCGAGTCTGTAGTCACCGATTCCCTTCAATCGTAACTAAGCTAAGTAGCTAAGAATTTCGGCTATTATATATCACTAAATGATGCCTCTGCAAACGATCGCAAATCTCGCCTTTGTTATGGAAAGGATATTTTGGATCGTAAAGTGCGAGTCAATGCTATCTTTCAAAATTGTGATTGAATTCTCAACAGCCCATGAGTACTTATAATTTTTTTGAGCATGCACGCATGCGGAAGTACTACAATTTTTTTCTAATGGAAACCCTCGCTGTAAGGTTATATATAAATTGAGAATATTACAATCTCATTCATAAAATTGAAATTTAATGATCTATGAACATAGCTACGATATTTATGAAGACTACCTTCCCGTAGAATAAACATTCTTCTACATTTTTACTGCGTGCCTTACTCGTAAATTGTTATTATTTACTCGTCACGGTGAGAATTTTCTAATTGAGCGCCTTTTAGCTTTCCGGGTCTCTCACATTTATTGCAGGAAGGGGACCCGGGTTCGAGTATCAGGTATGGTATACTATTTGTTCTTCATTTAATAATAATAATAGCAACTTCTTTAATGGAAAGGGGAAGAACCAAATTTCATCCATTTTAATAAATATTATTATTAGCAAACTCGCAGAACCATTTCCTAATCTGAAAATTCCGACTAGCCGGAACTCGAACCCGGGACCTTGGGGATGGAGTGCTAATAGGCTTAACCCTCCGTCTTAACCGCGGTGTAACGCTGCGAGTATTACCACTACCACTATGAATACGTGTTTCATGCCTACTACTCAATACACCTGTTTTCTTACTTAAGGGACTTTCACCTGAGCTAGAATTATGCATCTTATGTCCCAAAGCTCTCTGACATCGTTTCTTAATACATCTCTTTAAACTAATAATCAATGATTTTGCATTATTTTCCACTGGGATTTTTATCATAGGGGATAGATAAGATGGAGGAGGATTCTTTTAAATCTAAATCTTGCCTAAATAAAGGCAATATTAATTTAATTATACAGGTGATTTCTCTGTTTTTATTGCACCCTTTTTGTGCGGGTCTTTCTCCGCGTAATAGGTTTTTCTCCGTAAATGTTAAACCCCCATAAACCCCAGAAAGTCGAGAATTTTTTTTCCCCACAACCCAAATCTTTGTGATTTTATATGAATCTATATCTTGTTGTACGTATTAATTTTTATTTATCAACTTGACTGCGAATTATATCGTATATATGTTTGCCGGATGGTTTAGATGTATTGATTTTATTTTCCTAGATTTAAGTTAATTGTATTCAATTGTTTTGGTTGTTAGCGTAATGTTATTATCATGTAATGTCTCCAGAGATTAGCTGAATTAAAGGCCATTCGGGCATAACCTCGCCACAAGAGTGAAATAATAATAAAGTACTACAAAGCGCGGAATAAAGTCGCGCGTCATGGGGTCGGGATTACTCCGTTCCCTTTAATCGCTGTAGCGTCTGCTTCGAGAACTGTTGCATACTCAGCACACAAAGATCGATTGCTTCTGTTGCAGCTCATTCACAAACGATACAAATCCATGGAGATTCGAAGATATCAGGGAGCTGAACTACTTGATACCTCCTGAAAGGTTCCTAATCAATCATATCTCCATGTAAGTCAAGGAGTCGACGGTAGACGCTTAAGACGCTCGGCCAGTGCATGGAAAGGGCCTCTTTAGTGTATCAGGTGAGGCAAGGAGAACGGAATGGGGTGCGGATAGGGCGTGGGGGAGGAAAAGAGGAGGGGAGGGAGGGAGCGAATGCGAAAAAGAAAAGATTACGGGGCGGTGGGAGATAGACAATAGGCCCAAGGAGAGAATTGAGGGAAGAGGGAAGTAAAAAAGAAGGATTTGGAGCAGAGATTGAGGAAGTGCAAGGGAGAGCCTGCGACGAAAGGGAGAAAAATGAAGAAATAAACAAGGAAGGAGAGAAGAGATGAGGGAGGAAAACTCTCGACAACGGGGAGGGATACATAAAAGAACGGTTGAGCGAAAGGGAAAATGAAACCCGTTTGAACAAAAATGTTAATAGTTAATAGGCCCGACGTAAAAAGTGAGAAAAGTGTAGCGGGCGTCTATATCGTGGTCGAGTAGTGAACAATGTGGAAAGAAAGAATAGAGAGTAGATGGAATGTAATAAGCTGGTAGTAGAATCAGAGGAGAAAAGACAGGGATTAGAAGGGAGGTGAATGTAAGAGCGTAGGATAGCCAACCAAGTTCAGGATTAAAGAATAATGAAAATTTGTGGGGGATGAACACCATTTCATGAAGAAATGAGACGAATTATTAGAATATAGTAGACGAGGACATTAGCCGTGGAAGAAAAGAAGGTGGAAGGGGAAAGATGAGAGAGAAATAAAGGGATTTCGATACAATTGGAGGAATATGAACAAGGAAACGTTTCGTCCGAGAAAAGGCAATTTCGAAAGCTTTTTATTCCTGCAGATATAAAGTCTAATTAGTGCATAAAGCTTGAATATTCTGCGTATACGGAACAGTAGATCTCAATCCTTTAGTATTTTATTCCGTATATCACCGTAGTGCGGGTTTTTTCATTTAGTTCTTCGCAAGGCTGAAGAAAGGTGCATATGGAGTAATTTTCAATTTAATGTAATAATTTAATGTATTGTAGTTTGTTTAATTAATGATTTAATGTATTGTAGCAATATTTATTTCTGAAATTCTCTCGAATGTCAGGGAGTAAACTTTACAGTAATTTTCCAATTAAATAAAAAGACTGTTCATTGCTGTTCAAATTTCCTTTACACCCGAATAAATTCCCTGGTTTTGTCAAAGGCTGATAACATCAGCGTTAAATTTTACTAGAAAAGACAGGTATTTATTCCATAAAATTATCATATTATTCCTAAAGTAGGGAATATAATTACTTTTTTTGGGCTATAGATCGTATGAGTGACACTAGAAAGAAACTCTAAACGCAACAAAAAACTTCGTTCTGTCAGAAATTTATGGTGATTAAAAGGTCAATCTCTATCTATACATGTCTAATATCTAACCTTTGCATGGAAGCTATCTTCTTCGCTACGCATAATAAACACAGAGGCGAGATAACGGCACGATATTCTGGAGTCTCCTATTTATCCTACGAAAGAACCGAGAGAGAGAAAGAGAAATGGGGGGTTAGGGAAAGGAGAAAGGAAACAGATTTTGCAATGTAGATTCTACTGTCCATTACTCACACCCACCACCTACACTTTTGATCTCCACTTACAAAATAACTAAGTAATCAAAAGCGAGTGGAAAATTAAACAAATATCAAATAGTGATGTGAATAGTAGCAGAAGCAAGCGTGAGAAAGCGGGAGGAAAGGAATATGGCAATAAAAAAGACGCGGGAAAGCGGTTAAGCATTAAGCAAAGCTCACCCGGAGAGAGGAAAAAGACAGTGGCGAAACGGAAAAGAACGGTTATGTAGAGAGGAAGTGGGAGGGTTCTTCATCCAAGACAGAAGAAAGGAGATAAGATAAATGGGGGAGATGAGACGGATCGATTTCGGAGGAGAGACGGGAGAAAAGATACGGAAGAGAAGACGGGATGTGGAGGCGCGAAATTCGGGGAAAAGAGAGAGAGAGAGTAGAAAATAAAATGCGTTCGCTCACACAATCGCGAAAAAAAGATTGGAAACTACGGTTTGAGAGGCTGAATAAGAAAATTGGCAAAGATGGGGAGATGCCGGAATGGGGTTTGCCGCCGCGAGCGGAAGCAGAAAGACGTGCCACAGCCACGGGAAAATTTGTGCGCAAACGAAATGGAGCGTAGAATGAATAGGTGGGCTAATGAATCTCCCTCTGTATATAATCCAATAATCAATGGGAAACGTTCGCAGCCGAAAGAATATGTGTTACCTCTGCAACTTCCTCGCTTTCAACGACGAGTAAGGCGACCGAAGTTAATTTTCTCTCGAGAAGCTTCCCTGGCGAACTTAACGAGATTGACTATTAATCTTCACAAATACATTGGTCACCAGTATTTCTTACTCCTCAAACTGTTTGCTGTAGTGTTTACCCGGATTTTTCCTTTGCAAGCGAATCGCGTTAGTCTTTCCTCCAATGACATATACAATTTAGCATCGTGCGTGCGTAAAAAGAAGCCAACCTAACCCCAAGACTGATTAGCTCCCTAAAGATTATTAGTTTAATTACTCTTGGCTAATTACCCTCATTGGGAATTAGTGACATGAAGCTAAAAGCTCCCTCAAGCCTCCATTTCGACGTTGGAAAGGATTCCCTTTCTAGGAATTAAAGATTAAGGATGCTCGCTTCCAAAAAAGTGTAATAGTACACGGGTGGACGATATTAAACTAAACTCAAAACAGGTGAATATTGGGAGCCTAAAGTAACATCAGTAACTTGATGTTAGAGAGATGTTGCAGATTTTAGCTAAATCTTTTTCCAATAGAGGCGGAAAAGGTATCACGGTGTCACGAGTAACTGGGTAAGGCAGTGGAAGGGGTAAACCTCGAAATTCCTCTCCCCCTCAATCTTAAGTACCACGCAGTTCACCGTTCCATTTTTACGGAAGCAACTGCACAATACACTGCGATGGTAAAATGGGAAAGGAAACTATGTGGAAAGAAATATTTTTAGGAAAGAGGAAGAATGCGCGGGATTGAAATATGTTATACATATTGCTGAAGATGAGAGATGAATATGGGGTTGATGTGAATCTCTATCTCAGCGGAATCCGATATCGCAAAATATTAAAAGACCATTCAGAACAACCTCTAAATCAGAGATACACAATATCGTCGTCATCCGAACATTTTATTTTTTGTTTACTTCATCCAGCCGTGGTAAATAGCGATCGGCCATTTTTGCAAGTTCCTCCCCCTCGTGCGACTGAGGACAAAAGGATTTGCGCAAATTCGAGAAAAATTATTTTCCGAAATAAAACTGGGACAAACGAAACTATGAATAATTTCCCCATTAGTTTTAGCTGTAGCGAGAGATTTATGCTTTAATCAACTGCGAGAGCGGGGTTTTATCGGACTCCTCGACGGAGGGGCTCCGCGCCGAGCAAATGAATCGTAAATAAGGGAATTCCCCTTGTTCATGCCCGAACTTCGGAATTGATATACACATTCTTCATTAGAGTTAAAACTTTGAATCAATGGGAGCAAAATGTTTGGCAGATAACGAATGATTAAATTGCACACTCCCAACTTCATCTAAATAGCAATACTGTTCGTCTGAGTACCGCTCGAAAATCAAGCACCAACACGCGGAAAAATTATTCGGATAAATTGCGCCATCATTTACACACAACGGGATTATTATTCGAACCAATGTTTCCAAAGGGAGCTTCTCGCTGCTGAAAACAGAGCATCCGATTCTGCGAGCCAATCCAACGGATATTCTGAGGAATAATCCTTCAACAAACAAGAGACGGTTTATAGATATTGCGTGGATTTATTATTGATATTTTTCTGAATTCCGTCTCTCTATTTATAATCCCCTCTAGCATTCGTATTTTTGAAAACACAAAATATTTGCTGAAAATAATACTGGCGTTTGTCCTAGGTATTGGGGTTTTCATCGCCTACAATAATCACCATCGTGTATAGTCATATTTATTTATTCGATAGCACAACTTTCTATAGGTATCTCCATTGAGATTATGTAAAATCTGATAGAATGCGCTTCCCTAAATCACAGAAATTAACCAGTCTTCTATATAAATTATATTTTTGTAATCATGACCCTGCATAGTGAACTCCCAAATATCGTAGTACTTTTCTAAGAATGTTTTATGTTCGAATAGAGACAGCTTTCAAAAGATTTCAGGATTGCAAAACATTTTTATTAAAAATAAATCTGAACTTTATCTTTCATCCTTTTTAAATACTTTCTCTTTAGTCAGATCTATTCAGAAACATTAGTTGCTGACAAAATCGGAACTACGTAGTCGGAATCGGAGTTGCGTAGGAATAAAACTTTGATAGGGACTTTAATTTTTACATTGTAGCCTTTCTTCGAATTAAAGATGGAAAACGGTAGTAATATATATCGATTTTCATAAAATTTACGTACTTTCTAATTCGGCGTTTTTTCTAATTGGCATCTATAACTACCTATAGTTCGTACCCATAAACAATGTTGTGATCCAGTATACGTACATACAAACGTCTGAGTCACTGTAAAAGGTACTAAAATGAATAGTAATGACTAATCTATAAATATTTCATCTATATGAATGGATATTATAGATTGCGCATACGTTTATATGCATCTACACGTAGAAAAAAAACCAAATTAACGTCACCTAACTTTAAAACTTGGCACATAATAAAATTGCTTCCTTGTACATAAATTAGGCAACTTTTCATGTACCAAATTTTATTATCCCAGAAGAGTGGTAGTGTTTCCTTAAAAAGTTTACATTTAAGATAGCAGGATTTACTTCTTTTCCTAAATTTAATTTTAAAAATCATCGATTGAGTTAGAGAAAAGTACCTTAAGATAGGAAAAGATTTTTATTGCTATCATTGATTTATAGATTTAGATTTAAAGTTGCGCCAATGAAGGAAAAATATACTGAAATTTTATCAAGACCCACCATCTTCACGACAAATGCCAGCGACGACGGAGTGCTATTTTCTCAAGTATACGTTGAATCGCCCGTGAAAACGAATCGCGATAGAAAATGAATGGTTTTTCTCTGAATTTAGTTCCTAGACAATTCAGTGACAATATTTTATTTATATTTCATTTAAACATAAACTTTTATTTGTTTACATTACGCTTATCCATCGAAAAACAGCAGCTTCCAAGTTTCGAACATATAACATAGATGATAAGTTAATTTTATAGTATTGATAGCTACAGTTTCGATACGCAGTAGCGAGTGGTATTCCGTTCAGTAAGAGGCTTTATGAAACATCATGAATATACGTTAAATAGCTCATACTTTTTTATATTTTCCTGGATTTTGATTAATCATTTATTTACTCCATATAAGAAATTAATTAGAATTTGAGCTGTTTAATGATTTTATGAAATATCAACGTAATTTTTAATTGCACGGGTCCATATTCTAGAATAGAACAGTTAAAATTGACCTGTTTTTTCCTTATAGGGTAGGTCGGGGTAAGAGTGCGCACGGGGTAAGTGTACGCAGGGCGGAAATTTTTACTTAGCGCTTGGGCTAGCTGGTACCACTGAGTGTCAGCTAATGCAAGGAAGTGTCCACGTCATTGCTACGTAGTTTGGTGTTTTTGCTGTGATTACTCAATTCACAATGAGGTAAGAGCTTATTACAGCTAATTTGATGTAATATTTAACCATTTAGGAATTAGTGTAAGCTATACCAACTAATAATTCAACAGTTTCAATCCTATTTTGTTGCAAAGGCCATTTAATGCTCTACTTAAAAACAGGATCGTTTAGTCACATTGATGCTCACAGAGAGCAGAAGCTCCTTACAAGTAAAAATACTGCCTGTGGGGCAAGAGTTCGCATCGCCATCTTTCGGGGCAAGAGTTCGCATGCGAACTCTTGCCCCGAAACTTACTTTCCATACCTCCACACAGCAGCCACAAAATGCAGCCCTTAGACAAGGTTTTCTTTAAACCTTTGAAGGATTATCTGAGTCAAATGTCTGACAATTGGCTTCTCAATCATCCTGGGCCGGTAATAACCAATTATCAAATAGCCGACATTTTTGGCCAGGCATATGAAAGAACAGCGACAATGGGAAAGGGAATAAAGGGCTTCGAGCTTTGTGGAATTTTTCCTGTTAATCGGAATGTCTTCTCAGACGATGATTTCCTTCCAAGTTCAGTAACAGACCAACCAATGCCTGTGGATCACAGAGCACATCTCAGTGTGACATCCCTCCAACTGCTACCAACATCATCGCTTCAACTTCAGATGACATTGTAGGTCTAACTGAACAAAAGTCAACAGAACAGAATGTAGCAGATGTCACCGACCAAGCAGAATCTAGCTTTAGTAGACCTAATGGAAGAGAGCTTATTGATGCAGTGATAACTCCGGTTAGAGAACGCACTGTTAAAAAGTGGACCTCACCCGCTGATGTGGTACCTCTCCCAAAACGGCAAGAAGCTCAAAAAAGGAAAAGCAATAAACAAAAGTCAGAAATGCTGACCAGTTCTCCATTTAATGATAAGTTAATTGCTGCCGAAGAGAAAAAAGGCATGCAGAAGAGGAACGATTAAAAAAGCTGGAGGCGAAAAAAAAAGATGTTGGACCTTACAATATTGAAAAAACCGAAAGGCAAGCGAACAATTGAACAACCCAGTACCTCAAGCGATAAAATTAGCTGTCCGGTATGTGAAGAGGACTTCACTGAACCACCGGAAGAGGACTGGATTCAATACAGTTAATGCCAATAATGGTGGCACGAAGCTTCCAATTATGAGGGTGGGGCGAATTTCATATGTGATTACTGATAAAAACAACAGATATTAACTTTGACAATACTAAACAAAAGTTTTTTTGTAACATTTAGTTGAATATGTAATCGTACTAATAAAATCTTGTTCAGTATATATTGCGTACTTTTACCCCACAATGTGCGAACTCTTGCCCCTCCCACGGGGCAAAAGTTCGCAAATGTAACTTTTTCGAATATAATTTTTTTCAAAAATGTTCTACCAAAGATAATAAGGCAAATAAAGCGTTATTTTGGTTATCAACTTCCGGAAGATAATTTACTATCAGTTTTGGTTCAATTAAGTATCATTTAACCTATTTGTTAGGGGATTAAACTTTAAGTGCGTGCACTTGCCCCGACCTACTCTACAAGTTATAGGAAATATTCATGGATATTTTATTTACAAAGTCCGATAGCTTATCTTCCAACAATTTATGAGCTTCCTGTAGAGCGATTAAATTATTATCACATTAGCACACTGTATTTCAATATAGAAATACAAAATTAACTTGTGTAAACCCGGATAAATCGCAAAATTCTCTCGAGTACGATTTAGCTTCTCTGTAGCTCTGCATATATCAGAAGCAAAAAAAAACATGAAATTTTAGTTTGACCTTGATTGCAAAGTTTACTTAGCTCTGTTGCTCTCCTTTCCAGGTTTGCGAGGGTTTGTAGCTTAGGCAAGAGACAAAGGAACCCAGATGCAGCGTTAAAAATGAGGAACGTTAGGGTTCAAGGGCTAAACTCGATCCGCCGCTGTGAAAGCAGGGACGATCGTTACAAAACAATCCGTATATATAAGGAAAACAATCCCTGTTTACGAGCACGGCAAAACAATATTAACGGAGAGGAGAGAGGAGAGAAATAAAGGAGAGGTAGATACATGGGAGATAGAATGCCAGAAAGCAAATGAAGGGTGGTCATGTTTAAGGAAATTATAAAACCCTAACGTGAAGAGAAATTATCTTTAAATTAGAAATTTATATTTGCTATAGAAAGTTTGTAAGCTTCATTTCAAATTTCCGTAGGTAATTAAGTCAATCTTAAATAGCACACCGGTTCTTGTTGGTTTGCTTCTTTTTTCTTTATCCTTTCAGCAAATAAATAAAAAACAGTAATTAAACGCGTTTCCCAATGTTTTAGAATAAAGAATTAACTTCATTTTCCAAAGTTCCAAGGTTCTTTATGAAATTCGATCGTTTTATAAACAAACAGATACCAGAAATGTTCAGTAACATCCTGATTAACGGTACACGATCGATATGGATTATGTATTGGTTACAGTTTGGCAAGTATAGTTGAAAATTTCTTACTACAGCAAGAAAAATAGGGCTGAAATTCTCTCAGCCTTTGGTTTCAGGCATCCAAAAGTAAAAACTTAATTTCATATTTGTTTCTTAAACAGTTTAGCATACGAATTCACGAATTTGAGAATATGTCTGCAAACAATGTTTTCTCAGCCATATAACTTCACAAAAAGAAAACTTAATCGATGAAAATTTAAGAGACCTCAAGAATAAAAGTGGCAAGAGGAATTATATGAATGGCGACTGAAAGTTTTTCCGCGAATATGAATAAAATGTCTATTGAGTAATAAATAATTAAACTTGAATTACAAGAAAATATATGGCGCCAATGATGAATTGCTGGTATGTTTTAAAATATTACCCCCGTATTCATCATGACTCTTCGTAAATACGGATCGTTCGACTATCTATTCAGCAATAACATTAACTGAATCTTTGATATATTGGTGCGAATAATTCATTCAACCTAATTATCTCCATGGGCTTGGAACGTGGTTATCAAGGCTACAAAATGACTAAAATTATCATTTAATAAATAATTCTGGCCATTGCAATAATTCGTATATATATTCTTGGCAAGGCTGATAATAAACAAAGCATTCCTCTTTAAAATTTCTCACACATCATGTTGAAAACATTAAAATTGTCGAGCGTATATGATGATACTGAAAACCCGTCCTGAGACATCTGAAATACTTTTTGTTTTAATCCGCAATAGAAATCTTAGAAAGGCTTTTATTCGACCAGTCTCTACAGATTCTTTGAGCAGTTTCTGCTGTAAGAATAGGCACCCGGTCTCCGCCTCCTCCAATTACATCCATTTTTATAATTATTACTATTTACAAGTACACAAAACCATTCCCTAATCGGAAAAATCCGAGTAGCCGGGATTCGAACCCGGGACCTTAGTGTTGGAAAGCTAGCACGCTAACCACTCCGCCACCGGTAAACGTCTTAAGTCCCTCAGGAAACTGGAGAGACAGCACCTTAAGGAATTAACTTACTCTCGGCTAAATTGGAAGTTTCAAGCAGAAGTGTGTTTAGCACTCTAATTAACGCACTACTGTGAACAATCATAACCACAAAGAACGCACACCAATTAATTCATGGAGACAGTGATGGTTAAGCATACATTTTCAACATCTCTGCTATAGTTTTACAGTGTTCTCTTAAAAAATTACTCTCTAAATACTTTATCCTCTCCGAGATATTTGGGCCGCAAAACGTTATAGAAAATGGTCGGTCATTGAACTGAACTTCGAACAAATCGCTTGAAACCGAATCACGATTTTATGAAAGTCGAGGAATTCGTGAGGGGTATATTTTTAATTTGCGGCCAAATTGTGTCTAAAATCGAGAAAGAGGTTATTCCTTCGGGCTGCATAATCTTAAACCCGAAGGCCCATTGGAATCTCATCACCACCACCACTGGATACAGAAAGATTTGGAGAGGGAATGAGGCGACTAGGAGAAATAAGAAGTAAGGTGGTTTTCCCTAGATTTTCTCATTGAGCCAAAACGCTATATGTCGACACAGTCTACGTGAATGCACCACCATGACCCAAAGAATGACGATCTCAAAAGCATTATAAATGAAAAGTGATCAAAAATAAATACATTTCTCTGGCTTGCTCACTGGCATATGGGTGACATACCTCACTGGTTTTTATATTGTCGCAGCCTTTCATAGGACTTAGAAAAATTAAATAAGAAATATTTCTGATTAGGTATTTAATTACAAAACTTGTGTACATTCCACAAAGTTTTTAACGCTTGTTAACCGGTTTCAGCGTGAGTTTACGCCATCATCAGAACTGACAGGAACCAGGAGCAAGAGCTACGTATAAAACGTACGATATACCTACAAAAATGTTGTGGAATTTGTTCAAGTTTTGCGATTAAAAACTTATTTATCATGAACTTCCACTTAATACTAATCATTTTAAATATTTTCTTTCGTCCTATACTAAAAGATAAACAAAAAGATAACATTCCATGAAAGTAATATTGATTTACCTTAAATCTTTTACAATAGACAAATTAGTTGTTCAGTAGGAAGACTCTAAGCGTAAACTTTATCATGCGCCAAAGAGAATGGAGAAAAATGCGTTCACGTTTTTCGACACAGAAGAGCATGAAAATATCCCCAATTCTGGGCATTTCGGCTATCGAGGTTGCAAAACGTAAAAGAACCAAAAGTTCTACATTTGTGCTGGTTCGAATTCGCCACAGAGAGGAAGTTTTCGAAGAGCCGACATAAAAACTGGAATAGTATTGATTGCAGAGAGTGAGGCGAAAGGAAAGGTAATGCAGAGAGAGAAAGGGAGAAAGGGAAAGTGAGGTGGGAATGGGAGATCTGGGAAAGAGGGATTAAGGGAACGTAAATAACGAACGAAAATTGGAGTATACGAAGAAGGATGGAGTCGGATTTGAAAAATCGAGAGCGGGCGAGGCGGTACTAGCGCGGTGCGGAGTTTTGAAGGAGAGAGCGAAGGAAAATGAAAGGGTTACGGGCGGGGATTCGGTGGGTACGTTTCGAGGAAGGATTAACAATAGAATCCGAAGATTTCGACTCACCTTCCTCGTCCAGCAGAATGTTGTCCGGTTTTATGTCTCTGAAAAGAAAGAGAGAAACCTTTTATCAGAAAAAGAACATTGAAACATCGAGGCTCCGTAAAAAAAAGTATGCTACTCCTGATCTCTATAAATAGAGGAAAAGGTAGGTAAAGGACAGCTGAGCGTTAATTACAAGATACTGCAAAATTATTTAGGAAAAAACGAAAGGAAATTATGTTATAACGTATAAATAAAAAAGTAATCAGAAATAATAATTACTTACACACAAGGATATAATATAATGTTAGTTTTTGGGCATATGTATGAACTTAATTAACAAGTTAATTGAAAATTTTGATTTAGAGATTTACATTGAAATTGGGTAAGAATGGATAATAATACATCAGTGCTTAAGAGAAAAGTGATAGCGAAAATCTATGATACCATTAATACAGAAGAACTTTATCCAAAAGGAGCCGAGAAGTATTCAAAACGGATAACAAATGAAGCTCTTAAGATTGTCTGGAATCAATTTGAAAAACTTTCATAGTGTACTTTTGGCTGGGTAAACTGATAATGCTGCATAGTAATATATTTACAATTGAATGATAAATATAGATGAATAAACCGTGATGTTGAATTTTAAAGAAAATAATTTTAAAACTATCAATCTGGAATTCGCTAGTATAGAGTTTGAAGGTGATAAAAGCAAACGTTCCTTGTGCACGAATTCCGTTTTATTTCACCGTGATTTTATAACCATACACTTTGGTATTGTATACTTGAAATGCGACTCTGTTGCACGCTCGACTGGTTTTCCAAACTTTTTCGTTTTCAAGTATAAGGAAGAGATAATTTACAAAGCGCTGAAAACCCAAGGAGAAATAGTCTCTAACAGTCTAACTGCGCCAATTTTTACAGTTTGAAAATAATATGACGCACATGCATTTGAAACATTTTAAAAATTCAAAACTATTGGGAGCAGATTATCTACTCATTCTTTCGGAGTATGTAACCATTAGAATCGAAACATAGTAGGTACGTAGTTTCAAATGCAGTACCAGATTTGTATGCACTAAAGGGATTGAGCCAAGACGATCTGCCGCCTGACGTAAGATTTACTACACCGCCTTAAAATTCAGTTCAAAAGTAAAATAATTTTATGTTAAACAATTATAAATCGTAGGGAGCACTAAGCTCTTTTTTTACTTAATTTTATGATTTTTTTTTCTACAAAATGCATCAAAGATAATGAAAGGATAATGAGGAAAATGAATACTTTTATATTTATTTTGGCGAGACTCTTGAAACGATACCCTCGTCGCCTTTCAAAGGTTGCGGTCTTGCATACATTTCCATACATATGTACACTCATTTTAAACCCATACATTTACGTATTTCTTATATTATAGTGCTTTGCTTAAAGTTTTTTAGGACGAAGTAAAAATGAAATACTCCGCTTTGCAAATTTGGTATCACATTCTAAAAATGTATCTCCCAACTCCTTTCATTGTGCCTTTCAACATCAAGTTTACAAATTTTTGTTCTTTTTTGTTGAAATGTATGAATTTGAATTTATGAAATGTGTTATGATAGAAAACCTTTTCAGATAGAAAGTCATCCTTAACATATTATAACAATAATGTTTCGAAATTATGTTGTGTTTGTAACTGGTCCACATCAACTTACTCCCGTTTTCGAGAAGAAACGATAAAATCGAATAGATTGATAGTAATCTTTTATTTCTTCTCTAAGAGTTTCCTAATTTCTGTTTAATCATCGGCACACTTTATCCTTATCCGTATCGAACCTTCTTGCCATCATCAATGAAAGAGATAGTCCAATTGCAGTCACCAAGGGGTTTAATACTATAGTTCTAGGGGAAATCAATTCCAGTTCATTCCATTCACCTTTATCCCCTTGCGTCGTTCTCTTTTGCTGTGACGTTAACTCAACAAAGTTCGGAAATATGCAATGGATTTTCAAGAATCTATAGAGGATGATCAAGTTATTCATTTATAAATTGGCTGTACTAAGGAAGTTCAAAGGGGCTTCTTTTATCTGAATATATACGACTCATGTTAGAAAAACTTCAACGCACATTAAAGGGAGATTGTAATGATAAAACTTCTCGCCTTTTTATGGCACTTGAGAATTTTAGATTGTTATCTACTTTTCATTTTTTGAGGACGTTCTTGACGTTTATTTCTAAGAGACAAAATTTATGATATGCACACTTTTCTGCAGCATTACAAGGGGCGATACCTTAATTAATATTCCTAAGGTTGTATTATTTTTACGTCTCGCTAGAGAAAGAAAATTCTGAGCAGAGCAACAAATCCAGAAGTTGATGGGACAATAAATTTTGCCATAAGTTAAAAGCGAGGGGTTCTCTGGAAAGTACCCGTGGCTAAGGGTACCCAAGGCCAAGATGATCGAATGACTGGGTAATATGCTCATTGATTAGCAGGAGTTAGGGTCCTAAGTCTCGTCTTCCGCCCCAATGGTCGTCCGCCCATGTTCGGATCACATGTAGCACCCGTGCTCGCCTCAGCCGTGTCAATACTGGTATCGTTCTGATTCTAGCGGTATTTTACAGAATTATTATATAATATTCAGTGGCATATTCTAAGAACAGAACCTTTACTGACTGAATTCTACCATAGATTTCATCTAATTACTTTACATAACTTCTGCAATCTCTAAGACGTAAGTGGTGCCTGAGTCATGTCTCCTTTTCGTTCTTGTGGGCATATTTTTAAACTTTACCTTATAAGATATTTTAAATTATATACATTTTCTGAGAATTTTTATAAAAGCAATACCCTTGCGCGGATACTACCACTTACAGCTTCTCCAAGTATTTACTGTTATTATTACAAATTCCACACTATAAGCAAGTGCACAATCTGGTGGCACTGGGTACAATTTAGAAATTATATTTATAGTACAGAAAAAGTTAATATATGGTAGTATATTGATTATATGGATTGAGGGAGAACATTCGCAATGTTCCTGGCATTTTCCCAAGGAGGGAAGGAAAACTCTCGGAAAACATCCCTTAGGAAGTAGTTGCAATTCCCATTTACACAAATTAAGAATGATGAGTGCTTTAAAAAGACACTACCAAATAGACTAACAGTAAGAGCAACCAAATGCCCATCAAATCAGTGCTATAAGCTTATCCTCAGTCCATCGCCACTTCCCATTATACTGCTCTCTATACCGAACATCTTTTTATGAATTCAAAGAGCGAAACGTTCATAATGTTATAAAAATACAATGAAGATAAAAAATTAAATGCAATATAACAAACTTCTATAAACTTAGACTTCTCTGAAAAGTCGTCATACCTCACTCTTTCTTCCATTTTCCTCATTTTTCACTTATACTCATATACACAATCATTTTGGATCAATAATTTCATATTACGTTCATCCATTCTGCCTTAAAGGTATGCACACGAGGAGGAAATGGCAGAAAGACAACAGCAAGTAAAGCATTCCATTGGTCATAACAAGAAGAGCATTTTCCCACGTTAGTCCTCTGAGGGAGAGTTCTAACTTTATACTAATGGCCATGCCTGCCATTCATATGAGGGCTTTATAAGCTTATTGCTCATACTTCCTCATGCAAGCTTTCCACAGTATGACTTATATAGACCTCCTAACTTGTACAATTTACATCTCATTTCTTACGCATCCTAACATAGATTTTCTAGCATTTCTGTGACGCTCGCAGTCGTTTCAAAATTTCTTGGTGAGTACTGTGCTCTAATTCTCGGTACCAATTAAACTTGTTTTTCTTGCCCTACTTGTAGCGGATCCTACACTATTTCACCGATTCCTAATATGGGTTCTGAATAATGGTTTTACGCTAGTTCTTTGGAGTCCGAACTACCTTCTTCTAGCACCAATATAACGAATTGCAATGCTTTATAACGTTTAGTTATTAGGTAGTAAATGTGCAGTCCTCATTAAGGGTCTTTAGCAAAGGTTATTCCTAGATAATCCCATTTGTAATTTTCTATCAGAATATGATTATTTAAAGGTATTCCCAATTTAAAATATCTCTTTTTCTATAAATCCAGTTTTTCCTGCATCGAAGAACATTTTGCTACAGTCAACCCACAGCAACTTAACTTAAATCCGCTTGAAGACTGTAATCATTTAAGTTATAATTTTCTTTTTACTTTAAACAATCGTCTCTAGAGAGCCTAATTTTATATTTCACTACCACTTTTAGGTGATCAAAGTAAATTAAAAATAACAAAATCCAAGAATACTTCCCTGAGGAACACCCGTCGATATTTTCTCTTCCTTGAATATTAAAATATTTTTTCCGACTCTCACCTTTTGCATACGGTGGCATAATAATTCTCTCGTCCATCTAATTACTCTTTCGTCCTTTCCTAATTTCACTATATTTTCACCAATAATCCGTTTACCCTATCAAACACCCTAGTAGGGTTTACGACTATCGCATCTATCTGCTCCCCCTATCAATCTACTCGACCATGTCCCGCACAATCGCCGCTAATTGAGTGTCACATGAATGCTCCATACGGAAACCCTGCTGCGCATAGCTAAGCCATGTCTTCGAGCCTCAGAACCTACATACGAGGCTAGCTATAATTTCCTCCATTTGTTTACAAACCACGCTAGTTAAACTTACCCAATGATAATTATTTATATCAGAAAATATATAGGTTGGGTATTTAGGTTAGGGTAAATTCATTTAGCACAGCTTTTGGGCGGCGGTATTTGCAGATACCGAGGTCGTATTCCCAGATTGTGGAAAATAAAGTATTTTGGATAAGTTTTAACTCAGAATTGAACCTTTTGCTTATTTTGTTTAAGGTTGTACAGAGAGGTGTTATATTGTGGTATTTGTATATCTCAGACGTGCAGGTGTGATGTAGAGCATTCAAAATCCCTTTATTTGTGTGTATAATGTCAGGTGGGTGATGCATAGGTCTGATTATGGATAGGTATGTTAGCAGTTCAGTGTTTATATTAGCCTGAGATCTGTTAAATGGGATTCCGGCTAAATCAAATTTTGCTCTTGTTGCCTTTTGAATGCTGTTCTCACCATTGTACGTGAACTAGTTCTCCCAGTGCTGCGTTTCGCGGTGTTCTCTTACAAATATGTTAAGGATTTTGGAAAGGTGAATTTCTTTGCACGATGAAGTACTGCTGCTAATCCCAAAGGAATAACAAGTGTGAAAAATAGCGACATGACTGGGACTAGGACCCAGGTCTCCCACTTTCGGGGCAGGTATTCTAATCGCTGAACAACCATGCCGCGTATCTGCCGCACTGTTAAATATGTTGAGATAAAAATTAACCAGAGAACAAATTCAGTGAAGTTTCATTTAAGGGAGTCGGGTTAAATGGATCGGAAACACGGAAATTTTACATTTAATGTGTAAAAGCACGAACGAGCAGTAAATCATGCAAATCCAAAATACCACTGAAGAAAGTACTTCATGGCATGCGTGGGATTTCATGGCATGTTTGCTGTCGCTGTTTTATAGGCAAAGCATTTGTTTCAGTCGCGCGTGAATGGAAATTTTTGGAAGAGGTTGGAGGAGGACAGGGCCGACGAAAGGGAAGGCTGGTGCGAGCGAAACCGGAGATAAGGAGTTTACTGTGTACGGTTCCGTGATTCCGTTACGTCAAATCGCAAAAAGAAGCTTACATTTCCTTTTAAGCAAGGTATACCATCCGCACAAACATGAGATAAACTAAATCCGTATTTTTAAGAGATTTGCCTCTAAAGATAACGAAAGAATCAATCCGAGAGTTTATTCCGCTGGGAAAGCAAATGCCTGCCTTAGAATAGCCGTGAAGGTTTCAAAGTTATCCCAAGCATATATATTTTCATTACTCATATCTCCTAAAAGATTTTTTTCCTTTCCCTCCTCCTATGCTTCAGATCTCTTATGAATTTTATAATTTAATAATAATAATGAAGTAATATTTTCAAATTTTTTGTTATTATTGATACGGATATGATTTTTTGTTATTATGATACGGTACGGACGACAGAAAGCTAATAATTCTGTTCTTATCTGTAGCGTATGGCACTTTGTCATGAATATCTTATCTACTGTAACCTTTCTATTTCTTTTCAAGCCTCCCTCTCAAATAATGAAGAATTTGAGGAAAATTAGTATTTATGATATAATTATTCATTATTAAACGAATGTCTCAGCCTATAATCATTATTTTAGTCACTAGATTTTTTTTTTAGGGCTGGGGAATGCATTTACGCACCCTGGCAGGTGGCCTACGGAGCCTCCTCGTGTGTGGGACTCGCTCGGGAGATTGTGAGAATACCCACTAAACCGATAGTATCNATGATTATTATGATTTTTAAATAAAATTTATGATTATTATGATTTTTAAATAAAATTTATGATTATTATGATTTTTAAATAAAATTTATGATTATTATGATTTTTAAATAAAATTTATGATTATTATGATTTTTAAATAAAATTTATGATTATTATGATTTTTAAATAAAATTTATGATTATTATGATTTTTAAATAAAATTTATGATTATTATGATTTTTAAATAAAATTTATGATTATTATGATTTTTAAATAAAATTTATGATTATTATGATTTTTAAATAAAATTTATGATTATTATGATTTTTAAATAAAATTTATGATTATTATGATTTTTAAATAAAATTTATGATTATTATGATTTTTAAATAAAATTTATGATTATTATGATTTTTAAATAAAATTTATGATTATTATGATTTTTAAATAAAATTTATGATTATTATGATTTTTAAATAAAATTTATGATTATTATGATTTTTAAATAAAATTTATGATTATTATGATTTTTAAATAAAATTTATGATTATTATGATTTTTAAATAAAATTTATGATTATTATGATTTTTAAATAAAATTTATGATTATTATGATTTTTAAATAAAATTTATGATTATTATGATTTTTAAATAAAATTTATGATTATTATGATTTTTAAATAAAATTTATGATTATTATGATTTTTAAATAAAATTTATGATTATTATGATTTTTAAATAAAATTTATGATTATTATGATTTTTAAATAAAATTTATGATTATTATGATTTTTAAATAAAATTTATGATTATTATGATTTTTAAATAAAATTTATGATTATTATGATTTTTAAATAAAATTTATGATTATTATGATTTTTAAATAAAATTTATGATTATTATGATTTTTAAATAAAATTTATGATTATTATGATTTTTAAATAAAATTTATGATTATTATGATTTTTAAATAAAATTTATGATTATTATGATTTTTAAATAAAATTTATGATTATTATGATTTTTAAATAAAATTTATGATTATTATGATTTTTAAATAAAATTTATGATTATTATGATTTTTAAATAAAATTTATGATTATTATGATTTTTAAATAAAATTTATGATTATTATGATTTTTAAATAAAATTTATGATTATTATGATTTTTAAATAAAATTTATGATTATTATGATTTTTAAATAAAATTTATGATTATTATGATTTTTAAATAAAATTTATGATTATTATGATTTTTAAATAAAATTTATGATTATTATGATTTTTAAATAAAATTTATGATTATTATGATTTTTAAATAAAATTTATGATTATTATGATTTTTAAATAAAATTTATGATTATTATGATTTTTAAATAAAATTTATGATTATTATGATTTTTAAATAAAATTTATGATTATTATGATTTTTAAATAAAATTTATGATTATTATGATTTTTAAATAAAATTTATGATTATTATGATTTTTAAATAAAATTTATGATTATTATGATTTTTAAATAAAATTTATGATTATTATGATTTTTAAATAAAATTTATGATTATTATGATTTTTAAATAAAATTTTGTGATTATTCAAAAACGTATAAATGCTTCAAAAGTTTTAAAAATTTAAGAATGAGCTAGTCTGACAACTAGTCGATGAGTGGAAAAATTAAAGATGTTTTAAAAATATTTTTAATATTAATTATATTAGTACAAATTTGCGGAGCCTTGCAGAGAAAAATCTCTAATCGTAAATTTGGAATGATCTTTATATCGAATTTAAGCAATCAAGTTGGTTTACTCTTGCAACGAAGTCAACACATTGAAAAGTGATTATAAACAATTTATTACTTTTAACGATCGGTTTGCTTAGTTTTGAATTATGTCTAATTATTTGCATGTATTTTAAAATCTATGGAGGTGGCCGTGATATTGTGGAAATTCATGGTATTACACAGATAATGTATATCTGTGTAATATTGCATGTACTTTTGTTTGAATTGAACATCCTCATTTTCCAAAATCTTCTTTCTCCTAATTTTTGGTGTCCTTCACTGATAAGAAGAGTAGTTTAGCGTTAAAGTAAAATCGAAAAAAGAGGAAAATGCGACATCGAAAATAATGAAAAAATCTTCATTCAACATAGTAATCAATTCCGAAGATTGTCAAATGGCACACCGATCAGTAATCCAACTTTGTAGCTGTATTTACGATGATGGGTCGATAGATCAATAAATCCCCCTCATTTTTCAAAGATGAGCAGATACTGCGATAAATCGCGTCTTATAGCAAGGAATGATTCGGATGTTCCGGTGTAAAAAAAATCTCCGCCTCTCTCTTGGAAATAGTGATAAACTCCTTCCCTTGACTACCGCAGAAATCGGATTAAATCACGACAGCCTCACTGTTACTCGTTCGTCTATCGATAATTGAACCGCTTTCCTTCGGGCAATACTCGGCTCTCTGCCGTTCGCCATTCACGTAGTGCTTCATCAATGCAAATCTGTGATCGGATGAAGAGCAACGACTTAATCTCTTCGTTCTATATCATCATCCTCCGCGACTCAGCACGGCCTAATCCTCCTCAGCCTTTCATCCATTCCCATCTTCCCATTTTCCCTTCACAAATACCCTTTTCCTCCCACTTTCTACCGCCTCTCCTTCATGGCCCTCGTCTCCTTTGCCCAGGTCTTCTCGAAAGGGACGAAGATGGACGGACTCGTCTCCCATTCACATGCAAAATACCCGTCAGAAGTAAATTGCCACCCGATTCCCCGAGAGAATTGGGCGTTTAATACAGAGTTACTTTAATCTAGAGAGTGGGGGCCTGTGGCAAAAGCAAAATGGTCCGATGGCGGTGATTTGGACTCCATCCAACCTAATCGCCTTTCGATGTATCGTGGACGACCCCGAGGACGACATCGGACCGGAGTGAATTACATCTGAAGGCCTTTTGAAATGCGCGGATGGCTCGGGGAACGACGTTAAAAATGATGCACGATGCCTCGACTGTAGACGCCCATTTTCGCTCGCGGTAACGGATGACATGGTACGGTAATACGTCACACCTAAACGGTTGCATCATCATCAAAGTTATGGGCTGTGGGGAAATTACTCCCGACTGGATTCCAATACAGATACATATATGTTGGGGGGAATGTATCGCATCACACTGTGTGTGCCTACTAATGCTCTTAGCCAGAGTGGATTCAAACATTTTCAGCGGTATGCAGTTGCAGGGTTCATATTGTAAATTGATCTAGTCGCCCATCTATTAAATTAGTCTCTCAAATTCCAATATGCGATAGTATCGATTGGTTAAATACCTTACTGAGGATTGGATTACGCTTTTCCCCCTCAATGACACCGATTAGATCGACATTGTGATAGCAATTTCAGAAATATTTTCTATACATGCCTATTAAAATATCTAAGCGAGGAAAGTAAGGATACTTCGGTTGCTGTTATGAAATTAATTCGATCTGAACTAAAATTTTTGCTCTATAATAATGTGATTGGAGATATAGTTCGCCGATAATTAATTAATTTAATAAGAAATTATTAATTGATTAGTTAGGACTATTTTCTCGGAATTAGTTGTTTTTATACTTAGGGCAAAGTTTTTATGAATAGACTAATTGAAATCATTCCCTTATATCAAGTTAAATACAGAAGGGTTTGGAATCTTCATCATATAAATTGTTTAGTTTTCAGTACTAATTTTCCACTGAAATAATAAAATCTTGGCTATGTTTATTCCCCATTTTCTCAATCACAGACAATGATATGTGTAATTTTTTTCTGAGAATCTTTTTTCTCAATATCCATATCATTGGGATTATACAATGGGGCTTATAGGAGAATTTTTATTGAGTCCTTTTAATGCCAAAGATAAGTTCAATAAGATTCTGAACAAGGAAGTATGAAATTACGGTGAAGTGCATCCAACCTTGCTGTGTGAATATTTCCTGATATACTGATGAAGGGAAGATAATTTTCAAAGCAAAAAAAGTCGTGCGGCTGAAAAGCCAAGGAGAAACAGATGTGGAAAATATCGACATGATTGAGACTCGAACCAAAGTCCCCCGGGCAGGGAGAAGTGAGAACACTACCTGCCCGGAAAGTCGGAGACCTGGGTTCGATTCCGAGACACATCAATATTTTTCATATCTTCTCTCCCTGGGTTTTCCTAATATACAAATCTGTGTCATGGATCAACAATTTTTCCTGGTCATCCGTCAGGATAAAAACCAGACTTGAAGTCTCATATTTATTATAACCAAAGTATTGATAAGGAATAAAACAACTCACATTTCAGGAAAACAACGTCACTGTAGATAAACTAATTTTATGAGGTTAGCTTGAGTGACTTATCCTATTTGGTTTAATTTTTGTTTAAATAAATCGGTTAGTTACAATTGAAGTCTCACTGTTAATTTGATGAAAAATTGGATTTTTTATCTAAAGGGAATCGCAGTTAATTATGCGTAGTATGCTCTAGTATGGGAGAATGCGACACATGCTCTCGTTGAAGTATATACCAAAGGAAAAATTCTTCGTAAATCACACACTGACGAAGAACACGGAAAAATAATGATAATATTTGAAACACTATTCAGCTACTACAAATAATTGGAGCCTACCTTGACTGACAGCTCCTCTTTTAGTAGCTCAAAATATAATCCTCCAATCATATCTCTTTTGTTTACAGTTAACTATCTGTGTAGGAGGAATAAATTCCTTTACGAAATCCAGATTATCACGTCAGTTCCTATAACTCGAATATCTCCTTAAAATAAGCCTCTTCACTAATTCAAACATAAAAAAGAGAAGAATCATATAACCTTTCAGAACTTAATTAAGTCATCAACCTCAAATAAACGAAGTAAAAATAGAGGGGTTGCTCTGTAAACAGGAAATGTATTTTTAACTCCTCTGTTTTACAATTTACGTAAACTATTACACGAATAACACCACTAAAAACCTACTTTTCCTAAAAGAGAAAATGTGGAAACACAAACTTTTGGATTTGCGATAAAAAAAATGGAGTACTCACTCATTTTTTTTAATTATGGCGATCGGAATCCAGTCTAGACACAATAATGTGCTATGAATATAAATGCAAAACTCTTTGAATTATAATTTTAGCAAAAATATTGTTTCAATTGCGAAAAACATAGAAAATATAAAACTGCCTTTAATATTTCCATTTACATAAAAGTGTACTAAATTTCATTTCAGATTATTGCATAAACAGGTGGTTTGAAGTGAAAATTCGAAATAACGCATTTCATTGCAAATTTACTCGAGTGCCAGACAAATGACATCGTAAATTACCTCTTCACTGGAAAAATAGAAGCAAATTTGTTATATGAGTATTTGATGTAGTTTCCATACCTGTGGTGATGTACAGTGAGGCCACTTTAGGTAATAATTTGTTTGAATTATACAAAATGATTTACGATGAAACATAAATTACAAAAATACTACGGACATGGAACTGAAGTAAAAAAAACATCATAGATGAAGAATGAAGCTACAGTCGCCTTGCAGAAGATTCCCAGTAAGGAGCGGTGAGTATTTGTAAGCGAAAGAAGCAAATGTTTCACATATATATCTACATCGACTGTCAAGAAATAACCGTATTAATTTTAAACGAATTCAAAAATATTCATTTCGCGAGAAAAATCTAAGGATAATATATTACTGCTAATCCCGATTTTTTATATGAACCGTATCCATTTTCGAATCACATACTTGAGGTGAGTAAAAATGCCTTAAAGAATAAATAGCATAAGTCCCTTTGCCTTGTTTATTCGGTGAATTGGAGGTATAATTATTGGGGATGTAATAAATTTACATCATGAATAATTGCCCCATTAATCACACAGTTTATCCAGTTTGTACGTGATTCTTTAATTCTCACAATTTCCGTTTGAATTAATTTTAGTGAATGTTCCATAAATAAAATCATTATTGTGATGATTTCTTATTATTCTATTTATTCGACAGTCCATTGTGGAATAGCGTTTTATTCCCATTTAATAAATCCAATCTAATCCAACCATTCGGTGTTCATTTCCATCGTAAACTTCAACAATCACCCGTTATTGGGATCTTATTTGATGAAAGCCTAAAGCTTTCCAACTACTGGATAGTATTTGCTCACAAATTACAGGCATTGCCTCCATATCTACGTCTCCCATCACTTGCCAGGCCTAAATGAAATTGGGGAAATATTATCATTAATTATCCGTAAAATCTTTTTTGAGTTCAGAACAGCAGGGGTAAATATCCTGCGACAGTTTGCGCCTAGGCTCAGTTGTCGCTAACGTAATTTCAGTCGTTGTCACTCCTTTGGTTGAAGCTGCATCATAGCCGTGCATCTTCCGAGGAATGAGTACTACAAACTATTCATCGAATGAAGGTTGTCGGAAATTTAATTTCAAGTTATCGTTGGATCATTATTGTGTATAGAAAATATTTAATGAAATATACATGATCTATGAGTAGAAGGGCATAGAATATGTATTAGAAGCAGTGAACGGAGTTTTGGAAAGTATACCGTCCTCTTACTTCAGAATTGGTTGAAAGAGGGGAATCAACTGATAAGAATGTGGAGATGGTATCTTGCAGAGAAGAGGAGAGAGGAACTAGGAAACTATGAAAACTTGAAAAAGATGTTGCGGAAGAGGCAATGCAAGGGAAAGGGCCGAAGGTCTATTGTTGAGATCGATAAATGGAAATCGGGGAGCGAGAAACGGCCGCACTGAAAAACACTCGCTCCAGAGAGACTTTTTCCGATCCTTACCTTGCTATTCTACTTGAATGTTACAAATTTTAACAAAAAATAATTATGTGTTACTGAAAAATCTTCACTGCTCAATACATATGGTAATGTGAATCAATTTGGTTTATTCCTAAGAGCACAAGCCATATTACATTTTCAATAATTCCTGCAACAAATTATCTTAAAGTATCTCCATACTTACTTTGGCGTAAGTACCTTCATGCAAAGGTCTTTTCTAGTTTCATTTCGTATTTATTAAAGAGATTCCGGGAATTAGCAAAGCTCTCTAGGATGCTTATTCCTTAGCTCCCAAAATATTAATGAATAGTTCTATATTTTATTTGGATTATACTAATGGAGATGAACGATGGTTTTGCAAAGGATACGGTTAACTGAAAGCTATCAACTGATAATTTTCCCTACTGGATTTATTAAATTTTTTCTTCGGGGTCTTTTGATCGTTCTGAATAATGAAATAGGAGGATCGCCGTTGGCGGATTAATTCTTTGTATTTAAACGATAAAAAATTCATAAAATAGACGTTCGCAGTTATTTCTTCTTCTTAATTAGCTCAGTCCATCAACAACCTTTTCCTCCTTCCTCTTCTTCGAACCTCCTCTTCTTTTAATCCCCTCTTCACTGCCTCGATTCCTCCGCACCTTCATGCCTCGCGATCGGCCTTGACGTAATCTCCTCGTGCCCTATAACCAAACATCGTTACGCCATCTGACCGAGGCCTTCTTTTCCCCTCCAAGCGCTCCTTTTTCTCTCTCTCCCCATTTACCCCTCCCTCCCCCGCTCAAACGCTCCAATCTCATTCGGGCGCTAAGCTCATTGCGGTAAACATCTAGTTATAAGTCGAGATTTTCCGGCACGAGGCTCTGTCAGAGCAGGCAGGCTCCACCGACATTCTGTCGCGGATTTTGGATAAGTGTGTTAGCTCCGAACCGAGGACCGAGGTCGGATGCTGTTAGCCAAATTGATATTCGGCGAAAAAAGGGTAACAGCACGGATGCTGAAGCTTCGACTTAAACAGAGGTAAAATGAAGTGAACGCTATTGTGATCGCTGTCTAGGATGTGCTTTGAAAACCCTGCGAACTCAATTACGTTGGATTATAAATAAGAGATGATCCACGCATTCTGCATATGCTTAATACCAACGAAGGAACCGGAAAAATAATAATAATGTCTTTATTTAGGGGAATTTTAGTCTATTGAGACGAAATCTCATAAAAAAATAATTGAGAAGATCATTCTTACAATTGACCTAGTAAATGCGAATTCGAACCCGGGACCTCGGCCTATCTAGCACAGCGTAGGCTAGCACACTAACCACTACGCCACCGAGGATGGTCCGACGGTCCGACGTAGGGGGGACTAGAAAGCGGATCTGCCATTCGCTCCAAAATACATACAGTTACCGAGATAGAAAATTATTATGCCCTATACAGATATTGTAAGGAATAGAGATACTGAGGCAGAAAAGCTACCGATTCAATGATTTGAATGTTCTGCTGCACTGGCTCAATTAGTTAGAGTAACCTCCCGGCAAGTGGGAAATCAGGTTAGAGTCCCGGTGTAGGAGGCACGGAGCATTCGCCGAAAAGCAGCTTGTAGGGTACTTGCGTAAAAGTAAATTTACTTAACAGAAAGAATATTTAGAATCTTCATCATTTTAAACCCTTTTGACGAAAATGCCCTTCTCTGGACTACAACCTTGTCGTGGTGGAAGGGCTTGCGTGTTCCTATGACCTAGAGAGCGTAACTGGCGGGAACTATGTTCCTGGTAGGGTCACCCATGCCAGGATGGTCAATAGGTAGGGGCCTGACGAAAGGTAGTCCACGCAGTGTCTGTACCTCAGTGAGGCGGCTGCAAAGGCGTCTGTACCCCAGTGGGGCGGCCATTATGGGTGATGGTGGTGTCACGTTAAGAGAAAGGTTGAGGAAGGCAACGGGAAACCACCTCGACTACCACACTTATCCCAAGCAATCATGATGTGCCAATATAAGAATATTGTAAGTGGCGTAAGCGGGACTCAACCCTCTACGGGGAGTGTCGTGCCCGGCAGTGATAGGAGTAAGGCTATCTCGGTCGTCATTCCACGAAACCCTTACCCAGGAAACGACAAGAAAAGAAGAGAGAAGATGGCCAAGGAAACAAGGGTGGGAACCTGGAATGTTAGGACAATGCTTAGGAAAGGAAAGTTGGAAAATGTAAAGGTAGAAATGAAGAGGTCCAACATTAACATACTAGGGCTATGTGAAGTGCGATGGAAGGATGGGGGTGATTTCTGGAGTGATGATGTCAGAGTAATTTTCAGTGGGGGAAATTCTAGCCAGAGGGGAGTTGCGGTAGTGCTAGACAAGAAAGCGGGAAAAGCCGTGATAGCTACAGAGCTAATAAGCGACCGGGTTATGTCAGTAGAAATAAAGGCTGAGCCAGTAAACACGGTGATAGTTCAGGTGTACTTGCCCACTAGCGAACATAGTGATGATGAAGTAGAACTTGTTTATGAACAAATAGAAGAAGTAATGGGAAGGGTTAGAGGCAATAAAAACCTAATTGTAATGGGGGACTGGAATGCAGTAGTTGGGCAAGGCAAAGATGGAGAAGAAGTGGGAGGGTTCGGACTAGGAAATAGAAACGAAAGGGGACAGAAATTAGTAGACTTTTGTAAGAGGAATAACCTCTGTATCACAAACACACTTTTTCAGCACCATAATAGAAGGAGGTACACATGGAAAAAGCCAGGAGATACGGATAGGTACCAAATTGATTACATTTTGGTAAGAAAAAGGTTTAGAAATAGTGTTAAAAATTCAAAGAGTTACCCTGGTGCTGATGTTGACTCAGACCATAACCTGGTCATGATGAAAACCGAGCTAAAGTTTAAAAAGATATTTCGAGCAAAAATTACACCAAAATGGAACCTTGAAGCCCTTAAAAATGGGAAAGCGAGAGAGTTCCAAGAGTCAGTCAGTAAGGCCTTAGAGGATAATGGGAGGGAACTTACTATAGACGGAGAATGGGAAAAGATTAAAAACAGTATCAAGGATAGTGCGCAAGTAACTATTGGAAGGGTCAAACAAAACAAAATTAGGAAACCATGGGTGACGGTAGAAATGATAAATAAAATGGAGGAAAGAAGGAAATGGAAAAGGGTTAACACAGAACAAGGACGTAGAATGTATAGGGCTCTCAACAACGAACTGAGAAGGGAAACAAATAGGGCGAGGGAACAGTGGTGGAAGGGACAATGTAACGAAATAGAAAAGCTGGACGAAAGTGGGAGGGTCGATTTAATGTATAGAAAGGTGAAACAGTTAACGGGAAATAAAACACGAAACAGAACAACCACAATAAAAGATAATAATGGTAAAGTTATACGAGATCCAGCCAGCATAAGGGAAAGGTGGAAAGAATATGTCGAGGAACTATATGGGAAGGACATGAAGCCAACAAACATAATGTTAGAAAGTGAACAAGAAGTGGAGGATGATGATGTTGGACCTGGGATATTAGATAGTGAAATTGATAGGGCCTTGCGTGATATGAAAGGAAACAAAGCAACGGGCATTGACGAGATACCAGTTGAGCTACTTAAAAACCTGAGGGGAAAGGGTAAGAGGAAATTCTATAATTTATGTAGAAAAATTTATGATGAAGGGGAATGGCCAGAGGATTTTACTAAGACAATCCTGATTCCTTTGCAGAAAAAGAATAATGCTTCTGAGTGTAGGGATTATCGTACAATCAGTTTAATATCTCACGCGGCAAAGGTTATTCTAAGAGTATTGAATAGAAGAATTGAAGGAAAAATTAAGGAACAAATAGGAGAAGACCAGTTCGGATTTCAGAAAGGGAAAGGAACGAGGGATGCAATCGGGGTAATGAGGGTGCTAGTAGAACGAAGCCTGGAATTTAAAAAGGATATATGTGCATGTTTTGTCGATTTTGAAAAGGCTTTCGATAGAGTTCAATGGCCAAAATTAATGGGAATTTTAAAGAAAATTGGGTTGGACTGGAAAGATAGGCGTTTGGTGCAAAATTTGTACTTAAATCAAACAGCGCGAGTTAGAATAACTGAAGGAGAGTCGGAATGGGCAGAGTTAGGGAGAGGGGTAAGACAAGGATGCCCATTATCACCATCGCTTTTTAATATATATGCAGAGGAAATGGTGAATGAAGCTTGGGAAGAAATAAGCAAGGGAGTGATAGTTGGAGGGAAAGTAGTAAAGTCAGTAAGATATGCAGACGATAAAGCTATTGTGTGCGATTCCGAAAGGGGTTTACAAATACTAGTAAATGCACTAAACGATAAGGCAAGGGAATATGGAATGAAAATTAACGTAAGTAAAACTAAGGTAATGAGATTCACTAAGGGAAAGAAGGCTAAATTAACGATCAGGGTCGATGGGGAAAAACTAGAGCAGGTGGACAAATTCTCGTACTTGGGTAGTGTTCTATCTTGGGATGGGAGGTGTGGAGATGAGGTTCGAAAAAGAGTAGCATTGGCCAAGGAAGCTTTTATGAAGCGAAGGGAATTAATGACAAAGGGTCTCGATAAAGGAATCAGGAAAAGATTGGTAAAATCCTTGATATGGAGTGTTTTGCTATATGGGTGTGAAACGTGGACCTTACGAAAAGAGGACATCAAAAGATTGGAGGCATTTGAGATGTGGGTGTGGCGTAGAATGGAGAAGGTGAGCTGGGTGGATAGAAAAACAAACATAGAGGTGCTAGAAATGGTTGGGGAGGAAAGGGTTTTAATTGAAGTAATTAAGCGCCGACAAAAGAAATGGGTGGGTCAGATATTGAGAGGAGAGGGATTGCTGAAGAATGTAATAGAGGGTAGAATGCAAGGGAAAAGACAGAGGGGAAGGCAAAGGCAAAAAATGTTAGATGACATAAAGGATGGGGTAAGTTACCAGGTAGCGAAAGAAAGGGCTATGAATAGGGAATATTAGGGCACATGGACCTACCGAAAGGTAGAACACTTATGTATGACGAAAATGAGCGGAAAGATTCTAAATGGTTGCATATATCCATACGATTTGTCAATACAAATCATTCCATTCAACAATGCAAATGCTAATATCTCAGTATATTTCCCTCTTCATATGGTTTAACATTAATTCTTACCATGTATTTTAAATGGGTCTCAATTCCACATGTATTATTATATAAGAATGTATAAGCTCAGATTCAACAAAATACAAATACGTCATTTTTATTTATTACCTTAAAAATGTAAAAACTTTTAGTTCATTTCAGCAGAATTCTCCCAATTACGAACAGAAAACAAATTCGACGACCAATAAAAGAAACTTTAATCAATATTCCTTTCTTTGGTGCGTGTCTCCATTTCATGCAACTATTCTTTAAATTTTATTTTCCGAAAGAAAGAAACCCTGTAAGTGATACAACCTGCTCCACCTCCTGCAATACACCTCCTGCAATACACCACCTGCCATACACCCACTACCATGCATCACCTGCCATACATCGAGTGCCATATTCCACCTTCCACACACCACCTGCCATACACCGTCTATCATAAACCGACTTTCATTAACCGCCTGTCGTACACCTACTGCGGTACACTGCCATCAATACTCCGTGTTCCGTACACCGCCTGCCCTACACCGCCTGCAATACACCGCATGCCTTGCACCGCTAAAAAGAAAGATAATATTACACCCACTGCCATACGCCAATGCATTTCCGGTATATGGCCAATCCTATTACGGTTTAGATGCCGCTCAATAAACTATCAATTATAATGGCAAAATCGAAACTGTAATTAGCTCAAAATATGACCCGAAATGTCTGTACATTCCTTATGGAGTAAAAATTAACGTGCCCTGGCATCCAACCAATGATCAATTTAGAAGTTCTTAAACTTATATATGAGCTAGACTCATTACTTCTATCCAATCCCGAATTTTAGCAATTTTGTTTTTCGGAAAGCGTCTTGAAATAATTATAAAAAGCCACTCCAAGTAATTCGTATAGGAGAAATTTCATACGTCCTGTCATCAAACCAAGTAAACTTACGGTAGAATTCCATTATATTACGGTTTTATAATTTCTCTAGTAGCCATCGTTTGGCTTTGATGAAGAAATCGTATCGGGAAGTACCTCAAATTATTATCCGAGTTTCTTGTACATTTCTTACGGAGAAATACTTAATGCGCCCTGGTGTCGAACCAAGTATCGGTTTAGCAGTTCTTAGGCTTGGATATGAAACACAACCACAAATACTCTTCATTTGCCGAATTATAGCAATTTCGCTTTTCGGTAAGTGGCCAGAAAGAAATTTTGAAAAAGACTTCCTGTATATCCCTTATGGGCGCAAATAGATGCGTCCTAGCATCGAACCTGTGACCACTAGGGCAAAAATCTTTACGGCAGACGATAAAAATCTGTATATTCTATTGATGTCGTGAAATTCAACTCATTATCTTAACGGAAAATACCCTAAACTAATTTTTGAAAATTCGTTTATACGAATTGTCCTAGCATCGAACCTGGAGCCACTAGGATGAAACTCCTTACCCCATTCGATAGGAAACTACATCTTCTAACGACTCCGTATTTTTCAACGTTCTATCTTAATGAAATGTACCATAAACGAATTTTAAAAAATGCGCTCAATGTATTTAAACGGGAAGCAGCGGCAATATACCAATTTTGAAAACTCGACTACCTTTAGTTTTAAAGTTATTTGGAAAATTAGAAATTCTACTTCGTCTGAAGTCGAATCGTGGACAGTTAGGTAAATAAAAAGTAGCCTATCTACCTACTCAAGAAATACTTTATCATCCTGTCAAATTTCATCAAAATTGGTTGGATAGTTTTCGCATGATGCGATAACAGTTAGACAAGAATTTAAATAAGTGATGTTTTATGCTGTGTCACCCCTAATAGCCAAATCCACAAATTTTTCGAAAATTGCTTAAATGCGCAGACACGGCTTCCGTTATAGTTTTATCATATGTTTAGATATATATGTATACTTTAACGGCGCTTCAAACATCTTTGATACAAATAACTNCAGAACAGAATGTAGCAGATGTCACCGACCAAGCAGAATCTAGCTTTAGTAGGCCTAATGGAAGAGAGCTTATTGATGCAGTGATAACTCCGGTAAGAGAACGCACTGTTAAAAAGTGGACCTCACCCGCTGATGTGGTACCTCTCCCAAAACGGCAAGAAGCTCAAAAAAGGAAAAGCAATAAACAAAAGTCAGAAATGCTGACCAGTTCTCCATTTAATGATAAGTTAATTGCTGCCGAAGAGAAAAAAGGCATGCAGAAGAGGAACGATTAAAAAAGCTGGAGGCGAAAAAAAAAGATGTTGGACCTTACAATATTGAAAAAACCGAAAGGCAAGCGAACAATTGAACAACCCAGTACCTCAAGCGATAAAATTAGCTGTCCGGTATGTGAAGAGGACTTCACTGAACCACCGGAAGAGGACTGGATTCAATGCAGTTAATGCCAATAATGGTGGCACGAAGCTTCCAATTATGAGGGTGGGGCGAATTTCATATGTGATTACTGATAAAAACAACTGATATTAACTTTGACAATACTAAACAAAAGTTTTTTTGTAACATTTAGTTGAATATGTAATCGTACTAATAAAATCTTGTTCAGTATATATTGCGTACTTTTACCCCACAATGTGCGAACTCTTGCCCCTCCCACGGGGCAAAAGTTCGCAAATGTAACTTTTTCGAATATAATTTTTTTCAAAAATGTTCTACCAAAGATAATAAGGCAAATAAAGCGTTATTTTGGTTATCAACTTCCGGAAGATTATTTACTATCAGTTTTGGTTCAATTAAGTATCATTTAACCTATTTGTTAGGGGATTAAACTTTAAGTGCGTCCACTTGCCCCGACCTACTCTACAAGTTATAGGAAATATTCATGGATATTTTATTTACAAAGTCCGATAGCTTATCTTCCAACAATTTATGAGCTTCCTGTAGAGCGATTAAATTATTATCACATTAGCACACTGTATTTCAATATAGAAATACAAAATTAACTTGTGTAAACCCGGATAAATCGCAAAATGCTCTCGAGTACGATTTAGCTTCTCTGTAGCTCTGCATATATCAGAAGCAAAAAAAAACATGAAATTTTAGTTTGACCTTGATTGCAAAGTTTACTTAGCTCTGTTGCTCTCCTTTCCAGGTTTGCGAGGGTTTGTAGCTTAGGCAAGAGACAAAGGAACCCAGATGCAGCGTTAAAAATGAGGAACGTTAGGGTTCAAGGGCTAAACTCGATCCGCCGCTGTGAAAGCAGGGACGATCGTTACAAAACAATCCGTATATATAAGGAAAACAATCCCTGTTTACGAGCACGGCAAAACAATATTAACGGAGAGGAGAGAGGAGAGAAATAAAGGAGAGGTAGATACATGGGAGATAGAATGCCAGAAAGCAAATGAAGGGTGGTCATGTTTAAGGAAATTATAAAACCCTAACGTGAAGAGAAATTATCTTTAAATAATAAATTTATATTTGCTAGAGAAAGTTTGTAAGCTTCATTTCAAATTTCCGTAGGTAATTAAGTCAATCTTAAATAGCACACCGGTTCTTGTTGGTTTGCTTCTTTTTTCTTTATCCTTTCAGCAAATAAATACAAAACAGTAATTAAACGCGTTTCCCAATGTTTTAGAATAAAGAATTAACTTCATTTTCCAAAGTTCCAAGGTTCTTTATGAAATTCGATCGTTTTATAAACAAACAGATACCAGAAATGTTCAGTAACATCCTGATTAACGGTACACGATCGATATGGATTATGTATTGGTTACAGTTTGGCAAGTATAGTTGAAAATTTCTTACTACAGCAAGAAAAATAGGGCTGAAATTCTCTCAGCCTTTGGTTTCAGACATCCAAAAGTAAAAACTTAATTTCATATTTGTTTCTTAAACAGTTTAGCATACGAATTCACGAATTTGAGAATATGTCTGCAAACAATGTTTTCTCAGCCATATAACTTCACAAAAAGAAAACTTAATCGATGAAAATTTAAGAGACCTCAAGAATAAAAGTGGCAAGAGGAATTATATGAATGGCGACTGAAAGTTTTTCCGCGAATATGAATAAAATGTCTATTGAGTAATAAATAATTAAACTTGAATTACAAGAAAATATATGGCGCCAATGATGAATTGCTGGTATGTTTTAAAATATTACCCCCGTATTCATCATGACTCTTCGTAAATACGGATCGTTCGACTATCTATTCAGCAATAACATTAACTGAATCTTTGATATATTGGTGCGAATAATTCATTCAACCTAATTATCTCCATGGGCTTGGAACGTGGTTATCAAGGCTACAAAATGACTAAAATTATCATTTAATAAATAATTCTGGCCATTGCAATAATTCGTATATATATTCTTGGCAAGGCTGATAATAAACAAAGCATTCCTCTTTAAAATTTCTCACACATCATGTTGAAAACATTAAAATTGTCGAGCGTATATGATGATACTGAAAACCCGTCCTGAGACATCTGAAATACTTTTTGTTTTAATCTGCAATAGAAATCTTAGAAAGGCTTTTATTCGACCAGTCTCTACAGATTCTTTGAGCAGTTTCTGCTGTAAGAATAGGCACCCGGTCTCCGCCTCCTCCAATTACATCCATTTTAATAATTATTACTATTTACAAGTACACAAAACCATTCCCTAATCGGAAAAATCCGAGTAGCCGGGATTCGAACC
>KZ308343.1:664982-684914 GCA_000376725.2 Ladona fulva | reverse complement strand
TTTTATATATAGTTATATTTCTTTAGAATTGTATATTTTATTTGAGTTGTAAGGTGTTTTTTCGTATTTATGAGTTTCATATTAAAAATTCAGAGGTTAGGTGTAAGAGAGATCCATTGGCCTAACCTTGCCAAAAGGGTTACATAAATAAATAAATAAAACTGTACAAGTGTATTCCACGACAGGCACTCAAGTTCTTAATGACGACGTGAAATGACGAAGTCATGGTCGTCGGATATAATTGTATAGAGTTACGAGTAAAAGTTCGTTTTCTCTTTCTTCAGTAATGGAGATCACAAAGTCGTGCCTGGAGTAATTGATTGAACAGAAAGGGTTCAAAAACTTCTGTCCGCTGTAGTTGTAGTTCTCACAACTTTTACAGATGATCCTAAAATACTCCGAGAAGGTCTCAACATCAAAGAAAATTCCAAGGAATAACAAGTGTGAAAAATAGTGACATGACTGGGACTCGAACTGAACTACGGTGCTAGTTAGTTACGGTGGTCAGAATACCTGCCCGGAAAGTGGGAGACCTGGGTTCGAGTCCCAGTCATGTCACTATTTTTCACACTTGTTATTCCTTGGGATTTAGCCGCACAACTTCATTGCGCAAAATTTAACACCTTTACCTTAATGAAAGAAAATTATAATCTATTATTCATCAAAGCTAACTTAAGTAAAGATATAGTCTCCAATCCTCAATTACGAAATGTAAAATGTCATGAGATGAGATTGGCTGTCAGAAACAGAGCAAGATATAACACTTTATGAGTCATTCTAATGATACGTGTAAATGTTTATTTTTCCGTATCGACAACGCTTGCGTGGGTGTAGGCAAGCCTCCGTCATTCGTCTACCAAATGTCAAATGTCATGAAAGGATATTGCTTCCCAGTAAAAGAGTGAACTGTACATTGTTATATCTCGATTGATAACTATAAATAACAATGTTCCTCTTTGTTTTTTTTATCGGTCGATGGATTATTGTCGATAAAGAAGGTACAAAATTGATGAAATTCACATTTAAATTTTTTTCTTTTCAATATTTTTACCAATTAAAGCACATCGAAGATAGAGCTGTCACAGGAACGCGTGCATAATCATTTGACCGTATGGCACATCACACCGTAGTTTTCCATCCCTTGTTCGAAATAAAATTAATGATCAATGAGTTTAATGCAATCAAAAGTATAAAATGAAAGTCGATTGAAAATAACGGACAAGAGATTAAATGGTACCAAATGCGCACGCACACCGATGACTTGTTTCTGGCACGCGAAACAAGTCTTTGTAAAAACTTATTTTCAATTTTCAGGAGAAAAATTACTTTTTCGTAAAACCAACCGTAATCTATATGATTTACGGAATTATTTACAAATTAGAAATAGGATATCAAATAATACGTTCTCCAAAAAATTTGGTTGGCACGTGGAAAAATTTTGTCAGAGATTTTTGCTTGCGCTCTCTAAAGGTAACTTTAGAGAGCGGGTGGGTAACAGTAACTAGCATAGTCGAGGCTACTGTACCATTCACCAGAAATTTTTCGCGACCTGGGTTTTGATTCCTTATAATGTTGTTACGCATCGAAACCTGGGTAGCGTTTGTTAAAATTTCTTACGGATAGTGGAAATAAATAATTCTTGTTACCAGGTTATGCCTCCACTTGTACGTCGAATTGTTGTATCGCTAGTAGATAAGGACTAACAATTTAGGCCAGAGTTGCCGTATTTATCGAAATAAGGTTTAACTCTATTGTGTCGGAATTGATTAAATTTCGTTTACACGTTAACTGGTAGATTGGGGAAAGATCTTGCGTAGGAAAAGGAATAAAAGTAACTATGAACATTAAGGTGTGCGCCTAAAAAAATTTCCAAGAGGAAATGGACATGAAAAATATCTGACAGGACTCTAATGTCTATCCACATTAGGGATAGGACCGGGACTCGAACCCGGGTCTCATGATTTATGGTCGGTTACTCTACCCATTAAGTTACCAGACCGAATACTGGTAAATTGTTCGTTTCTACATTGGAATATGTCATAGTGGTTCTTCAATAGCTCAGTCATCAAGGGAATTATATCTGTCAATTGATTAAACCATATGCCTCATGACTGAATTAGATCCTCCGATTTAATCGTGATGTGGAATCCTGAAATGAAAGTTGGGAGCTCCAAACAAATAAATAGCAAAGAATAAATCAAACTACAGACAAATGTCCTGGGAAATATATGGAGCGAGTCCTGAGTGACGAGCAATGTGCTTCCGAAAAAAACTGCTCGGAAGGTTTGCCTCAAACAAGTTTATTTATTTCTCCCGACTTCACGCGTGCAATCGCGGCCATCAACTGCCTGAAGCCGCGGAGGAAGAACGAGGAAAAGAGGAAGAGATGAATGAGATGTCACTACGGCAGAAGGCAAAACGATTTCCTTTCCCTACAGACGGCAGCTGTAGTTTGAACCCCGAAATTCAATTACAAGGAGAGGTCGATGAGTAAAAAGAAAGGGAAGAGGGACGAACACAGATTAAATTGTGAGGAGCAGAGTTAATAAATCAAAAGAGAAGGGCTAAATTAGAATACAGGAATTAAAAAGAATTCCCGAAGGGAAGCAGAAAGAACGGAAAAAGGTGACGAGGAAAAACTAAAGGAGAGTGAATGTAGTGCTCCGTATAGCCACGGAAGCGGACAAAACTCCAGCGGTGCCATGTCTTCGCTGATGGATGTCGTCGGAATGGCTTCGGAGGTTGTGACAAGGAGATGAAAATAGAAAAGAAGAATTTTTACAAGGTTGACGTTTCTCTTAAATAAAACTATGGAACGAGTTTTCTTCGGAAACCTGTTTTTCCTCATTGGCGTAGCATGTATAGTAAACGAAATCTGAAAAATTCTCGTGATGGTTTCATTATGAAAAACCATTTATAATTTAATGCGTTGCCGAAATGCGTGGCGAATTAATACGTAGCCGAAACCGGTCGTATAAGAAACACCTCATGAATGTTACAATTATTAAGTTTCCTACGATGTAAAAGTCATTCCTTCAGAATTTCTTTCCACGAAGTCCGGCCAAATAAGATAGAATTGAAGCTATTTAAATTTCAGGTGCCTTATTTAAAAATTTTAAACGTCAAAATAAAATTTCCCCGTCGTTAAAGCTCTGGCTAAAGAAATATACACCGACTGCACTCACACAAGTTTAAATAGAAACTCACTGTTTAAAAACACAAGACTATAAAGAAGATAAATGAGTTCCCCAGCGCGAAGGACTCCCTGACTGCTAATCTATTCTACGGCGTTTACGAGCTTGAGTGCTGTTGGGGAAAACAATGCATTAGGCATGCAGGTCCCTTTGCAAACTACTGAAATAGGGAACACCGAATTGATACGAGTAACTGATCAAAATAGTCAGTGAATACTGAGAATTTTAGGCTTATAACCAGGGCTAATTATGAGCCTAAAGAGCACCGAAGATATTACCTCGATTGGGATCACTGGAGAAGCAAAATACTTCCCACGAGTAAAACTCGAATCCATCGAGAGGCTTTAATAACCTTAACAGAGAGGATGACTTCCACTTATCCTCTTGGAAAGGTTTGCAGCGACCAAACTTCCAACGGTCGAAAAGTGAAAGTGCTCGAGGGACTCAAAATGAAAGGCTCTCGCATATTAATACGATTACCATGGAGGACAACCCAGGTTCGTCTGAAGAAGCCGACGATGGTGTCGACGAAACGTCTCCTGCTGGCTCTTCATTACTACCCCGCGAAGTTCATCGTATCCCACTTCAAACAGGAGATGAAAGCTCGCGCGCCAAATAAAGAATTCTTGGGCTAAAATTGTTTCAGGTAAAATTCTGCTTAGGATTGCTCATCATATTTGTAAAAAAAATTTTTATTATGATGAAATAAATACTCAGAGAATTGGTTTTTGATGAGGGATTATGTAATACAATTTTTTATTTAACATATATAGTCGCAATCACTATGACTGAAGTATTTTAAGACAAGGAGAATGGAGTACATTTATTTCGGCACGTTTCGACGCTAAATATTAAGAGGGTAGGACAATGGAGACAATGGATTATCATTTGAGACTTCATATATTGTACAGCATGGTTAAAAGTGAATTATTCAGTTTACTAAAATAAAACTCCAATAATTTTGCAGATAGAAAGTATGAAATACTTTGAATACATAAATTTTACCAAAGCAGATGGTAAGCTGTCCTTTCTGTTAAGATTTCAGTATTTATTTTTTAAATTGGAAGGAGAAAAATCACCCAGTTACTTGATACGTGGGCTCATACAGTCTCCAGCCTCGGTCACCCTGTTGCTAATCACAGTTATATCCACATGGCTATCCATAGACCCAAAATTTCTTCTTCTTTTTAAAAATTTTACGCTGCAATTCACATAACAGCTATCCCTTAAAACTCTGATATTTTCTTTGAAGTAAGAAAGAGAATATTCTAGTTCGTTGGCGGAATTTGGAAAGTTGAATAATCATAGGATTATTCAGTTAGGCTTTCTCTCACTCTTATCAATTAAATTATTACAATTATGTTACGATAAATTATCGAATTCACATTCGTATACACCAAAAATAGGATATTACATGCTGATGTTGAAATGTACACGTCAAATAGCTTCTGAGTATCTTTTATCAATTGAAAATCTCTCTTTTTTCAAAACTCTTTCACTCTGACAAAAACTTTCTAACGCCCCTAATTAGTGGGTATACCCCTAAAGTGGATAGTTTTCCTGAAAATCTTTTTGGTTTTTCATATTCACATTTATTCTCATTTTTCTCTAACTATCACTTTCTTATTAATAATTTGATAAAATAATATAATTATTATTATGATTAGACCCTTTAATGGCGAGGTTGGGCCCGAGTGGGCCTCTGTTCCACCTAACCTCGTATATTATTCTACATTGATATTTACTAACTATTTCTAAAAATAATTTACAACAAATTTAAAATTCACAAAGGAAATGGACATGAAAAATATCTGACAGGACTCTAATGTCTATCCACATTAGGGATAGGACCGGGACTCGAACCCGGGTCTCATAATTTATGGTCGGTTACTCTACCCATTAAGTTACCAGACCGAATACTGGTAAATTGTTCGTTTCTACATTGGAATATGTCATAGTGGTTCTTCAATAGCTCAGTCATCAAGGGAATTATATCTGTCAATTGATTAAACCATATGCCTCATGACTGAATTAGATCCTCCGATTTAATCGTGATGTGGAATCCTGAAATGAAAGTTGGGAGCTCCAAACAAATAAATAGCAAAGAATAAATCAAACTACAGACAAATGTCCTGGGAAATATATGGAGCGAGTCCTGAGTGACGAGCAATGTGCTTCCGAAAAAAACTGCTCGGAAGGTTTGCCTCAAACAAGTTTATTTATTTCTCCCGACTTCACGCGTGCAATCGCGGCCATCAACTGCCTGAAGCCGCGGAGGAAGAACGAGGAAAAGAGGAAGAGATGAATGAGATGTCACTACGGCAGAAGGCAAAACGATTTCCTTTCCCTACAGACGGCAGCTGTAGTTTGAACCCCGAAATTCAATTACAAGGAGAGGTCGATGAGTAAAAAGAAAGGGAAGAGGGACGAACACAGATTAAATTGTGAGGAGCAGAGTTAATAAATCAAAAGAGAAGGGCTAAATTAGAATACAGGAATTAAAAAGAATTCCCGAAGGGAAGCAGAAAGAACGGAAAAAGGTGACGAGGAAAAACTAAAGGAGAGTGAATGTAGTGCTCCGTATAGCCACGGAAGCGGACAAAACTCCAGCGGTGCCATGTCTTCGCTGATGGATGTCGTCGGAATGGCTTCGGAGGTTGTGACAAGGAGATGAAAATAGAAAAGAAGAATTTTTACAAGGTTGACGTTTCTCTTAAATAAAACTATGGAACGAGTTTTCTTCGGAAACCTGTTTTTCCTCATTGGCGTAGCATGTATAGTAAACGAAATCTGAAAAATTCTCGTGATGGTTTCATTATGAAAAACCATTTATAATTTAATGCGTTGCCGAAATGCGTGGCGAATTAATACGTAGCCGAAACCGGTCGTATAAGAAACACCTCATGAATGTTACAATTATTAAGTTTCCTACGATGTAAAAGTCATTCCTTCAGAATTTCTTTCCACGAAGTCCGGCCAAATAAGATAGAATTGAAGCTATTTAAATTTCAGGTGCCTTATTTAAAAATTTTAAACGTCAAAATAAAATTTCCCCGTCGTTAAAGCTCTGGCTAAAGAAATATACACCGACTGCACTCACACAAGTTTAAATAGAAACTCACTGTTTAAAAACACAAGACTATAAAGAAGATAAATGAGTTCCCCAGCGCGAAGGACTCCCTGACTGCTAATCTATTCTACGGCGTTTACGAGCTTGAGTGCTGTTGGGGAAAACAATGCATTAGGCATGCAGGTCCCTTTGCAAACTACTGAAATAGGGAACACCGAATTGATACGAGTAACTGATCAAAATAGTCAGTGAATACTGAGAATTTTAGGCTTATAACCAGGGCTAATTATGAGCCTAAAGAGCACCGAAGATATTACCTCGATTGGGATCACTGGAGAAGCAAAATACTTCCCACGAGTAAAACTCGAATCCATCGAGAGGCTTTAATAACCTTAACAGAGAGGATGACTTCCACTTATCCTCTTGGAAAGGTTTGCAGCGACCAAACTTCCAACGGTCGAAAAGTGAAAGTGCTCGAGGGACTCAAAATGAAAGGCTCTCGCATATTAATACGATTACCATGGAGGACAACCCAGGTTCGTCTGAAGAAGCCGACGATGGTGTCGACGAAACGTCTCCTGCTGGCTCTTCATTACTACCCCGCGAAGTTCATCGTATCCCACTTCAAACAGGAGATGAAAGCTCGCGCGCCAAATAAAGAATTCTTGGGCTAAAATTGTTTCAGGTAAAATTCTGCTTAGGATTGCTCATCATATTTGTAAAAAAAATTTTTATTATGATGAAATAAATACTCAGAGAATTGGTTTTTGATGAGGGATTATGTAATACAATTTTTTATTTAACATATATAGTCGCAATCACTATGACTGAAGTATTTTAAGACAAGGAGAATGGAGTACATTTATTTCGGCACGTTTCGACGCTAAATATTAAGAGGGTAGGACAATGGAGACAATGGATTATCATTTGAGACTTCATATATTGTACAGCATGGTTAAAAGTGAATTATTCAGTTTACTAAAATAAAACTCCAATAATTTTGCAGATAGAAAGTATGAAATACTTTGAATACATAAATTTTACCAAAGCAGATGGTAAGCTGTCCTTTCTGTTAAGATTTCAGTATTTATTTTTTAAATTGGAAGGAGAAAAATCACCCAGTTACTTGATACGTGGGCTCATACAGTCTCCAGCCTCGGTCACCCTGTTGCTAATCACAGTTATATCCACATGGCTATCCATAGACCCAAAANCGGTCAACCGAGCTGTCGGTCAAACGAGGAGTCGGTCAATCGAGCTGTCGTGCAGACGAGGAGTCGGTCAGTTGAGCTTTCGGTAAAACGAGGATTCGGTCAAACGAGTTGTCGGTCAAGCGAGGAGTCGGTCAACCGAGGTGTCCGTCGAGTGAGAGTCGGTCAAGCGAGGAGTCGGTCAACCGAGATGTCGGTCGAGTGAGCGTCGGTCAAGTGAGTGTCGGTCAAACGAAGAGCTCCCGTAAGCTACTACTCTTTTTCAAGATAATTGTCATAACTTGGAATTGTTCAGATTTTTGGTGTTCGGCGGATGCAATTTTAGAATCTATGATGTTCGTGTAGTGAATTTACTTTGTTTATTACTTATGAAAGTTTACTCTCCAATAAGAATAAAAATTAGTTTATTTTTCTACCGACGGCTAAGTTACTGACGTCACATTTTCTCCCTTTGGTTTCCTGTTTGAGAATTGCAGCAAAGACTGCGAAGTAGATGTGCTGGTAATGGATTATAAATGTATCACCCTCATTCATTCACCACTGAGCAAATGTGATCAGCCCCAAACCATAAGACACATAATGTTTGACTGTGATATTTACTCGTTCGATGGTACTGCTCAAGACTATTCAGCAGCTGTAACGTGCCTGAATCAACTTTCCATTAACATTTGACTAAAACTGTAAACCAGTCTAAAGACCTTTTGAAACCTCATTGTTTTAATTTAATGTTATATTTGTATTAATCTAGTCAAAAGTTTCTAGTCGAGTATGTAAGATAAAGGCCATATGATAAATAAATAAACTACGGTTGGGAATGTATACGTTAGGAATGAAACACAGAGTCCAATGTCGCCGAAGTCAACCTCGGGGATTAAACAAGAGAAGGGTTACGACCTTTTTCGAATGGATTTCCGTGGGAGAGTAGAAATTCCATCTTGAAATGAGTATTCACCTGTGGATGATCCGCTTGCTCCGAAGGTAGTCGAGAGCCAATCCAATTTCCGCCACGTACATGACAACGCAATCCTCGGAGAACGGAACCTCTTGTGACACGTGGTAACGCAGGTCACCGCCGAGTAGCAGGTCCGAAACCATGAACAAGTCCTCCTCATCTGCAGAAAGAGATGGAAATGACATGATTAATGACACACGCGTAATACCCTCACAACGCTAACGGCTTAGATACACTCTAAATCGGTGTTATTTACCATTCTATGAATTTGATATCTTCTACTTCACTTCTCGAAAAATACACGCGAAATATAACCGGAAATCTCGACTATCCGGGATTCTAATGGAGGAGGGTGCACAAATAATTAGAAAAGAAGGATTATCCAAACATTCACATTTTTTTATAATATGCGTAATTTACATAAACAATTCATTATCATTGGCGCAAACAGTCCGTTGTTTTGGCTTGTTTCATTAACGCATTCAGAGTTTTCTTAATCCGAATGCAGATCTTTTAAGTTGCGATATTATCATTGCAGTTGTATTCCCAGTGCTCCGTAGAAAAGATCTTGCATAAGTTCTGATTATATTAGAACTCTTTTATACTTATTTGTATTTCTCGATTGAATATTTATAAAAATGACTACTGAAGTATCGACGAAAAGTGAAAATCATGCACGGATAATCCGCCCATGGATAACAATGATTTCACACTGAACACTCTCTGAAGTAAATTCATGTCAGGGTAATCCAAATTATCCCATTTGAAATTTTAACTTTAAATATAATTACCATAACTTTTGGTATATACTTCAAAAATCATTTTCAAGAAGCACTCACAAAACAGGAGTTACTTTTTAAGAATTCAAATTAATATGATTTAGATCAAAAATAAAATAGTGGCCTTAAGACCGTTCAGTAAATACGAGGTGAAATGTCTTTGAGGAATTACAACTGTTCAGTTCTTAAATAATCCTACAATACGAAGAATGAGCACGAACTACATTAGAAAATATTCATTAATTCCCTAAGGTTTGTCTTACAGTCGCTACATCAGCTTCTTCCCGGTTTACAAATTTCGAAGAGTTTTTATACAGGCGTGAAATCCCAACATCGATCCCATAACTTAACTGAATACAACTTAAAGTACTTCGAAATCTTTTTAAATCCTCTCGAAAAACGCGCCAAATTTTTCTTGCAATGAACGTTCTTAACTTTTGAAGAATCCTCAGCTGCTGGAAGCTCTTGCGTAATAAGTTTTACCTGCGGATTCTTTCATGAGTAATCCGATAAGTCATTAGTTAGGACCATCAATCCAAAGTATTATTGCTACTGAGGTATTAACAATAAGCTAGGTGAAATCTGAATACTAAATTTAAATTGGTAATATTTCTTCTTCAGTTGCTAAGAGATGAATACGGAAATTGTTCCCTCACGAAACTGCCTCTAATCTTCCACTGCCCTCCCATATATCACTTCACGCGATGTATCAAATTATGCAAGGGTGTACCCTCTCTATACTCTCCATGCATAAATCTCATTCATCAAATAGGTCACCACTGAATTTGCAACGTTTTCGGCAAGTACCATTCATCCTGAATAATCAACTGCGCGTTCGCAATTTCCTCCGCAACATTTCGAAGAAACGCACTTTTCGGAGATCGCAATGAGGGTACGCGAGAGTATGGTCTTCTCTCGGACGTCGTTCGACTTTACTTTGACCCACTTACATTCCTTATTCACGGCTTACGGCCCCAAAATCCAAAACCTGAGCTGATTTAGCCTGTCTTCCATATTTGAATGACCGGAAATCTTCAAACTTCGACATCTTGCTTTTGTATGGAGGCAGCAGCCTCCATACAGAAGCAAGATGTATCCACATATTTATTCCAAATTTGAAATGATTTCCTCCGTCTAACTTACTACTGCTAAGCTTTGAGATGCTCAGAATGGTAGATTGTAATAAAACAAGAGATTCGTCTTACTTGTTCTTTCCTCCTATTTTTGTACTTTCCTGATTTTTCTGATGTCAGCTTCTCTTATAAAATATTCCTTAATTTACCTATCTTTGTACAACCTTTCACTTCTCGAGGAAATTTTATTTCTGACGATTCTATTCGTCCTCACTCCTTATGTCTCGCTGCTCAACATTCTGATCCATACTACATAGCTGGAATTACCACTACTCAATAAAATGTTTTCTAGGTTTCTCTTCTTGGTTTACATTTTCAAGTTCTTACCGTCCCACATATTCTCGGAAGAACATTAATTCTATTTGCTGTATCTTTCTGTTTTCGTAGACTATGTCACTTCCTAAATATTGGAAATGTAATACATGCTCCAGTATTTCACCCTCTATGATATTGTAGCGTGTTCTTATCGGGTAGCTTAGTTAAAGCTGTCTATGTTCGGAAAATTACAATAAACCATTTCACGTAATGATTCTCCCATTCATTTAAGTGGCAGAGGATGTTTCAAATTAAAATTCTCTATTTCCTCTGTAATTTCAGATATGACATTTAAAGTGTTAATTCAAAGAGAATTTCACATGAGTAGTTGCAGTAGCTACTGGTTACCACAAACGGCGTTCCATTTTCATTCAATTGGCCATGCCCCTCTGTGTTAGTGGCCCTTTTCCTGCATACATAAAGTAAAGGTTTCCAAATTAGGCCCTGCAGCAATCAGCTAACTCTCCGTCGGCATACTTTGTGCAATAAAGGCGGAAAAGACACGCATTCCAGTGTCCGCGTCAGTCTGCTCGAGTCTCCAGATGCGGAAGTCTTGGTCTTGTGTCCCTTTGTGGCAAAAGGCGAAGTGATGCGAAGACGGAGTACTTCAAAGTGAGACTGCTTCCCGCTCTTAAGGCAGGGACTCATGTATTATTCACGGAGAGGAATTTCTTAGTCGCTATTCCTCCCCCGTTTACACTTTGATTGCAAATGCCCTGGAGAAGGATGTACGCATTCTGTTAACGCTAGTACAAGTTAAGCGTATAAGCGAGATATCGTAGAGCTGTGAATTATAGCCGTAACACATTCCACGGCGCATTTATATCCAGAGAACTGATTATCCGTGCATGATTCTTTTAATTCTGCGTCCATATTTTGCGTTAAATTCAAACACAAAAACACATTGATATTTCATGTGTGAACCTTTCTATGGAACAGTGGGAATACAACTACAACTAGATAATCTCTAAGATGAGAGAGACCACTGGTGGCAGAATACATTCAGGAAAATAACCCACCAGAACCATAAAATATCTCGTATTCTGCTAAGAAGATCCTGTAGGGTGAAAAAAGTTATTAATGAGACCACGAAACAATCAGAAACAACGTAATAATTGCGTAAAAATTAATACATTGTTTACGTAAGTTATAAACATTATAAGAAATAAAATTAAAAGTTTGGATTGTCTGTGTTTTCATTATTCTTGCATCCTCACCCCATCATTAGCTCGGATAACCGAGTAATAGTGTATTACGAGTGCTGAGACCTCTCAAAGGTTTTAACAGGAAGTTTTAGACATTTGTAAATGTCAACTTTCTTAATATTGCTTCTTTTTTTGACCAAATAGTAGACAGACCGCCCTTTTCGCTTGAATTCCTACCTCTCTCCGTAACCGGAGAAACAAATCTTTAAAACAATGCACTTGGTAGCTCTAAGAGCTGGTAATTCTAGTAGATACCTCTTTTGGTACTAGAAGTAACTTTTTGTGTAAAACAGGCAATGGTTCCGGATTGGGCGGGACAGAACTGGATATCAATGTAGTGTCCCGCATGACTCAGGAAAATGTCCCTCATTCCAGTTATCTATGTATGTTTCTTCGCATTTACGCAAAAATATAATTAGCAGTATCGGTTAAAGACACTTCCAAACGTGACCTCCGATAGTTATTGTCATTTATTATATGCCCCGACGTTACTGTCAGCTTCCTCAAGTACAAGAAAGATGACCTTCCTCAGTATGGACATTCCCATCTTCGTTCACTTTCACTACTATTTCCTTCCAATCTTTCATCTTGTGACCTCTGAGTGAGCGCTTCTACATGCGGAAGATAGCGTATAAATATCTGCCCTATAGAATTTGTTTGGTCGTTTCGCGTTTTCGATGGGTTCGGGCATAATTCATTCAAAATATTTAAGTTTTTTTTGGCGATGACTTTCGTGTTCCGGAGATCTATCTCGTGTTCAGACCCCGACCACGTTCTGCGGCAAGAGAATACTTGAAAGAGTATTTTTACTTGCTGAGAGTATTTTTTTATTTTTATTTGTAATAGCTCCGCGGTGTTCTTTGATTCTCTGAACAACTGAGTCCGGGTCTGCCCAACTTAAGATTTCCCACATTTGCATCCAAACTCGTATACACCTTGATGGAGGGCAGATGGTAAGCAGCCCTTCGCGTTTGAGCATTGGAAGCGACTAAAGAGACACGATTCAAGTCACAAAGGTAAGAAGTCACCGAAATCTTAATTATCAAAATCATTTGCTTTAAACTACCAGGATTTTCGTAAATTAAACGGATGGTAAATTTGTTATTCATGCAAATATGGTATATCTTCCCTTAATACTTATTAAACTGTTACCCTATGATAAAATCCCATCTAAAACCATTGCTTCCCAGCCCATCTAAAACCAGCAATGGTTTTAGATGGGCTGGGCTACTACACCGTTGTGGAAGTTTCAAGATGTTACTGTAAAGATTCTTGCATCTTTTTACTCCAAATTTTCCTTTGATCGTATCAATTATAGCCTAAGTAATTTCATATAGTTTTAAGCAGATATCGATGCAGATATTGACCAAGATCATTCCGTAAGTTTTATTTTGGTGGGTGAAATAAACGATAATATTAGTAAAATTGATATTATTTTTACCCATCTCCTTCCTCTAGCTCCTTAGCTCTACTTCTAAGTTTTTGTTTTCATTTTGTCTGTTTTGTCCTCCTTTGGAATGAAGGAAAAAAAGCCTTAACTGAAATGTTCAAAAAGAAAGACTCGAATAAACCAGAGATAAAATGATGGGAATAAGTCCAATATAAATGAGGACTAAACTCAGATTCTTTTATTGCGCGACGAATATGCTTTGCCTTTCAGCTTCTTTGGAAGATCTATCTCATTACATTTTGTGATAGTTTAAAGGCAAAGTGAGGGGAAGTTCCAACTTACAATCGCTAACTTCAACCACTAAATTACAGGAGGAAACGAAACTTTCCTTGCAGTATGGTTATGATCCTTTAATAGTATTCCCAAGATGTGTGCTCCCAAAAGATTGCACCAGTGGATTTGAGATTTAGAGGGTTCATCGGCCGCCAGAGTTCTTTGTGTTTCATAAAATCTTAATTTTAAAATGTATGTAATCAGTAGCGTCGTCGAAGTACCATAAAAGGAATTTAACACGTTCACTGCGGATTCCTCCATTTACAATGTATTTATCACTCCAACAGTGGAGTGATCCGCAGTGAACGAGCTAAAGTCATGATAATTAGATACATTTTAAAATAATGCTGCATTGACTTGCTGTCATTTAAAGGGAAAACATTATGCTCGATGTGAGAAACTTTTAAATGTTCCATTTTGTGGAAAATATTGGCTCCTTTCAGAAAACCGGTCGCGGTGGGGGGAATGGTAAGCATGGTAGCGCAGCATGTCCAAAGAACCGGGTTTGAGCTCCGGCTAATCGGATCCTTCCTGCTAGGAAATTGCGTGTGTTCGTATTTACACCTCTCCTGTAACTGTCCAAAGCAATGTTGTTTATGAAGGCACCGGAAAAGTATATAAATAAAATAATAAGTCATGGCTATTTTGCAGTAGTCATCCATAAATATTGCTATTTTGTATTATTTTAAACAAAGACAGCTCGAGGTGTGCAACCGTAAAGTGGTTGCTATAAAACTCACAGGCAGGAAGGACTTTTTCTCATGTGATGAGATTTGAGTGCGTCAAGGAATAGTGCCCAATCCTGAGGCGTTGGAGAATGACCTCTTCTCCGCCGCTGTTCCAATTGGAGGATTGCCATTGTGTTATTTCCTCCTTCACAGTTCGAAATTTATTGCCCGTCAGGTCTCGTCATTATTCTCTCCACCGAGATAAGACTCTTTCTGTGAGTTTATCAGATCTTTGGCTGGTACTTGTTTAGTAAGGTAGTGGTTAGCATGCTATCCTAGCAACACTGGTCACGGAATTCACGAGTTCGAAATCTGTTGTCTGTTTGATAAAGAGTTATTTAAAGGAATGGTCCAATTAGTAAAATTTACCTTATGAACACGTGATTATCGTTACAACTATTGTTGGAATAAAATATTGTTAAGTGTATTATTTCATAAAATGGAATTACTTTTTCTTTCAGGAATTTTTCTCCGCTATACCATTATCTCCTTCCTTATTTCCTTTCAATTGCCACGCTACTTCTTTCAAAAGCAGTACGCAGTAAAGTTAATATGCTTGTTTCAAATTTGAATCCATTTTATGTATTTTGGTTTCATCCTGACTGGGGTGAAATGGATGATAGAACTTTCTAGTCACAATTTCACCATAGAAAGACCTTTTTAAGTGTCTTGTGTTTCCGCCCATTATCGTGATAAATTAGAATTCATTCGTGGTGTATATTTCAAACTGATATAAATATTTTTATTTAAGTATACTATTCAGCAAATATACCATGCTATACTAAAAAAGTAAAAACATTTGGTACTTTACACATAATATATTATATTACACACTAATTTCTTCTATAAGTCTTCTCTTTCACAATATTTCTCTTTCTCAATCTTAAATGAAAGTACTAATGTGTTTTACATTTTAGTATGGATTCCTTTAACAAAGTTGAGCTTGGACACGTTCAATCTCTACCATATTACGATATATCCTTGTAACAGAGATATTCTGTACTACGAGCGCATGTTTTATTTAGATGCGACTGTTACCAACTTCATTTATTATATGTCTATATATATATAGACAAAGTAAATACATGGTAACGCATATAGTTACTAGATTCTAAATATATAGTTATTATACGTCATCATTAATACAGTTTTTACTTCAGTAGTACTCATACACACGTAATATTGCTCAAGTATTTCATAAGTAAATGTTGCATTTTTAATTTCGAGTAGCATATCTAATTTTGAATCCAATGTAAATTAATGGTAAGCAAATTAATAATTTTTAAGTTTAAGTAAATCAGGTAATTGCAAATCACGCTCTTTATAAAAATCTGTTTGATTAATATAGCTAAACTTGGGAAGTAGTAAATATCTTTAAAAGAACCACGCCAACGTTTTAGTGCAAAAATGCAATAAACACCTCGATTCGCCGACGTCAGTCAATCAACGTCAGACCCTTTCACTGGGCTTAATCAATGACCCTTCTCTGTTACATCATTACCATATCCATCAGGTCATGCTCGTAAAAAACCGCAATTTCCTGCCGATCAAAAAAGGCCGATAGATGTAAAACCTTTTCAAGATTTAAAAGCCGCGGCCAATCCACCTGGAGCCCAATCACGCATTAAATATGCATCCATAATACCGCTCGCGTCAACAGCGCCCGAGTAATTGAGCATTGTCTTCGGGGAGAAGTGCAAAACGCAAATTCGGGATCTAATGGAAGGAACCACTCCACCCAAACCACCAGCCTAAGGCTACCCCTGACTTTCATCCTCGACAAACCGCACCCCGTCAACCCGAATCCTTCAATCAGAGAGAGACAAACCACCCCTCGGATGCGAAGAACTACACTTTCAAATCGAATTCCGAGGCGGACTTCGATTTTCGATGGAGTCGACCTTTCTGCGGAAGGAATCCTCTCCCCCGAAGGGTGACTGAGTCGAAGTGGGAGTGTCGTGGGAGAGGCATACGGAGAATGTATTTGGCTGAGAGAGAGACGAGAGGTAAAGGGGGGGGAAAGATTGCGAAAGAGAGAGGCGGAAGATGTGGCATTTTATGAAAGGAAAGATGTACAGACATGGAATGGTCTTCCCTCCGATAATGCTTCCCTTTCCGATAATTTTGATTTCCGTTTCAGGAAAATCTAACGCTTTTCCGCGAAAATTCACTCACTCTCTAAACACGTAAAATGGGCGAGAACACATATTGATATTTGTCTTAAACTACGAAATTTTGGCTTCCAAATATTTGCATCCTTTGTGTATTATTGAAATTTCATGTTCTATGGATATATAATATGTGTACTTTTACGAAAAGAGTTTCAAGGAGTAGTCAGTCGATTCCTGTGTTCTTAATTCATAGCTGTCTTTAGAACAAGAAAACTTAATGGTTTGAATTAACGATTCCCGCGAACCCTTATATTTCTCCGTTTACATTAAAACCTAGAAAACCACCTTTCCGCATGTACATTTTCTCAAATTTTTCCTCTCTTATTTCAGTGTACTTTTTATATACGAAATAATATCACATTTATTAAGAATTAGAATGCTTCAATGACTAACTTAGGCATAAAACTGTTTCCACAGAATCAATTACACTTTTATCCCTCGCTTTTGCGTTTCTCAATTCAATGAGAGGAGCTGCACTATTATCCTTACAATCAAATGAAAGAAACTGTTGTTATAATTCCATATTATTACGTTCTTCTAAGTAAGGAAGAGGAATTGCATTTAAAAATATAACAACCACACTGAATGTAAATAAAAATAAAACGTTAAGATGAATTCATAAAAATTAAGCCTTCCTCTTCTTTCTCCTGTGAAAGGCATTAAGCCAGTTACGACCTAAAAATGAAATCATATACTACGTCAATATGTGATCACGTACCATCTTACCCTAAAATAAAACCACGATGAAAATTAAAATTCAAAAGATAAAGGACAGAAAAGCTCAACAAGTTAGCCATTCATACTACATTAACTGCACATTTTGTAAACGCAGTCACGTAGAAACTTATGAGGCGGATTTGTTCGGAGCGAAGCACGGCACAAAGACAATTCATCTAACTACTCTTCTGCAGAGTGAGAAAATGACAGAGTACCATCCTCTTTCCTTCGCATAAATTAGCAGGATTTTGAGTGTCCTGAATAAGCCATTAGTCGATGAATTCTCCTCGATTATATAAACGTGCGAGATGCGTTCAAGTTATGTCCAAAATTTTCTCCTGAAAATGTAACTTCACGCGAAAGTTGAAACTTCTATCACTGCTCGGCATAATTTTCGAGAAGACCTGCACGTTTTACACGTCAATGCCATGATTCCATGTCTGCTGACGGTACTTCTTTTGTGTTGTGTTTAGCGTACGGGAAAATCGCTGGGCAATCGGAAAGGCAATTGCCTTCTAGTTCCATGGCCCCTAAATTATTATATCAGCATTGAAAGTAAGTAAAAAGAAAGGGTCACTTTTAAAACATGCGGTCAGAAACTTTTAGCCTGATATTTATTTCTGAATTGGTAACACAGGTATCAGCTCCATACCGAAGGTAAAGGATTTGGAGACCCTAGAACTTGCACGCTTCTCGATTTCCCAGCGATTTTTCAGTGGAGAAAAACACTCCTAAAGAAGTGTTCTCAGAAGTCACGGAATCATTTGACGAAGTAAAAACGTTTTAGTATTTACGGAAATTACGCCGAGAAGTAACAGAATTTTCTACTCACTAAGGCAAGTACTTTTTCAATTAAAAAATTTCAGACGTTATCAATTGAACAAAGCTCGTAACATAGAACTTTGCAGCGCTGGGAAATATAAATCACCACCCTCGTCAAATTCTATAAAGTAAACTATTGCTCTGGCAGAATTTATCAAATTAATTGCAACTGTTACGACGAAGAGGATGATAGACAAAGTCAGTGACGGTCGAAAAGTTATTATTAATTAAACTAGTAAATGCCCCCGTCCATGACGGAACTTAATTTAGTTTAAAAGTATATCTATTATCCTATATATCTGCTCCTCCTAAGCCAGAAACAGTCCGTCGTAAGATCATAATAACTCAATATATTTCTTACCATTATCTAAAATATTTATTCTACTTTTTTCAAGTCACGAAAGCCTACTTTACGTACATTTCTCATAGAAAAATATAAGAACTGGTTATCCCCGTGTACTTATATGGGATAATTCATGAAATGAACATTCAACAATGGCCTTACTCTTCAAAGGGATGGGCTATTTCCGAAAAATATTACGAATTTTCTGTGTATTTTATCAAATTTCTCGCAATTTATATGAATGTTTCACGACTCAAATAAGATTCAATGATTATTTTTCTTTCTTGTGACATTAGTCTCAATTTCGTAAGACCATTATTTCTAATTTAATTCTGTAAAAGAAACAACCTCTGCAGGTAACGAAAATCTACTTAACGTACATCTCCTATGGAAACGTATTATTGGCTCCTGGGTTCGAACCCGGGCTTACAGATATAAAAATGGTGTTTCTGGGGGTTTCAGCATCGTAAAAACACAATGCAGTTTGTTTCAGATCTCTAAGTCAAGCCGTTTCTGAGATAGATAAAGGGACGGACAGACGAACGGGTGGACAGACATTTGCTTATTACATATACGATGATTTCCTGAAATTTTCCAACAATACATGCTAGCTCATCCTTTGGAGAAAGAAGAACTACGTATTTATTTGTTTTATACATTAATTTGTATACTGCTATTTAGTTCTTTATTTTGATTAATAGTTATAAGTAATCATTTCTGATTTAAGGATACAAAAAACTGAAGTTCGCGGTTCTGGTTTAATATCCGCCAATTACTCAAAGAGTCCATATAAAAACATTTCTCATTCTATAAAATCGAGTTATTGAAAATTTTCGTTGTTCCTTTTGCCTAATATTCCTTCATCGTTTGAATGGCAAAATTTCACACAGTTTTGAAGATACAAATCATTTTAATTCGTCAGGAAATTCCTTTGCAATGTTTCTCGCAGTTGGTTCTAACTCGCAGTAAACAGGTGATGAGGTACTTGGAACATCAAAATATACAATTTATGGACATTCAGAGTCTGAAAAGCAGGTTCGTTATTGGGTTTCACCAAAGAAAAGTCAACCTCAATACAGCGCAGCAAGTTCCACTGGTTTAAGTTGTAAATGTCTTATGACACTTATTTAAGTTTATGAGATTAATATTTAAAGGTAAAGATTGCATGAAAAGTAATTAAGTAACATTTAGTTATAATAAAGGGAATATCAATTGTATTCCTCATGCTATGTGATTCGTTGTAATGAATCGTCTTTCGTTTCAGGTAATTACAAGCAACTGTATTGTTTGGATTTACCAGATGTTTTGTTCGGGAAAGAAAATGCCGCCAATAATTGGTGAGTAAAAGTTCTGCGGGTTGTATTTTCACTCCCACCAAGAATTCAATTTTCCGTTACCTAATGTATATGGGATGTGCTTATACAGTTTTATCTCCACCGCGAAAACTGAGACGTGAAACAACAATTAGTCATCTTGATTGCTCGTTAATTAAGAAAAAGGCACTTTGGGAACTTTTTTCGAGGAGAACTTGAGGATGAATTGAGCGCGATGAACTTTTTAAAGATTTTC
>KZ308343.1:602128-642345 GCA_000376725.2 Ladona fulva | reverse complement strand
TATATATTAAAAACAAATTAATTTAAAAGATTGCGAGAAGGCCGCATGCGACTCGCGCACCCTATGTTTCCCTCACCAGGATTAACCTAAAGATAGCCGAGAGAGAGTGGAGGAAATAATGGTGTACGTCAAGGAAACATTCGGAAGATAAACGAAAGTATGAAAGTAACAAGACCAGGAACCGAATCACTTTCCGGTTTGATGGTCTTAATTGGAAGTAATTGGTTTAAAGTAGTTTCATCTTTATCATGCTCATCCATAACTGAATCGGTTCCATCTGAGGTAACTCACTAGGTCTGGGTTCGATTCCTTGCCTTGTCAGATTTTTTTCATCTCAAATTTTCTTAAAGTTATCTCGTTAAAACTGGGCATTCTCTAAGATGCCATTCCGTTGGTAAGGCCGGGTCATGCGCAGTAACAGTTTTATTTACACACTTCATCGTAATTGTGTTAGTATCTGGAAGAAAAAGTGGCGAAAAACTGATTACATTTTTCGACAGTTCGATAGGCAAAGTGAAAGGCAAACATCGGCGAAGGAACAGAGCGCAACCGTTTTTACTTCCTGATTTCGAGGAACGCCAGTAAATAATGTAATACTTGTCTAATACCTTAATTTCCCTCTTATCCTCCATAGTCAGGAAAAATTAGTTTTGGATGAAAGTTCAAAACCGATCGCACATTAATAAATTTTTACGAAGCCAACAACTGATTTAGGTACAATCTAGATCAGAAGTTGAGAAGCGATTCAGACGTAAAAGAAAAATTGCTTCACAATAGAAAAGTCTAAATAATTTGATATTCACAAACATTTATTTTATAAACTTTTAACAAGGAACGAAGTTATGGACAGTTATTAGAAATTGATATTCTTTAATCACTTAGCCAATTTAATGGATGATCAGGGACAGGAACAGAGATAGCCTCCTTAGGAAGAAGCCATAAATTGGGTGTAATGCTTGAAGACTGAAGAAATATTTGAGCATTTCATCGCATAACATTGTAAAATTTAAGATAACTTTAAGAACTACATTCCACTAGGGGTAAATCAATTGCAGATGATTGTTGTAAAAACAAACCATTAAATTTCTTTAGCGAGATAGTTGAAAAACAAATCGAAGTAGAAAGAGTCAACAAAAATACTTCAGCGAGTTTATCTTCCCTTAGGGTGGCCTTATATATGAAGTTCGAACGGAGCGAATGCAGTGTTTGTCTGTCGGTCAAAGACACGATCGATTGGTTTGGATTTTATTGGGTTAATACGCTTTGGGTCGTACGTCTTTTTTAACAAATCTCCATCATGGTAGACAGCTTATCTAGATTCGAATTCTTCTTTCTTCTGTAAGTTTATTTTTAATCCTAATGTTAAGTAAAATACTTAAGACAAACATCTTAGGTTTAGTAATTCCTGACGTAGTATGTATGATTGATAAAAGATTCATGTTGTTATACTTTAAGAAATATGTAAGACTTCTAATACTATCTTAAATTACACGAAAGCCAGTATTAATGACACTCCGTGTATCACTCATTCACCCGAGTCTTAAAATAGATGCTCTTGATCATCTACTTTTAAATATGCACTTGCTATTCAAGAAAGGCCTCCATTAAGGAGATAGCTCCGCAAAACTCTTGAGTTAGCGCATTGGCCATATAATGAGAAACGTGCGAGATATAAATGCATGCGAGGGAGTCGGAAAGAACGAGGAATAGGGGGAAAAGGTGGACCGTTTCAGCCCTCGGCAAGAAAGGGAAAAGATATTCCTTTTCCGAGGAGATCATAAACGTTAAGTTGCGGAAAAAAGGGGAGAGATTCGTGAGGGGAACCCCTTGAATCGAAGCCCATCATCTAGATTGGGAGTGAAAGACGGTCACGTGGTTTCGCGGTAGTGAGAGATGTGGCGAATCAGAGGGGGAACCGAAAAAGGGGTATAGTTAGACTGGTGCAGAGAGAGATACGAAGAAGGTCTGGAGGTCCCAGAGGGCAAGGGGTACCAAACTGCCTCTTCAGTCTCCTCCTCATCTTTTACTCCTCCGTCCTCCACCACCTACTCAAGTGTGGATGTGAAGAGTCCACTTACCGATCGCAGTGTCGAGGGATGGGAAAGAGAGGGGGAGAGAGATTTTCATCTGGTGGCGAAGAAGCAGTTGGCTGGCACGAAAAGGAAGATGGCAGGATGTGGAAAAAAGGGTAAGAGATGAGATGTCCCGAGGAAGGACTGCCGGAGGAAGACGTGTTACGGGGGAAAACTCCAGAAGCCCTCCGATAGGGGGACTTATATGGATCTGCGGAAAACAAACGACTGGCGGGAAAATATCGAAGGAGATGGATGAGGTGGAAAGGGTAACGAGGCGAGAGGAAGATAATTACGGAAAGGAGCGAGTGTGCAGAGTTTGGGCAGCTATTTTCGAGGGTATAATGAAGATTTGTGATCGCGCAGATTGTAGTTTTACGTGACATTGTGGCCGCAGAAGGAAAATGTGAGGGAGAGGGGTAATTAAGCTCGTCGAAGTCGATGGAACTTCACGTTAAGACCATTAAATGGACTTAGTTCCTTCCACTAAATACTGATGAAGGGAATCTCATTCGTCTTTTGATGGAAGGTGTGAGAAAACTGTATCTTTAATGTCGTCTCAGTCTTGTTCATGGCTGAGATCATATGAAAGATACTGAGGTATGAGCGACGCTGACTAATGGCATTCATTTTGGTCACTCATCTCAAATTCTATGAAAAGTGTTGCACGAGTCATTGTACCAAACTTCTGAGGACGTTTTTCACAGTTTCATCCAGGCTTAGCAAGGAAAGGAAAGTCGGACTACGTTACTCCTCATCTTGCTGAGTAAGCTTCATTATCTCTCCAGATCTGTTGGTTGCGTGACCAAAATCCGGAAATGTTTAAACAACCTATCATAAGTAAAAAACATTTCCATTCCTTTTGTATGGAACTTAGACGAAGATCCCTACTCGGCCCAATTACTCAATATATCTGAATTATCCACGTCTACGATCGCAACCTCAATGGCGGTTCTTAAAGACGTCACATTAGAATTACGACAGCTCTTAGTGATCCTTTCAACTACTTTCCATACCTAATAGCCCAAGAGATTCAAATCTAGGTTGTTAGAATTCCTTGCACCGTAATATATCAACATTGTCTCATAGCGTTTTGGAATAAATGACTCCTGTGAGTTGGTGAAACGCTCTGCTGGAAAACATGTGACCTTCCGGACGCTACATTTACAATCCAAGGCTTCATCACACTCTCCGTAACACGCTCTAACATTAACTAATACGTAACACTTCTTTTATATATTTTCACCTTTATTTAAGAAATGCGGTGTCAAGTCATCGCCCTAACTGGATGCAACTAAAAAACGAACATTGACGGCAAATATTGCTCTGGTAACAATGGGAGCATTTTCGAAGTAGTGAGCTACCCAGCGGTCATTTTTACGAATGATTTTGACATGAGCAGTAAAATTCTTTCTCTCCTCAGAGGAGAATCTGGTACGATCGCCGCTTCATTTTTCAGGGAACATAATAGCAGATTGCAGTATGTAACTCGGTCCGTCCAAGAAGAATCCTTGAAGAACATGTCATCTCTTTCGTGTATATGACTTACATCGAAGGTCCTCCTCAGCAATTCAACGCATTCTTGGCTTTAGTCCATTCACAATCAATCCAAATTATTGCAACGATTGCCTTGAGACCTGCGAAATCAGAGCTTAACCTTTTTCTACGACTGCGGTTGTCCTCACGTTGGGTTTGACTGATTCTCTCACCGGCGCACTACAACCTCTACACTACAGTACCCTAGCACTATATATTTTCATAACTTCATAAACATTGCAGCGGAGGGAGTGAGGTTCAAACCGCCCTCACTGTACTAAAAATACGGAATTAAGAAAAGGAGAACTCATAAAATTGACCTCTTATGTATGTATGTAAACTATGATGTAGAGATAAAATTAGGGAACGCCTAAAATAAGTATTATACAATGGAAGGCTAGAATACAAATTCTACTAACTAACACGACGCGACAAAGGTAAGTAGGTCGACAATGAATGAACCTCCACTTCTTTCCGAAAGGTGGCAGGCAAAAAATTTAAGATAATATATACGGTGAAGATAGACGGAAATAAATCGCGTTTAGGTCTATGAAAGATGGCTGGAACTGTTCTGGCCGCTTTATTTAATAAGTTAATTCTGCTTTGTTTTGGCAGAAGAAAAAAACTATGAAAACGATTCTTTTCTATACGCCGGGATTTGATCCAAACCCTATTTATAATCTTTTCATCTTTAGTCTATTTTTATATGATGGAAATCTGTATATCTCTTTCATGGTGCAACTCGGTATCCTTCCATCACTGACCTTTACCATATTCACCAAATGCTGTATTTATTCAACATTTTTAAATCCTATTCTCCTTCTAATGTATTTAGTAGTTTAGCCTTTTTTGTTATTTATTTTTTTGACACCAACGAAAAACAGTTAATATAACGACTACATATAAAAGTGAAGACTGAATAGATCACAATTAATACTCTGGTATACACGTCTTTCCTTGATTTTAGTCCTGTTATGTTAATTTTTTTAAATAATAACCGTATTTCCTTATGCATAAGACGCTTTTGGCTGCGAAAAATTTAAAATCAGGTCATTTCTTACACGATGGTGGTAGGAATTTTTAAAAAATTGCTACATATTCCTAAGTAACCAACCACCCTACGAATATCGATGCTTACAGTTTTTGCGTATTTCGTCTTCGCACTTACTACATCAGGTTTACATAGATTTGTACATTAGGTATTATCTCCAAATTGCGGGTCTCAAAATTAAAATGGTCATATACACTGAGAACTACGGTACTTATGTCCCAAGGAAAAACGGACATAAAAAAAGGAATCTGGAAATAATGCCGCTGTATCAGAAGAGTATAGATTCGAGTCCTGCTCCTGTCATAATTTTTCCATAAAAAGATGTCACACACTCGTTAAATCTACTTTGTCGGCAACTATTTAGTGTTGTTTGACACTGTCGTTTTCAATTTTATATTTTCATGTCCGTTTTTCCTTGCGATTTTTTCTAGGTGCCCCCCTTAACGTGCGAAGTTACCTTCACCCTTTTCCTTGTACGGTAAATATGAGTTGTGAACGGTCCTCAGGAAGACCTAGAGCCGTTCATAGTTTTTTAAATTAATAAATGCGAGCATTATTATGATATGATTTAAAGTAATAACCTATTTATTCCTTAAAATTAATCCAATATTAAAGGTCTTATCAGAAAACCCAAATCTACACAAGATGTACATTCTTTCACGTGACTATAGATAAATTATTCCTCCTAATTTTTGTCGTAACTAACTTTTTTCCAAACAACTTCATTGGGAACCAAACTGAGATCATCGATCGAAAAACGTACGTGGATCAGCGAATGAGGGGCTGAAAAACACGCAAAAAACAAGGCCATAATAGAGGAGGAGTCATTAACGAAAGTTTTTCTTAGGACAGAATTTTTATCAGCAACAGCAGCAGGGTTCCAGGACGAGGGAAAAGGAAAACTCTTGGCATAAATAAACAGAGAGAAGGGGGTCCGATGAAAATATTCAAACAATGGAACTCAGGAAGAAGGGATGGAAATAGACGAAAGAGCTTTTAGGGTCGAAGTCTATACATATTGCCGATTTGCCGACGCCCGAAAAAACAAACGGAACATTTTTTTCTCCGGGCAGAGATTCTTATTTTTTGGAGTTGATAAAAAAAGGCCAGAAGGGTGGAAGGAGGGACTTCGGAGGAAGGAGGAAAGGGTTTGGAGGAACACAAAACGCAGAGATGATTGGAAGGAAAGGGATTCAATGGTGTTGACACAAAAGCGATGAGGGATCGGCAATGGGAGGGGGTACGATGCTCCTCAGCCATGAGGCAGAAAAAACATTAAAAATAAAGGAGGATGAGTGAAGCAATGGAAACAAAATGAACGATGAATTTGAGACGCTCGGGGTCCTAAAAAAACGAGGGGATATCTTCTAATAGAGGTAAGCGAATGATTTAGCGAAGGCTTTATTCGGAATTAAAACGTAATTGAGAGGTCGAGAGAATAACAAAGAGGAAATAAATTTGTGTCGGAATCGCTAACGAACGGGACGTACGTACATAAAAGTGTTGAATTCGAAGTATTCATTCGCTTGATAAACTTAAGCCGGACTTTTTGAAGGATTGGCGGGTATGCGCGGATTAAACAGACGCCTCTCCGGGAGAAGGGTAATAAACAACATCTACGGAACGTGATTAAAAAAACAAGCAATTAAAACAAAGCTGAATCTGTAAATTTAAGTTGGGCGTATGGAAAGCAATTTTTATGGGTATCAGTGAGCTGAAAAAGGGAGTCGGAGAAGTGGAAAAAAATTACGTTATTCGATTTTAATGGTAAACGAAGTCCAGAGGAAAAGAGCGAGGAGAAGAATAATATCCTCATTTGAATGCGAGGACAGGAAAAGTGTGAAAAAATGACACTAAAGTAAGGGAAATAAAAGGCGGCGAGAGGGACTAATGGACTGCTACAGAGAGAAAGGAAAAAGGGGGAAGTGTAGGCGAGAGAGAAAAGCAGAGATGTTGTACGGTGGAAAAATGAAATAGTGAAACAGTAATGTGCTGAAGATGAATGAAAGAGCAGCACAATTATTTTAATATATAGTGAACTCTAGATTACTTAGGCTGATAATGGGTAGTACGTGCACGAGTAATCGAAAAACAAGGATAAACCAAACTTACACATTTTTTTCTTATATATTTTTCTCAATTATTTGTGCACATAATCCGTAATTTTTGACAGTTTCATCGACGTATTAACAGTTTTTTTACTTATCCGGGGATCTTTTTAGCGGGTATAATGTCACTGTAGTTCTAGTCCCACAGCTCCATAAAAAAGTTCTTACGCAAGTCCTAATTGCGTTAAAACGCGACAATATGCGCTTTGTGTTTTAATTCTTTTAAATACACAGCGGAAAATCGTATCATATCATATTATATATAATTTCCCAAGTGTCCGTCCGTCCCCCTCCGTATCTCAGAAACGTTAGATTCAGTTAGATTTAGAGACACGCGGTAAACTGCGTTGGATTTCTAATTACTGGAAACCCCGGCATGCTTGATTTCATCCCCGGAAAGACCCGGAGTCGAACCCCGGAGCTAAAAATGTGTTTCCGTAATTTAGAATAATATGTGGAATAATATGACATTCCTCATATCACTATTTCCACATTGAAGAATTATTAGTTGAATCGTTAGAACGTAAGTAAATGTGACGATATCAAATCAAAAGTACTTCACAGTGTTGGTCAAAAATTATATACTTAAATAGTATAAGATTGAAATGAACTTTTCTTAAATAAATGATGATTTGCAGTGACTTAGATGTTCTAAAGTTAAAATCAAGAACTGTATAAATAAGGAATGTCGCTTTGGCTCTGGGCAATATTTATTATAAAATTGTCACAAGCGTTTAAGTTTTCGCAGATATTATATGCACAATGCGCGCAAATATGTGCATGGGATCAGCTAGTACTTATTAAAATAACAACGAGAATATTCTTCATCTGTCGAAAAATCTGGAAAATCTGTCGTTTTAAAGTACTAAGACTGCAATGAATTGATGTGAAGTCAAAGGAAGCCCAAATGATAAGTACTAAGGCCGTGTATCGTTGGTTTAAATAAATGGGAAGGACGGGTGGAAACAAAATGATTATAATGGTGGGTGAGGAGAGTGTATTGATTATAAAGGAAGAGAAAGATCGCGAAAAAGATGTTTACATCCCCTGTCACTGGGGTATTTATGTAGATTTAGATGTATGTGATGATATCATGAATAGAAATCATGTACACAGCTAATGCGGTAAAGTATGTTTGTGATGGAATTGAGAATTAACCATGCAGATTACGTGCTCAGTCAAGCATCGCGAGAGATATGCCTATGTGTGTATTTTTTTTGAACACCTGATTGCTTACAACACTTCACCTTAATCCACAACTTTGGTAGAAATCCATCAGTCATATTGTCATTTGCAATACTTTACACGAATTCTTAAATTAAGGGAGCAATAAATTGCAAAATACCTTCCTTGAATAGTCCCTGATAAAATGTATCACGACTGATTTATTTTGGATGTAATTTGCCTAATTCACGGGAAGCTAACCTAACATGTGCAATCTCTTCCTTACGTCTCTTCAGGTTTTTGTATATTTTCATAATCCCATTTATATTACAGTAGTAGTATAGTTAAAAGTGCTTCGACAGCTTTGGTCATTTCGCACGTGGGCCCCCACCGGGAATTATATTACATAATCATNATATAAGAATAGTGATTGCAAAGAAGAAAGATGTGATGAATTGCATCGTATATAAATTAGTTGGCTAGGAGTTAACCACGAAGAGATAATCAGTTGGGAAAAGATAATTTTCTTTAAATAAAATCAACCACATGGACCTAAATTGATGTGGCCTTTCAAATATTATGTACGCAAATAGCACCCGGGATCATCTTTTAGCTCAAGACTTTTTATTATGGTATTTATATTTATGTATCGCTTCAACAAATTAACAGTCCGATTAGCTCAACTAACTCATTGACAATCTTGAAACTCGCAGTCTATGAAATTAAAAAATACCTTGATGAGATAAAAAAAGTATTCATATAGCGATATAGTTGAAGATTATTAATTGTTTTGGAAAAAGGTGTGATTAAACGAATTGTTAGTAATATTTGATAATTCAAAACAGACATAATGAAATTATTTATTGTATGGAGATACGTTTCTAAATATATAAAATAGCCACAAGCGTTTAAGTTTTCGCAGATATTATATGCACAATGCGCGCAAATATTTGCGCGGGATCAGCTAGTAACAATAAATAGTAAAAAACGCTGCATGGATAATACGTACATGGATAATCTGGAGGTAATGGGAAAGCAAAATTAGCTCCTCTTCTGTCAAAAATAACGGTATTTCCTGGAGCTATTATACGCTGAGGTTGTTCTGGTATTCATTCATTTCTAAAATGGTGTGTTTTAATAACTGAGAATCGAATTATCAAAAACTGATGTAAAATTAACAAATAATTCCTCTGTTTCACTGTAAAATACAAAATAAGAGACTGGCTTATAAATGAAACTCCTAAGAATCTATTTTTGGAGAAAGAGTACACACTGAATCAGGATTTCAGCAATCATTTTTGATTGTCCTTGGGGCAATTAATAAAAATGCAAAATTTTAGGGGTAAAATGGCAACGAGAGGTTCAGAATACAGAGAATTGGAAAGCGCTTGGGGAGGCCTACATCCGACGTCGGATTGAAAATGGCTGATGATGATGATGATGATATATATACACACACACATAAACATATGTATGCACTCACATAACTCCCTCTGCATATACATCTATATATGTGAAGGGTGTTAACGGAGGTTAGATGTTTAGCCCATGTTGAATGAATGTTGAACCATGCTAAGAAGGCTTCACCAATATCTCCGACAAAATAGTGAGAGTGACATTCACCAACTGGTGAATTATTATCATTTATTCCCCAATTACAATCAAAATTTTAAATGATGGGCTACTGTAATCATCCCAACGGAAAAGTACCACCCATTTGGATATCCATGAGGTGGGGGCATTTCAGGGGGTCATTATGAAGAATAGCTATTACCCTATACTTTGCAACCCACAACTGTAGCAGCTTGAAGAGTGAAGATAAACTCCTGCAGCTACTGAATGAAGCAGAGAAGATAAAGTTGGATGTCATCTGACTTAGCAAAGTCAGAAGAAAATCAAAAGAACTGGTAACACTCAAGCAAGCGCATTTATTTTATTATAGGGGTACAAAGAATGGAAGANAATATTTACTATGTTATCCTATATCTCTATCATTCCACAGGGACTATTCATTTTCTAAAATCTTCAATCGCCCATCTATGATTAATTCCATGTCTGCTCATTTCTCTCACTGAGAACAATTGTATTAGAGGAATTAAAAGTAGAATTCCAAGAAATTAAGTTTATTTACAAATAGAGGTTTTCCGTCGAATAATTATTTATGGCGATACCTTAAAATACTCTAACGTTGTAATATATAAGCCAGGTGTAGTGGGTGCCGGCTGAGGAAATGTAGAAAAAATTATCATAATCTCACTGGAAAGATAAAGACCATTAATCCAAACTATTTGCAAAGAACGTAACGTTGTAATATTGAAAGTAAGGATGACTTCCAAAAGTTTCCTGAGTTCCGTGCAACACGCATCTCATAGTTCTGATATCATTTCTTATAATATATATTTTCTAGCTCAATTAAAGGCTGCTATGGATTTTCTGAGCTCGATCCAATGACTGACTGGGCTATCGAAATAATTGAGGTTTTATATAACATATTATTGTAATTGATAAATATTTCAGCAATGAATAGAAAGCTATAAAACGCATTTACGAATTTCCCTAATCGAAAGTCAATAACGAGAAGAACTGCATGATATTAGTTACAGTGATCACTGGCAGGCTGCTAGGTAGTGTCATCGGATTGAACCTATTTTCAGTGAACATCAGAGATCATGACTATAATATTGATAATCTCTTTATATAGACGCTTCTCCGGATATATATATACATATAGGATACTAAAGGCGATGCAGAAGGAAGTGCCTCACGGAGCCGCCGATTTTTTTGCCGTGAAGTCCCGGGTTTGGACATCTAGGAAAAAAGCGGACATCCATTCTAGGCATCATGGGTTCGATACTAGGAGGCCCCAAATACGGCCATTTTCCCATAAGAATGCATTGAGCGCATTTTCAAAAATTCGTTTAGCGTACTTAGCGTAAAGATAGATCGTTGAAATTTTCGGAATCGTTAGAAAATTAATTTACCTTCCGTTTTCCGCAAGAGATTCTTACCTAATAGCCCCAGGTTCGATGCTAGGTACTTATTGCAAAACATTCAAAAAATCATTTAGGGTATTTCTAGGTAAGATGGAACGTTGATATTCACGTGATCGATAGAGATCAGACACCTCTATAGTATATCTAGAGGTTTTTACCCAGAGGTTCCTTAGTTCGATGTTAGGGCAGTTTTTCTGTCTGAAGTTCATGAATTCATTTAGGGTATTTTCCGTTAAGATAGAAAATTGCAATGCAACGGTGTTGTTAGAATAGATGATTGTCTATCGTTTGCGGTAAAGCTTTTTGCCCTAAAGGCCCAGGTTCGATCCCAGAACCATTCCAATTACCAAATTTTCAAAAATTCGTAACGGTATTTCCGGGGCAGGTAGAATGTTGAAATTCACCACATCTATAGAAGTTAGGGATTTCTATAGTATGCTGTAAGAATATTTGTCCTCATAGTCACAGGTTCGATGCTAGGAGATTTCTTTTGCACATATTATGAATAATTCGTTTATGTTGTTGTAGTTGGTGCATGGAACTCGGTGTATGGAAGGCGGAGTGTTGCAGGTGGTGTGTAATGCCTTAGATAATCTATCTTGCATTAAGCTTGCAGTATGCAAGCAACTTCTACTCGTATATATATATATCCGGAGAAGCGTCTATATAAAGAGATATTTATAATATGTAAATTTAACAAGGCCATGGCAATTCCTTTTTCCCAGGGAGGGAGTCGTAACAAATTTTTCAACCGTGTAATTTCTGAATCCTCTGCTTGATTTCTCATGACTGATGTTTGCCAATTTTCCAATTTACTAATCGTTCCTTATTGACGAAGCATCTACTTACAAAACTTGCACAACATGCCGAGAGAATTACGGAGGATGGATGGTCATCCCTATTCGGCTATCAAATGAGTCAGCGAGTTCGGACTCAATTTCCAGATATTTAGGTCCGTCTAAAAAGTCCACTTCTAATTATCACTAGTGAGCGATGGAGCCATAGATACATTGTTAATTCCACCATTACAGCGTACCTTCTAAGCAAATTAAACTTCTGAAGTACCATAGAGACTTGGTGTATGTAACGAGACACGTGTGAATAAATTGGTGGAAAGACTAGAGTCTCTAGTCTTTCCACTATGTATAAATACTGAAGAGGGTTGTAGCCGAAATTTACGGGTTAACGAAAATCGGAAGTTAACCCCGATTCTGAAGCGCGGAACCGAATGCGTTCCAATTTTTCTAAAGGAATCAGCTGCAATTCTAATAGTTACACGTTCTTTTTTTTGATTTCTTTGTTTATCTAATGCTAAACTACAAGCTCTGGTTTTTGGAAAGGATACCTATAAAATAATAACGAAAATAACCTCAAAAATTAAAATGAACATTTATAATCAAATATAGAATATTTCAAACTATGTAGTTTGAAACATAGGGTACAACGGATATATTCATAAAAAAGCAGCTTATAGCCTGATATCCCAAGCATTTCACTTCTGGAATGTATTCAATCAGCAAAATTAAAAAAACATACTCTGAATGAATACAGGCAACTCATGATACAGAAAATTGTCGTTTACGTTTATAAATAACATGACTCCGTTTTTCATACAAATGTAAAACCAAAATTCCCCTTTTTTCTTTCTAACGAGAGCGTAACTTCTTCTCTTTACACTTATGTTAACTTCAATTCTAATTAAAATCAACCAGTGATAATTACAATAACTTCTATAATGAAAACAGAAAGATCCCAACTACGTTCATTTTAATGAATGCTATCATTGGCATTCACCTACAAACATCCCCTAACCAGAAATATCCATTTACCCGAGATTCGAACCCAGGACCGGAGTTGGAGCGCTTGCATACAACATCCTCCTCAACCGCGAACTGTTATATTTAATTTAATAAAATGTAATAATAACGTTTAATAATACTATAATTTAATAATTTAACGTAATAGTATCGTACTTTAATATTATGCAATTTTTATAGGTGACGAATATATAAATATAGCGAACAGTTGCAAAAATTAGAAATAAACTACAAGAAATCAATTGCTTGCATGTCTTCAAACAACGTTGATTTATTTCCCTTCCAATTACGTTCAGTATATTCAAAGAACTTGAAAATATATTGGAAGGGAAAATCATTATTACGCGAAATTGCAATAAAATTGTAAATTTAATTCCTACATGTTAATGGTTGTGAAAGTCTAAAAGAAGGAAAAGGAAAGAATGTAATCTGATAGTTGAATTCCCAATGGAACAATGTGCTTTTGTTTGCGATGAAGTCGTTCTGATAGAATAATTTAATGAAAGGAAATGAGTGAGAGTGGGTGGAATACTCGTTGTAAAAGAAATCGATAAATGAGATATGAAGGACTATCAATTGGTACATCAAGCCTTTCATACATATCCTCTTCCTTTCCGTAATTGCCACGCGCAGGTGGAAGCAATTCGCTTAATTAGACTCCACAGGAAGAGCTCGGAAGCCAAAATTTCAATGGTGAATTATCAAAATAAAAAACAGCAGAAACAGCCTCTGCAAATTATCAAAGCGGAAATAAAAAAGCTTCAACGCACTCCCTAGAGAACCATGGCAGGGTAAACTATAATTAATCTACAAACTAGTGATTAAAAAAAAGTTTATAGGACAACAAGATATTTATGCAGATAAAATGAATTTGCATTTCCATTCACCTGTGTGAAATGTAAAATGGGTGTAAAAACTGGCGCTTAGAATAGATTCCTTATTACTTTAGCTAATCAATAATTAGCTAATTAATCGACATGGCGATGATTTATTGGTGCTTGCAAACAGAATTAATCTTGCATATATGAAGAGAGAAACGCTGGAAGTATTTTGAGCAAAAACTTCTAAAAGGCATGCACCTAACTAAAAGTTTTCTCAAATCTTCGTCGAGAAGGATGGTTCTTGCAATTTCAACTTCGTGAAAGATTTAATAAGTCCATGATACAAGAGTAAAACACCAGTGAGCTTAAAGTGTTTTATTTCCTTAACAGTTAATTACTATTCATTTCATTTTCGAAAGGCCCTAAAATTCCATCTTAATAAAGTTAGCGTCCTTATTTGCAGACAAGGTTATTAAAGCATGCTTACCTCTAAAAGGATTGTTTTTTTTTTAAACACTGTCCACGAATATTTATTTCTTCTTCAATTCATGCTTATCTACCTGCATTATTGTACTAGAAAAAAGAGCCCAAGGATGAAATCCTATTAATTGTCGATATAATATGGGGCGTTGAAATTAAAATTAATGTTTAATGAAATCTTCGACGATATTTTACCTATCCCTAATGTTTATATATACGAGTAAATGAATTATTTCCAAACAATTGGGAATTGCTACAAAAAGTCATTTACAGAATTATTATAGTACGTATATTGGGGATTAATGAATTATATTCTATACTACTAACGAAGATAAGAAAGAATCACATTAAATAAGGGTATAAAATCATACCATAAGGCAGCTAAAGATTGTCTAGAAGTATGCAGATAACTTGTTGGGGTTTAAGCAATTTATTGTTAAATAAACATTACTATCCTATAGTTGCCGAAATATCCATGTGAAGAACGTCCATGTTTAACCCTTATATTTTTAGGATGACAAATCTCTTCAGAACTACCTGGTACAGCGCAGGGCAGCTGAAACTATCTAAATCACATCCCTAAAGCATCTAAGTAGCTCACGCTTGCGGGTTAATCTACTTCAATGCTTTCCTAGAATACCCAGGGTGTTTCTGCATAAATTACGAACGACTCAGGCGACTAACATGACTTTCACTTCCACGAGGTAAAACTTTTTCCAACTAATTACATTCAGAGCTGAGCATTGGTTCCCGTAGGAATTCATTCGAAAGCCTCTAGGTATGCACAAATACATTAAGTGGTCTGATAATATTTATATCTCTAAACGACTAAATTATAATTCTAATCTAATGAAATATATCGGTTGTTAAGATAAAGGTGGAAAAACTATTTACTTTTAAGTTCAAAACGAAGCATGGAAGTTTTACAAGAGGTCTCATAACCAGGATTCATCTGATGATACAATACAATACAAACGACTTTTTTATTTGGCGAGATTGGGACTAGAGAGTCCCATCTTCCATTAAACCCTTGATGAGATCTGTTGATTAACTAAATGTATAGTTCGGAACAGGTCGTATCATAGAGCACCTTGACCTGGTGGAAAACCCGTGAAGACTTCATCCATCATTAAACTTATTAATTTAAATACTCAAAACAAAGTGTACAGTTTTATTATATAATGTACGGAGTATTTACAATGGATTTAACAGAATTATATTCTGAAATGGATAAATATCGTAGAAAATTACTTCAGTTGACTGACTTTTTTATATAGCTAACAAAACCTTTGAAGAGGGGTTGTAACGTTCTAGACAAGACATAAGCCGCCATTATTTTCACAAGTGAGTCATAATGTTATCAGTTCACTCAAGGGCAGTACAGGAATACTTTTAATGGCCTAAATAGAAAACTGTGTATGCAACCTCTTCATATTTGTTCTTCGCTTACTATTGAATAACTTCATGACTTTAATTTAACTATCCTTTCGAATTGTAGACTCCGTTGTTAGTATGATTCGGCAAAATAATCCGAACTCAAACGAGTAAATGCAAAGTAATGCAAATAAAAACGTGTCGTTGCACAAGGATTCCATATATCTGCTGGATCCAAAGCGCTCCTAATTTTTTTCACATTCTCATCATTTCGATAGCTTCTCAAAAGTTCTGCCGTTGCAGAAATCGGTATCATCGCCACACGAGCGGAGTGTTTTATTCAGGCGATGGTTTGGGAGATTCACATCAGGAATCACCGTTTCTTAATGCTCGATTACCTCACTCCCTTGCCCGCGCTCCGCTATCCCTCAAAGTCTCGTTTCGGACGCTAAATCCGTGCCCATTTTCGTCCCACGGCTGTTTTATCGTCAGTTTCGCCTCCGCAACTTCTAGCTTTTCCCGCAACGGCGCTGTCATTGCATCGCGATATGCCTTTTGACATTCTATCGATTTTTATGGAAATACACGTAACAGGAGGACAAAAGGGTCTCCGCAATTGTAACTGCTTTATCAAAGACAACGTGGACTTTTTGAATGCGAATAAATAGCAGGCGTCCGTGGAATCAGGTCTAAATTGGCTTGAGCAGAGACAAAGGTTTCGCATGCAACCACCATTTTCAGGACTTTATTAATCACTCTGGGAGAACGAGGACGCGAATTTTTTTCATTCCATTTTTGAGGAAACCCTGTCGTGATCGCATCATTTTTTTTTAATACGGAGGCAGCGATATCATTGTTCGACAATTTCCAAAAAATTAGGCGATGCAACGTATCCCTGCTTTGATGTCCCAGGACATGCCCGACTGAACATTCATCCCAGAGTTTCGTCCATTTCGAAACTGACTTTATTTCTCCTCGAATGGGGAAAATAAAATGCAGTTAATATTTTCGAAATCTCATATTTATGGAAGATTTTCTTTATTTATTGTAACGTTGTGGACATTTTTAAAAATCAAAGTTGCGTAGCAAGTTATCTCCCCGATTTTGGTAGAGAGATATTTTATATAAGTTTGAGAGCTTTGCAGCTCTCAAAGTTTTCTTTTTCAACTTTCATTCACGGGGTATTACCACTAAAATGATTTTTCTATCTTAAAAAAATGGTCTAAATAAAAATAAATTAATCGTAGAAAGAAAAATCAGGAACAGATTTTTCGGATGAAAAAAACATGTATGAAATTCGTCGTAATTTCTGTTTGGTTTAAGCGGCTGAAATACGATTAAACTGAATGTGCTTTTAAGAGGACCGAATGAAAACTGTGTTACTAGGAGGATTGTGTTTCCGTCCGATAAAGCAAATTATAATTTCGTGCGCGATAAAAAACAATGTGGAATGTTTTTTTCGATCTTTAAGTTTAACCTAAAAGCTTTACACTTTGTAACGAAAATGGATCTTCTTCGTTGTCCTTTATTTTTCCACAACTGAAGTTTAGAGAGCCCTCGAACTATTGCTGTGAAAGATTGGGTGCCTTCTCATCATATTTTTGAAGATTAATCACCTTTTCGGAAAAAAATTTTCCTTTGTCATTTCATTTTTGTATTTTTCACTAAACAATGAAGCAATTTACTACCAAACAGATCATTATGGATGAATAGCGTTACCAATAGTAAAGGAACACGGCTGTGGTAAGAAGTTGTTCGAGAAAGGTTGCAAAAAGCCGTTGTTTGCGAGCAAACTAGCCGTTAAAAAATTCAAAACAGTAGGGGTTATGGTTCTCAGTAGTCGCGCTTTGCAAGTATTTTTCTCAATACATACTTCGGCAACTACGTTGCCATCTTCGATAAAGAAGGATAACTGAGTGTGGTGGGGATGGGGAGGGGTATTAATTCTTTTTGTGGTGTGACGAGCAGTTTTACGACATGTAGTGGAGTAAAATGGCGTGTAGTTTTGGAGTAGAGAGATAAATCTTATATGGAGTGATTATATGTCAGAATATACAACATGGAAGATGATATCAATGGGTAAGATAATTACTGATGTTGGTGTTGTTATTATTGAGTAAATACATATATTTCTCAACAATTTTACTGCGTAGTAAAAATAATTAAAAGCTGTGAAGCGACACTCGGAGGCGCTATATACTAAAGTTAAATTCTTAGGGTAAACAGAAGTTTTGAAGGGATCTCGGCATTCATTAATTTTATCTTGTGCTCCTTTATATCAAATTTAAACCTTTGTGCATTTAATCTAAGTACAGCGTTGAGCATATTACAGTGATTTTATACGTTGACTTCACAGAAAGGGAGGTTGGAGTTGGTGCTCGTGAATACCGGAACATGGGAAAAAGGGAACATGAACTTATCTAATCTACAAAGCAGTGTCCTCATAGCTGAACAACTCTAGGATCAAAGTTTTAGTTTACAGTTTGGACTTGTGATGAAATTTAATTATCTAGAGAGAATACGATTAAAGGGATTACTTCGAAATTAAATACAAAGCGATTTGATTACACAGTTCATACGATGATTACGACGCAATTCACCAAAGAGCATCATACTAATTAGGGGCAAGTGTGTAAATCACTTATTAAATTTTAATTTAATACTGAGAAATTACTTTGAAAAATAATAAATTCCTTAAATATGTGTCACAAATAATCATTCTGCACTTGCTCTTTTCTATAGGGAAATACTACGATTTAAAGGATTGCTGAAGTATTAGAATAACTTGAATGTATTTCATTTTGAGGACGAGGAACTGGCAATCTACATAGCACAAAGTCGTGTGACTAAATAACCCTAGGAGAAACAGATGAAAAATATAGAAATAAATGGAACTATAACCCAGATCCCCCACTTTGAGTAGGTGTTCTGAGCACAAAATTACTAAGCTGACATGGTTGTTTAGTGCTCAAAACACGGAAAAGGGGAGACCTGTGTTTGCGGACAATCATGTCATTTTTTTTGCAAATCACTTTCTCCGTAAGATATTTTAATTGATACAGAGTAAAGACTATATATGCCTAAAACTAGCGAAACTTTGATTGGATTAAACCCAAAATTGGATCATTGTTAAATGTTTCACTTAAGCAATTAGCAATAACAATTTGCATATTAAAAATTCTCTTTAGCTCAACACCGTATGAGTTGAAGTGTTTGCATAAAAATTTCATGCCAGTTCACTTTTATTACTTGAGTACATTATTCCCTTGGTTAAATTGTTCAAATTCAGTCATTTAATAGGTCATTTCTTTCAGTAGTAGTAGTACTGTAAAAAACTCTTCGACAGCTGGGGCCATTCAGCGCCTATGGCCCGGAAATCGAACCAGCGACCGCTTTCACCAAAGGCGAACGCGCAACCCACTTGGATATCCGGGAGCCATGATTTTTTCCCGATTACTAGAAGAAATCTTCCTAAGAGATGGATATATTAATACTACAAGAAAGTAAGTGAATGAAGATCTGCATAGATTTGTTATTATCTTCGACCAAAATGATCACAAACAAATTTCGACAAAACTTATCTCTAAGTCCGTTAACATGAAAAGGCCATTAAATATCTCATGCTTAATTTATTGCCCTCCTGTTTACAAACCGTTGAAACTTTAACTAATAAATGGTGGCTGGTGAATGACGTTTCATTTCTGATTTTAGTTTCTAAGACAACCATAGAAAGTTTAGAAAATTGTATTTTTCAATTTCGAAATGATAAACATATTTCACATTTGATCCAATTGAATCCAATACGGACTTAAGCTCGTTGTAAGGTATTATCATATGTATAGGTAAAATAGCTTAATTATGCGTATTGTGAGTTGATTCAATAAAAGTTGCACTAAGTAAAAATAGCTAAACTGCGAATAGGAATGTTAGGTTATCTCCTCTTCAAAAAAGACGTATATGACATTTCCTTTAAGCTTCGTGTTGGGAATCAACGGTAAGTTTTAGTAGTATACTTAAAAGTTACGCCAGTTAACAATATGGTATATGAAAATTGCTTCCCCTGTTCGTTAAATTTTCAAAGGCAAAATTCTAATTATGAAAAAGATGAAAGAACTTAAAATTAATTATACATCATCTGCTAAATTTGTATGATTTACATATTTTAGTTCGATACAAAAAGAGTCACCGCGAAATAGTCTCGAAATGTAAAAACATTACGTCTCTTTTCTGATGTAAGCATAGAGGGAAAGACAGGTAGTAGTGGAAGTATTGTTAAAACTGCTACAACAACTAAGGTCACTCTGCTGATGGTCCCCACCGGGATTCGTGCCCAGTACCGCTTTCATTGAGGACGAACGCGAGGCCCCCTTGGCTATCCGGGAGCCTAACAAGGATAGGTTTGAATTTAGTTCACATAATTTACGTAAGATTCCCAAGGAAAAAGGGATATGAAAATATTCTGGCATAGCCGGGACTCGAACCCGAAACTTCCTCTTATCCGGGTTTCTCATTCGCGTTAGGAAGGCACTCGGCGTCCCGACAGAGAGATAAAAGGAGGAGGAGATGGAGGCCTTGTGAAGGGTAATTCCTGCTATGTGTAATGCCTTTCCTGCTCAGGAAGCGCTGCCTTTCTAACGCGGATGGGCTGTAATTGCGCTACCATGCAAGAAGAAAAGCCAAAAAGCCACACGCTGAAAGGCGGCTAGCAGGGTATTTATGTAGATATAGATGAAAAAATAGACACACTGCTCGGGAGACTTTGTGTGCAAGGGAGAGTGGTTCGTCTAAGCAGCATCGCCAGCGTCCACACGCACGACCTCATGGAGGCACCGGCCACAAAAATTGATGGAAAGGAGAGATATGGAAAGTCTTCCAAACGGCATGTCTAGTTGTTCTGACACGATAGCTCAATTGGCTGGAGCAGTCATTTCCGAGAAGTGGAAGATCCAGGATCGAGCCCCGGTCCTGTCAGACATTTTTCAAGCCAGTTCATCTTTTGAGATATTCTTAGGCGCGCCCCTTAATGTGCAAAGTTACCTTTCACCCTTTTCTTTGTCAACGCAATATCTCTTTCTAATATTCCAGTTAAAGTGCAAACAGAATTAAAGCAATGCCGACACAAAAGAGATAAACCTTATTTCCATATAATACGGCAATTTGACCTAAATTGTAGGATCGTTCTCAACGAGCGATACAATTAAATTTCTTTTGCTTTAACTGCACCATGCCAGTTCAGCTTATATTAGCAAACGTCAGCATAATGCTCAGGAGATAATCGGAGAAAAGAAGTGAGAACTATAACTGGACAATCGAGGAATATATTATGAAGGCAAAGAAAAACATTTTAATTAAAAATTTCTTTTTAGATCGAAGTGATTTTTTATTGCAAATACGTCGTACTACGGAATAAAAGTAGCGTATTCACTTCATAATTTACGTACGCAAGACGACCCTTTCGTGTTATCAGAGTTTCCGATTATCCGTGGTGGACAGGTCAACACGAACCCGGATAAACGAGACTCTACTCTACTACCCGCATGAAATTTTAACGTACGTGACCCGGGTTTCTCAATATTTGAAATGTTTACCAAAGTACAAGATCAGTATCTTATACCCGGTAAGAAAGTTCGATTTAGAGGGCCGATATTTTACAAACCCGAGGAAAGTATAGGAAAACGGCAATTTAGTGCTCACCTTGGAAGGAGAACCACAGGTTGACCAGAAATGGGTGTTCTAGAGAAGCAAGGATCTCCACCTCCCTGGCAACATGTCGGAGAGCATCTCTTTCCATGCACTGCCTCTTGCTCACGTACTTCATGGCAAACATCTGCTTCGTGTCCTTTTTCTGAACGATGCACACCTGCGGGAGAGAGGAACGGGAATCGTAAATTCGGTAAATAAATCGCCACGTTTCTTTCCGTTCGTGTATCGCGTGAATACGTGCGAAGGTACGCCGATGTTTGCGCTGCTGGCATTCCGCCATGAATCCGAGCGAAATGAAAAGGAAGGTGCGGAGACGAGGATTTCCGTTTATTTATCCACCGTGGGGGTTTTGTAGCTCAGCTATTAGTAAACTTACATTCCCGGGTTTTCCTTTGCACAATATACGAATCCGATAGCTGTGTAACACGATACGTGCCTTTAAAGTTAAAGCGAAATAAATGTTTGACTTTAAGCTACTTCGCGCGAGTTTTTCCATAGAATCGTTTCCATTTTTAATTTGTTAAAATAGTAAATTAGACCCTGAAGGTATTAAGATGGAGTAGCAATGAGGTACTAGCTCAAGATGGGTGTAGACCGTAATTAAAGATGGAAATACCGATCCCATTTAAATGGAATAAGATGGAAGTAGAAGTGGGAAGAATTCTGAACGGTATTTGAAGTTAACCTTTCTGTAGTATTGAAAAGGTTGATCACTGAATAATTTGAATTAAATTTACTCAGTATTTAGATTTTATGTATATCGCAACACATCAGTAAGGAATTCCTTCGCAAATGTCAAATAAAATCCGTACACATAGAAAGGCAAGAAATCTCATTAATCTATACAGAACCTTAAAGAACCGTAAAAATTAAAAAAGCATTATAACACGAAGGTATTATTTCTTTCTGTAGGTGGGATTGTTAGTTTGGGTATCTCAAAATACCTTTGCTAATTCTTTGAATAATATAATTAATATAATGAATAATATAATAATAATATTACACCAGGAAGCTTAAGTGGATGAATGAAAGTTCAACGGTTTGAGGAAATGTCTTTTTAGAAATGTCCTAACATAATAGCATAATCACTTTTCTTTCACATTTTTACATATTTATTAAATTAAATGTGGCATTTTTATACCATGACCTGTACATTAGGGTGTTTCTAGTTTCCCTTCTTAAAACAAATGCATCGATATATAAAAATTATATTTGAATTAACTTCAATTTATTCATCACAGCTATTTAACCTCAGAGAGGAATGGAAGCGTTGAAGAGGCCTACACATAAGCATACTTGCTCCTATGTAGTTGTACGGTAGCGAAAGTTGGGTGTGCCACGGGAAACTGAATGCAGACGGAATGGAAAGCATGAGAAACACGGGAAAGAAAGGGTCAATTGTGAAATGAATGAATTTGGAGTTCGTCTGCGTGGTTAGTGTGAGAGGGCATACGAAGGACATACGCGAAGAACTTACAGGAAAAATCGATGACGAAAATGCTGTATGCTGAGTGTGTGAGTGGTATTATGGGAAAAGAATATCTAAATAAAGCTAAATAATGTTGTATTAAGGTCCCCAACCTACAAATGTGAAAAAATAAAAGAAGAGAAAGTACGTCTCGTTCTGTTTCCATTTCCCATTTCTGATTATCGTAACGTCGTAAACAATAACAAAGTTTAATAAACTGGAAACGTATTAATTCTATAAGGGGCAAAATTCTTAGAAATAAGCTGCCATAGAGCTTTACTCTTAAGGAATGTTTGAAACCAGTTGTCCTAAAGATCGCTTATTTATTAATCACTGACAGAGTTGATATTTTTAGTTACTAGATTTTTACCCCACACGTCTTGTTTCTTAAGATCTCAATCATCTCCATAGGATACTTTCATATCTTTTCTACGTAAACGAAAGAAGAGATAAAACATTTACAATTGATATTAATTAATAAATTAATTGAATAAATAAATTGCGTATATTTCTAACCTTTAATAAATGAAAAGGTACAGATAAATTTCCTCAAATTCCTCCGAGTTTGAGGAATTGATAGTTTCGCTCTATCTTTCATCAGAAAACTTTCATCGTTTCGACGAGTTGGGTCTCCACTTTGACAATAAGTAAACGCTTTAAAAGTTCCATTCATACCTTGATAATTTATGATGAAAACCATTTGGCATATCGGTTAGCCTAATCTAAAATACCACGCAACATCGCTTCTTAATGTGTATTTGTATTTAAGTTGAGTCCTTTTACTGACAGTATCTTTTTCAAAAAATGATTTCATCATTACTATGAAATATTACTTCCGAATTACACTTAACTTACCCTAGTATCAGTGGGACGTATAAGCATTAGTACCCAAAATACTCAGTAAATGTTTAATAATAATTACAAATAATTACGTAAAAATGTCCGAAACCTAATAAAATACAATATCAATACAAATTTATGAGATGAATCTCGTGTTTAATCCCTATCATTTGCCTCTAATTTAATAGCCAAATCTCTGGTGCTAATTTAATCATCGAGTTAGTGGATCATCTTAGTACGTTTAATTAGATACCACACCCTTGCGCGTTATACCTTTGAGTATTGAGCTAATTAATTGAAGATCCAAGCCTAAAGGAAGAAAATGATGTATTCTTATCGTGCAAATTCTTTATTTTTACGTTTATAACGTTATATTCAGCTCCTTCTGGGAAAATTTTGGCTTCCATTTTACCATATTAGTGACTTTTAAGGATTTTCACAAGGTATACCTTATCGATAAGGGAAATTAAAGCTTATTATGACATCTGTCAAATCGGCGTCTGAAATGATTGATAAATCATCATTATTTGAATCACTTAAATAAAAATAACTCTCCTTAAACATCAGATTTCTGATTAGTACTGCGGAAATTTTTACGTCGATAAAGAGATAAATACATGATTTCTCAATTAATAAGCATTATAATAGAATGTAATTAGAAGTCCCCTACATAAGTTAAACACACTTAACATCAAACTTTATTAAATGCAGTAACAGCCCAACAAATAGAAAGAAAATGTTGTATGGAGTGAAAATAATGAAACACAAAAGCAGCACTGAAGACGCTGACGTGACTTCCTTTATTCAATTCTGTTACTTTAGTAGAATTAATTGTCTCCGATGCTTAATATGAACCTTATATGAAAGCATGAGTTTAAAACCGAAGACTGTACTTTGTACTATGCAACTCTAATTCTTTCTATATCTTGTAATAATTTGTTTAATTTTTCTTCAGAATTTCTTGGATGTGTGAAAGCATGTATTTGGTTATGAATAAAAAGCTGTCTTTTCGCACATCTTCCGCACGCTTCCGCAAACCGCAGCCAATAATTTGGCCGGCGGTGCCACGATGATATAGCAATAACCGCTAAAAACAAAAACCTATCTGTTTTTGTTTTTAGGCAAGGATGAGATTAATCATAATCAATTGTTAAGAGTTTGTTATTGTTAATAATCGTATTATTTGTCCTGTATAAGATGCAGTAATTTTGTTCATATTTAAGCTTTCGTTAAACAAAAATCAGAAATATGCGCTACTGGAATCGGAGTGTGCAATACGAGAAAAAACAGTCAGCCGGACGTAAACATGCGTCAAAAGTATATTTTATGTTTAATTTCAAGTTTTTCATACGCAGAGAATATGCTTCCCGAGATAAATGAGTGGTGTTTCAGAGAAAAATACATTTATATTGTTTCTTTTATAATATGTACTACTTTTGCCGATTTGAAAAATTCAGTTTAAGTGTGATAATGTTCTTGAATCTGTAGATACTTCAGATGTGTCTCTCAAGTATTTGAACAGTTATATAAAGAATGATTTCATTAATTCGTTTTAGTTCGTGAAAATCAGTATTGTGTAATGCTGATTGCCGGACGAAGAAAGATTTCATTAGGAACTGATTCAAGCCCTCATCCCTCGACCAATTAAACCTCATCCCTCAACCATAAGCGATGATAAGCTTGGGAGAGGGGCTGAGGAGACCAGGCAAAATGAGCATTGAGGTACTTATTCCGCTTATATTGAGACATTGAGACATACTATAAGCGGAATAAGTCCACGTAAGTGAAGCACAATGACTCTACAAGTAACAATTTTCGTTGCATCCAAAAGGGAGAGACCTTAATCAATGTCATTTATCAGCATTACCCACACCTCGGTAGCTTTCACATAATCACAGCCACGATTAAATGTAATGAAAAATTAATTTTTCCCTATTCTGTACCAAAAGACAAATGAAAAAGATTTCATTCATCAGGACATGGCAGCGAGACCTACGTATTTATTTATAAACCCTCTCATTATTCAAAGGGAACACTAGGAGTTGACTGTCGCCGAAAAGTCCGTTTCCAAAATGACATTGAGCCTTTCAGAAGTTTTTGATTTTACGACTCGCAATTCGGAGGTTACCTTCACCTTCGGAGGCTAAATACCTACTCTTACATAATATGAAATGTCATTCATGCACTGCTCCACGAGTGAAGCATTAAGTAGAGAAATATGAGGGGAAGTGAAGGAAGTCCCACTTGGGGTCGGATTCTATGGAATGTGCCGGTGATACTAACGCCGCGTATAGAAGAAAAAAGTTATCGGAAACATGGGTAGGGGATGAGAAGGGGTGGAAACTGGAAGGGGATATGAAGGGGTGAGGAAAACGAGAAGGAACGCGGTCCGCTTTAACATCTCCAGACCCATGTCAATATCCTTAATTGGACATCAAAACTCGTGTCTTGCGACGGGAGAGCGGGTTCACCACCACCTGGCATCTCTAAGATCCTCGGTTTAAACATTGTTACACCCGAGAAAGGGCCACGTTGAGCTCATAATTATTCAAGATCTGCGACGGCGTCAGCTAATCAGTTCCGAGCATAGGAATTCTTTGGTTGCATGAATAACTCTCGCGTTCCCTCTGGGAATTCCACTTACTAATTTATTGGCCCCGCTTCAATCTATTAAGTCTTTTCGAGCACGAAGCTTCACAACGCTTCGCGGTTTGGGAGGCTTATAATTGGAATATCGGCAATAACACGTTCTGGAAACCGCCTCATCTTCTACACCTACAATATGAAATTATTATCACTGTTTGATACATTTTTCTATTTCCTTCAACAACATATAGATTGAAACTATTGATAACCATTATACTGACATACTTTATATACTGACATACTTTACATCTCTGTAGAAAAAATTTTAATTTCGTGAAATTATGACTGAGTTTTTTGCTTCGATATGAAATAAAATGTCACAAATTGTATTCCATGAATTTCCAACGACAAACGGTAAAGATTAAAAACACTTCAACTCAACTTTTAAAAATCGGTATTATTAATTTGTAAGCTAAATTAAACGAGCTCGATATTCTTCGATACTTTTCATTCGAATAATATACATAGAAAATAAGGATAAAAGAGCCAAAAATAATAATCTAAAATAGAGAAGATGAAGGAAAGAAATAAAAATCCATCTCCCGCCCTTACCTTAACCTTTATCGACTCCTTTATCGAAAAGATGGAAGATGATGTTTTTGAGGCAATCACTTCCCTTGTTTCGTATAGTAAATATACCATACAACCTAGAGCTTAGAGTTTTTCAAAGAAACGAAAAATTTTGAGATATTTTATACTCTGCGGAATATTCTGGGGTTCTTTGACTCAGAATAATGTGCCAACTGATTCTTCCAATACATCGACACAATTCGCACCGGCAGTATTTATTTCATTGGAGAATTCGTACTGCAAATAAATGGCAAAGACGGACCGTAAAAAGTTTAGAAATGAATCATTCAGTAGAATTTTAAATGTAAATCAATTTTAAATGTGACGCGCAGTCAAAATTAGGTACACTATTTTGCACATTTTAGGTCAAATTTGTGTACTCACGTAGTTCAGAATATTTCGTTAGGTAAAGTTGATATCGCGTATTGGCATCCATCTGAATATTAATGAACGAAACAGTTTTTTTGGTGGATTTCAAAACTGGCAATTGCCTCTCCGAATTGTAATTCCTGTGCTACATTTGAAATAAATTTCATCGGGAAATATAACTTCATTTTAAATCGTGAGTCACTGAGTATCACATTATCTCATCAAATCGGTACTTCATTACTGTTTAAAAAGAGAAGTCATGGAACAAATAAATTTGATAATTATTTAGTGTTGATATCAAATTTCCATCGGAAAAATTAATGCGCTCTTTCCTTTAGCAAGGCGTTCATTATTTAATAGAAAATTCACTTATTTAACACAACTGTATTCAACCTTCTTCGAGGAAACCTTGCATAGATTTATTCTAACTATAGTGAGCGATTTTATTATTCAAATTTATTTAGTACTACTTCCTAGAGAAGTTCAGAGAAAGATAAAAAAATCTCACCTCAACTCTACTAGTGGTCGTTCATTAATTAAGCTGCTGTTGTTGGGCTCGCAGACAGCCAAGTGGGTAACACGTTCGCCTTTTGTGAAAGTGGTGCCGGTGTAGGACGCACGGAGCACTTAACCGGTAGGGAGCACTGTACAGTGAACCCTACCTAAGGTAGCGCTCACTGTACAGTGAGCCTCGCCTAGGTAGCGTAATAATAATAATAAAGAGCCGAGATGTTGTTACTAATCGGTGACATGTCAAATACTTCCTTTGTGTCCTTTTAAATAAATTGTTTTTAAAATAAATTAAAAATTTTAAATAAATTTATTTTTATTTCAGCGTGCATGTAAGGTTTCACGTTGGAAATAGAGAAATGTGTCACCGGGCTATAAGTAACTCTTGCACGAACGCGGAATGAGTTTTAAATGAACAAACAGAAAAAGGAGCAAACACCTACTACAATATTTGTTAGCCTTTCTTGCAGTTATGTTGAATTTGATACATATTAATGATAAAAAAACTCTCTCGTGGTGTTGTGGAACAACGAGTTTTTGTCGCGTCGGCCTGACGACGACGTTTGAAAAATATCAACAAATAACATCGGGAATATTCGGTACCGTATTGACCGCTGAAATTTAAAGGGCACTTGTTAAATGTCAAGAGTTCACAGCGCTATCCAAACTTTGGTTCTCGGTATTCTGAGTAAATTTTATCGACTTCGAAGAATTTTCCGGAAGAATGCTTCCGCTGAACGATAATGAAATGGATGAGACCCTTCCTAAAGAAAAATGAGTCAATGGGTGGCAGAGGCACGGTCAGAACTTTTACAGACATCATTTCACAGACCTAAACGAATACTACGGTCACGTGCTGAGTCATTCATATAAGTATTTTTGTTCAGTTGGCATCGGAGGACAAGTATCCAGTTAAGAAAACGATCTACTGCTCTAACCATTGAGCTATCTCGCAGAACGTTTCCTCAATTCTGAGAAAACGGCAGGTAGATTTATGCTTTGGAATAGACACAGTCCTTTACTTTGATTTATAAGTGTATTACACGACTTGCAAGAAAGTTTGACTAATTGCTTATTCCATGAGAGATCCTCACTGTGCAGTATTCTCTTGTTTGACTTTATCAAGGAAAGTATCAAAGTAGAAGTGTAATTAATATTACGTGCCTTCTTTATTATGGGACAGATTTTCATTCTGATACTGAACTGAACTTCATTTTTTGTACTTAGATCACCAAATAATCTGTAGATACAATAGAAACTTTAATGCAATGCAGTTTTTACTATCTTTACCACATATTAGTATAGTAAACTTAACTGAAGAGGCGCAAACTTTTCAAAATCCAATGACCAAATTAAGCACAACAATCCACTCTTTGGAGACCTGGTTTCCTTTATTAAAGTAAATTCCTGTAATCAAACTTCGACTAGGCAATATTGTCAAGCATCACCCTGAAGGTACAGTTGGATAAGCAGGTTTCAGTTGAATTTCATGGTACTGATTCCATAACACTAACTCCGAAATTGGATAATTCACTTGGAATGGAGCGCGAGATATTATACCTGCTCTCCCAAAATCCGCATTGTGATATAGTGGCAGTATTTCTGGCTGAATCATAAGACATGAAGTTCATAACGAACAATTAAAATAAAAGTTTTATTCTAAACTAAATAGAATTAAAATGGAGGAATAAAAACAGTGTAAAAATTCCACAATATATCTCCTTAACACGACCGGTGTCAACTAGTGCATAGTCATAATCAGGTACTGATTCGGGCCAGAACAGAGTATATATTCATTAAGTAAAGGAATGGTGAGGGTAATGGGGAAGGGGGGAAAATGGGGAGGGGGTGAAACAACCGTGAACAACCAGAATGAAGGAAGTTAAGGAAGGGGTAAAGGAAAATGGGTAGGTGGGGAAAGGGGAGAAAGATCGCTAACCATTAATAGACAGGGTGATGTGGACATAAATTGGTGAACATTAGTTAGCACGTATTTGCTTTGTTTGTGATGTAAAATTTCTATTTGTTCTAAAATGTTCAATTTTGTGCCTTTTTGTTGTATATGGATTAATTCGGCAGAGAAATCTGACAAATGCTTTTTATCTAAAAGGTGTTTGGCGAAGTATGATTTATCCGATTTGTTTTAGAAACTATTTATGTTCTTATTTACTGTAACTTGTAAATGCCTCCCCGTCTGACCGATTTAAATTACTCCACAATCATTACAAAATAATTTGTAAATACCTGATTTTAAGAGGGATTCAATTTTATTCCTGTTGTAGAGTAATATTTTACCAAAGTGACGGCGTCTACCAATGATTCTAGAATTAAAATGTTCATTTTCAACTATTTAACGCAAAAGGAAAAAATGCATTACGTGAAAAGGGAAACCTTTTACGAAGATGATCGGGCTAATTGAGTTATATTCAACTTGATGAACGTTGTAAGGAAAAAGGGAAGAACGGAACACGGCTGTTAATGAATTAGAGGTTTAAATACACTGCGAGAGCCGTTATGCCGGCGGTCTGCGTCTTTCCTTCTCTGACCCAAACATGAAACAAGGGAAAGGAAACAAATTAACCGGCTAGGTTAATAAATTCTAGGAATCAGAAAGGGCCNAACTTTATTGGGACCGAACAATATATACCGACAAAACAGTTATCCACAACAGACCAGACCTCACCCTTATTGATAAAGTAGCAAAGAAAACATACCTAATTGACATAGCCATCCCCAATGACGCCAATATTCAAAATAAAGAAGAAGAAAAAATTTCCAAATACACCCCATTAGCACAAGAAATAAAGCAGCTCTGGAAACAAGAAACAGTCTCAATAGTACCAATAGTTATATCAGTTACCGGCATTACAACAAAAAAATTTTATACACACCTGGAAAAACTAAATATTAATAAGAACATCCACTCAAATATTCAAAAGGCAGTCATACTTAAAACAACTTCAATAGTACGAAAATTCCTAGGAACACAATAGAGAGGTATTTGACTTGGTTAAGACCCGTCAAAGAACCGACTTTAGTCCACAAGTGTGAGATAAATCAAATAAATATAGAAATCCTTAGAAAGTGTTAATTATGAATATACAACCTCGTACTCTCAATCAATTGAAAAATTGAATCTATGACTTTGTTGCAGTTTAAAGAACTCCAGAGAACGTTAACGATGCGAATTCACTCATTGCTGTTAAAATTCATTTAATTGTTGATGGTTTCTGGAATTCTTTTAAACTACAGCTAACTCAACGATTAGTGGCAACTTCTATTCTTCAATTTATGAATTAAGTACAATATCCTATCTCGCAAGTTTGATTCTACTCGTGTAATTAAAATCCAAAATAAGTTTAGTAACACTAAGAGGGCTGAGATGCTAAACTACAATTGCTGATTAATTAGATTTAATCAAAATTTATTTTGAAATCACACGCCCAGAATATCGCATACAAAAATTAGGTGTGCGATTCTAAAAGCTATACTTCAGCCAATTATTTGTTTCCATGCAATTCATTAAGGTCTATGGGTAAATAGGGGGGGGGGGGTTAGTGGTAAGATTGAGTTATAGAAATGAAAAGGTGAATAGTGTCAATATTCTTCTAGTCCTAATTGCGGTCTTCAATTATAGTTCTTGTCGATTAATCGGTGGGTACAGATCGAAAACGGATTCGAATCAATACAAAAACTTGTGTCCGATATTGTGTTTACTATACGGTCGATTGTTACCACAGAATACCAGAAATGCGGGACACCGATTAAGCTTCGTATAACAAAATAGGGGAGGTATTCAATGAAAAGCAATTAGTGGACTTCAAAGGTATGCCTTTTAGATATACATCACTATGTTAACATAATGAAAAGCGCCGTTTGACGAAGATAGAGTGTATTAGTGTTGGCTGGTGTCAAACTCAAAAGATCTTTTCCTTTTCCGCCGAAGAGCAGTTCCGCTTTTACAAGATAATGAACAGGTAATAACATTTAATTGGGCAAATTTCCTTCGTTAACAATAACGTAAGAATCCGTGGAATTACAAGTAGGAAGGAAAGTGTGAATAATCTACAAATGGTGACCGCGCCAGAGGAATTTTAATGATTAAATAGAAAGCCAGTGAGAGTGCGTGAAATTTCAGTTTCCTTTGTAGCATCTTTGAGGTATTCATTGTAAATTATATCATTCGATTGCCGCTTATTGGTTTCAATTTAATTTANTTTTAAATAAATTTATTTTTATTTCAGCGTGCATGTAAGGTTTCACGTTGGAAATAGAGAAATGTGTCACCGGGCTATAAGTAACTCTTGCACGAACGCGGAATGAGTTTTAAATGAACAAACAGAAAAAGGAGCAAACACCTACTACAATATTTGTTAGCCTTTCTTGCAGTTATGTTGAATTTGATACATATTAATGATAAAAAAACTCTCTCGTGGTGTTGTGGAACAACGAGTTTTTGTCGCGTCGGCCTGACGACGACGTTTGAAAAATATCAACAAATAACATCGGGAATATTCGGTACCGTATTGACCGCTGAAATTTAAAGGGCACTTGTTAAATGTCAAGAGTTCACAGCGCTATCCAAACTTTGGTTCTCGGTATTCTGAGTAAATTTTATCGACTTCGAAGAATTTTCCGGAAGAATGCTTCCGCTGAACGATAATGAAATGGATGAGACCCTTCCTAAAGAAAAACGAGTCAATGGGTGGCAGAGGCACGGTCAGAACTTTTACAGACATCATTTCACAGACCTAAACGAATACTACGGTCACGTGCTGAGTCATTCATATAAGTATTTTTGTTCAGTTGGCATCGGAGGACAAGTATCCAGTTAAGAAAACGATCTACTGCTCTAACCATTGAGCTATCTCGCAGAACGTTTCCTCAATTCTGAGAAAACGGCAGGTAGATTTATGCTTTGGAATAGACACAGTCCTTTACTTTGATTTATAAGTGTATTACACGACTTGCAAGAAAGTTTGACTAATTGCTTATTCCATGAGAGATCCTCACTGTGCAGTATTCTCTTGTTTGACTTTATCAAGGAAAGTATCAAAGTAGAAGTGTAATTAATATTACGTGCCTTCTTTATTATGGGACAGATTTTCATTCTGATACTGAACTGAACTTCATTTTTTGTATTTAGATCACCAAATAATCTGTAGATACAATAGAAACTTTAATGCAATGCAGTTTTTACTATCTTTACCACATATTAGTATAGTAAACTTAACTGAAGAGGCGCAAACTTTTCAAAATCCAATGACCAAATTAAGCACAACAATCCACTCTTTGGAGACCTGGTTTCCTTTATTAAAGTAAATTCCTGTAATCAAACTTCGACTAGGCAATATTGTCAAGCATCACCCTGAAGGTACAGTTGGATAAGCAGGTTTCAGTTGAATTTCATGGTACTGATTCCATAACACTAACTCCGAAATTGGATAATTCACTTGGAATGGAGCGCGAGATATTATACCTGCTCTCCCAAAATCCGCATTGTGATATAGTGGCAGTATTTCTGGCTGAATCATAAGACATGAAGTTCATAACGAACAATTAAAATAAAAGTTTTATTCTAAACTAAATAGAATTAAAATGGAGGAATAAAAACAGTGTAAAAATTCCACAATATATCTCCTTAACACGACCGGTGTCAACTAGTGCATAGTCATAATCAGGTACTGATTCGGGCCAGAACAGAGTATATATTCATTAAGTAAAGGAATGGTGAGGGTAATGGGGAAGGGGGGAAAATGGGGAGGGGGTGAAACAACCGTGAACAACCAGAATGAAGGAAGTTAAGGAAGGGGTAAAGGAAAATGGGTAGGTGGGGAAAGGGGAGAAAGATCGCTAACCATTAATAGACAGGGTGATGTGGACATAAATTGGTGAACATTAGTTAGCACGTATTTGCTTTGTTTGTGATGTAAAATTTCTATTTGTTCTAAAATGTTCAATTTTGTGCCTTTTTGTTGTATATGGATTAATTCGGCAGAGAAATCTGACAAATGCTTTTTATCTAAAAGGTGTTTGGCGAAGTATGATTTATCCGATTTGTTTTAGAAACTATTTATGTTCTTATTTACTGTAACTTGTAAATGCCTCCCCGTCTGACCGATTTAAATTACTCCACAATCATTACAAAATAATTTGTAAATACCTGATTTTAAGAGGGATTCAATTTTATTCCTGTTGTAGAGTAATATTTTACCAAAGTGACGGCGTCTACCAATGATTCTAGAATTAAAATGTTCATTTTCAACTATTTAACGCAAAAGGAAAAAATGCATTACGTGAAAAGGGAAACCTTTTACGAAGATGATCGGGCTAATTGAGTTATATTCAACTTGATGAACGTTGTAAGGAAAAAGGGAAGAACGGAACACGGCTGTTAATGAATTAGAGGTTTAAATACACTGCGAGAGCCGTTATGCCGGCGGTCTGCGTCTTTCCTTCTCTGACCCAAACATGAAACAAGGGAAAGGAAACAAATTAACCGGCTAGGTTAATAAATTCTAGGAATCAGAAAGGGCCTAGACTTTGTATTAGAATGCATTCAGGAAAGTACTACAAGGACCGGTCTCTACACCGTGCCTCAAAAGTTTATCGTTCGACCGGTTTTGATGTATATTTTTCATCACCGGGCGAGCGTGAAAATCGTCCATTATTATAAAATACTCCTGCCCGTTAGTTTTCAGTTCGAATAAATATGCTAATTAACAAACTCATCGATTGGATCTCCTAGAGCTCCAGCTTTTATTTTGACACATTCATAATTAATAAAAGGATTAATTAACTAAAGGGAAGCAATTAGAAACCGAAAGGAGCCATCGACGACAAAAATTACGATTCTCATTTTCCTCTTAAATTGATAAGGTCAGAGGTCAGTCACAGCAAATTTTATTTCTCTAATATAAACACCCAGCGCTTCTTTATCTGAATATCTCACCGAGGAAAGGTTTAACTGGAGCAGAGTTTATCACTTAAATTTGGTTCCTAAATGTATCTTTGAATCTAATCAGGATATCGAAGAAAAGAAGGTAATATCTGCATCTGTAAATAACATTTTTCAACTTTTTATTGTTCTCTATTCTGACAAGATTTGTCTTCATAGTATTCCCACGAATTATTATCTGTAATTTTTAGTGTATAGTACTAATTTACATCTCGACATTTACATAAAAACCCTGTAAGCCGCCTTTAGACATGTGGCAGGGGGTGTAAACACCAAGCGTTCTAGTTAGTTCTTTAGCTTACTGTTATCGAGAATCGTTCTCGGAAAGAATGAGCCCCCAAAACAACTTGTCCTCGCATCTATTTCTCTTATTTTACGCTTATTGTCGGATAGATCGAAGTAATTCCTCATCCCACAGTATAAAACCTATTATTTTGAAATCTAATTTGTCGATATAGCGTCTAATTGGAAATTATGAGTAATTGGAAATTATGAGTAATCTCCGAAAGGCATATAATTTTGAAAACTTCATGTATCAATAATTCCAATTTGTATGCAATAAAATTATAAGTACCAATTAAATTCGGGGAGCCTGCAAAAACATTCAGATCAAAAATTTCCGACTGTGTGTTTACGTGTGTTTCCGTGTTTTTGTTTCATTTACACCTACACCTATATATACGAGTTCGACATATGATGCATTAGATATAAATAAGAGAAAGGGTGCTTTCACTGTAATGCAGTTTCATAGCGTGTTTAGTGTTTAGTTATCTCTAGTCGTGTTCTTTATTATCACGTCACATTACGTTCATACATCCAAAAGCCAAAGAAGTGTATGATTATTATTTTGAAGATTTTTTTAGATTATTCTTTTGCATACACAAATGAGAGTTTCACTGTGCATATCTTTAGATTATACTCTTACGAAAAAGTGTTCTTTGAGACAATAAGAAGTCAGGACTGCGGCTTCACTCCAATAAAACGAAATATATCACTGATTCGTTTCGTCCGAAGCGGCACATTTGGACGTGGCATGTCCTTTGAGTGCATTGAATTAGGGCATAACGAGGTTTGCCTTTGTTGCAAGCAACGGAACTTTCTTCAAGTTCTCTGTGGCGTTATCCGATTTCACGCGGGAGGAAGGTTTTGAATATATCGCATATCTGCCTCACATCTCCTGTCTGCAATTCACCCAGATATTCCCGTTTCAGAGATCACTCGAGGACGGTCTCACCCATGGACGCTTCACCCAAGAATTTCACTTGAGGATTTTAATTATTAATTCAACCCCGCATTCTTTCACTCAAGAGTCTATTCATCGAACGGAATTTCGGAATAGGCGTATTAAGAGTCCTTGGTTGAGATGCATGCTATAATTGATGATACGTCACCGGGGGAAGTAGAAGACAGGAGAATAAAATTTCCACAATATAAATGCATATCGATCTTTCCTACTGCGCACGCCGCTGCGTCTACTTGTAAAATTAAATCGCACTCATCAAAATTAAACATATACACTGGGAGGCCCTGGATTAACGGTGTTTTAAAATCGACGAGTGGAAACATCGTTTTATTGAGTCATTACGATAAATACGCAATTATTTCATTCATAATTTAAAAATTTGACACCTGAGGGTACCTCAATGTATTGGAAAATCCTGCTGCGTTACAATATTTCTTCGTTGGAAAATATCTAGACCAAATAACTTTGTGTCAGTGTTTTCGGCCTTCACATGGTAGAATATCACATCGAAAAAGTAAATAAGATAAACGCTTTAACTTATATACCACAACTAAATAAGCAATTTCTTATTTTGTGGTCGTGTGTAAGTTAAAGCGTTTTCATTCAGAAAAACTTTTACTCAAAGTTGTTTGAAAAAGTAAATAAGATAAACACTTTCATTTATACACCGCCACAAAATAAGCAATTTCTTATTTTGTGGACTTTTCATTCAGAAAAGCTTTTACTCTAAGTTATTTATTTTATTTTATTTATTTATTAAAAAGTAAATAAGATAAAGTTCTAGGGTTCCTGGAACTTTTATTATATTTCTGACTTAAACTAACCTCTATGAACTTGTTACAACATTCCCCTCTTCCTCTTTCAGCGAATGTTTTCATATATTTTTCAACGACCAATTAATGCTAGAAGCAAATGATAGACGTCCTATGGGAGGTTTTTGTACTTCCATGTCATTACTAAAATCACCTTCGGCAAATCATCCATCGAAACTTTCCACGATGACGCCTGGACTTTTACCTCAAAAACTTTCCCAGAAAACCTTTCACAACTTCCCCAAAGCCATTTGGCTGCAAGGGGACTGAAAACATCGTCTGCGTTTATCGAAAACACTGCCTCTCATATGTCCACTTCAGAGAATCTCACTAAAGGATGATCGGACAGCGGAAATAGATAATGTGCTTAGTGGTTGATCTTTTTTCATCGCAATAGGAATTGCTTATGGTTTAATTTAAAAATAATTTCCATGAAATGGGTTGTGCTTCTAACGGCAGTGGGTGACAAATTGCCAAGCTTACAGAGGTAAACTTAATAAGATAAATGAAATAACCTAGGCTTTTGATCTTTGAAGGAATCTTAACCATTAATTAAAATAACTCTCTTTCTTTAAACAGAGAAACTATTATAAAACCAGATAGTTTAAGTAGATTGCGATAAACGAAGCAAAAATCTACAGTAGTCATTTGATGAGAAATCAGTTTCCATGGTGTCAGCCAATGAAGCAAAATTATTACGAATGCTTTCCGCAAGAAACTGGACTACAGATGAGGTTGTGCAGAATTTACGAAAACTGTCTCATAATTCACAATTCTCCACTTTATTTGCAACAGCCTCGCCTCCGTCGACTTTCAGTCCTTCGTTTTGTAAAATGTTCTCCTGATGTAGATGACAACGGTAGCAATGAAATCTGAGCTTGTTTTTTTAACAGAAAGTTGAAGGAGAGACCAGAAGTAAGTTCACCGGCAAAATAATACGCTTCTCAAGACGCGATTATGGATTCCGAAGAGACCATTCAAAGGAAACGTATGTTTACGCATCTTAACTCAGTGTTTTCTCAACAAGATACGCCATCGCTCATCAATCTCCGATTGATTCTTATGTAATCCTCTTAAGTTGGGGCAGAGCCCATCCCGGACAGAGGCATGTAAATGACGGAAACAAAAGCGTAGACAACCATTATTATTATTAGAACAACGTTATTTATAGTTTACTCTCTGATACACACGACTTATCTAGGAAAGATTATGATGTAAAATTTAAGATAAGCAATTATTTAGAGGAAATAATTATGGAGGACTGAAGAAAAGAAAGGAACATAAGCGCAGTGGATTAAATCGAAGAATTGGAATCGATAAAAAAAATTTCCGGCACCATGAATAAACCCTCTTTAGGTTTTGAAATATATATTTACCATATTTTCTAACAGTCAAATAGCTTTACATGTTTTATTGACACTTTCGAATACTGACTCTGCTAAGATAATGATACTCAAAAGTAATGTGAACTATTAATTCAGAATAACAATTCACTACGTCAGGATACGGAATATGCATAATGCATTGTTACTGATTTTTTGTGACCAATGTAAGCTGGGGAACGAAGTCATAAAACAATAGCTTTTCATAGTCATAGGAAATAATCTTACCTGAAAATCAGAAAATGTATGATTTTGGTATTTAATTTTAAGGAGCGGAAAATTTTGTTAGCATCCGGATGGCAGATAGGCTGGGTGCGGCTCTAAGTGGAGGTATCCAAGAGTCTTCTTTCAGTGGAAGAAAAGCTAGCTTCTCCTAGGAAAGGTGTTAAACTTAGTGCGGCATGAAACCCAATGAGAAACAAAAGAGTTAAATATTGGCATGACTTGGTCTCGAACCCAGGTCTCCCTCTTTCCGATCAGGTATTCTAAACATTACATTATCATTCTTTCTCAATTCCAATCTGTTAACCACTTTTATTCATCTGTTAACTATCCAGCCACCGGAAAATGGGGGTCATGGATTCGATGCCCATTCAAATCAATGTTTTGAACTCGTGTTTCTCCATTAAATGTTTCAATTCGATGATTTTCACAGTGACTTCAGTCCTTCATTTCTTACGGTACATTCCGATCGAATTTTGTGTTTTTTCAGCTATTTTATCTAGTTTTAGAATAGAAAATTGTGCGAATGTCACGCGAGTGATTAGCTTTTGATACGATGCATAGGTTTTAAAGAGTCACATACAATCCGTGAGCCACTGTTGGACACCTCTACCGTATACCTTTCCGTTACAGATCTTAATAAAAACACGCTTCTGCAGGAGTGCAACATTCAGTCTTGGGTAAGAGGCAATTCATATAATTTCCAGTTCCCAAGAGGATCTCAATGCGAATGATTCGTAGGCATTGTATGCCATGTTAATCACCTAAGCGATTTCATTGATAATAAATAGTTAAATAAAGAACTCTAAAACTGGAGCTTTGTAAGCAGCTGTGCTCGCCTCATAACTGAGGAGGACTTAATTGGTCAAATTATCCAACCACCGCTGTTTGCAACACATTGAATTCATGAGCGTCTGGTTATTATCTCGCACTAGAGAAATCAGAAAGCGAAAAATTTGTCCGGAATTCTTTATTTCCCTTTCAGAATTCACGGGTAGCATTTCGAATCGAGAGCAAATACTCCTCTTGACTTTCTCTTCGACAAAGTTATTTTTTAAGGTTGGCGTAAAAATCAGTTTGGCAAACAAGCTCGAAAGAGAAATGAATAAGTTGACATGGCACTTTCAATTAGTCATCTCCGGCTAATTAAATATTAGTCATCCAGCTAAATTCCGTCTCATTTAAATGGATTATATTAATTTTTTTCTCAGAATCCTTCAGATATTCTATGATTCGTTTGCTGACTCAAGATGTAAAATGTGTTCGCCGTTATATCTGACGTATCTCGTATTATATTTTCATTATCAGCATAAACAAATTTACGAGAAATATTTGGGGTTGCGTGATTAGAGACTTCTTTTTCCTGGTTGTCAGTAATTAAAGTATGAATGATGTCTCGGAGAACTACGTATAAAATCCTACTACGTATATTACTCGCATAAAATCCTGTTCGCCTGCAAATATTTTCGAAAAAATAGTTTCCGATTATCTAAAAAGATTATTGGGAGAAAGAGGGATGGATTAACCAATATCAACATGGTTTTAGAAAAGGTTTTTCGTGCGAATCACAAATGTTAGGATTACAACTCGACTTAGTTAATGCACAGGAAATACAGGAGAACAGGTAGATGCAGTAGTCATAGATCTAGCAAAAGCGTTTGACGTTGTAGACCACGAAATTTTAGTACAGAAAGTGAACACAATGAGCTTAGATCCAAGAGTAATAAGATGGATAGATTCTTTTATTAAAGGTAGGAAACAGAGAGTAAAAATTGGAGATAAGCTGTCCGACGAAATCAGTGTAACATCAGGCGTAGCTCAAGGTAGCGTGCTAGGGCCTTTACTCTTCATAACATTTATTAATGACTTACCGACGGGAATTAAATCAAAAATTCGTTTATTCGCAGACGATTGTATTATCTATAGGAATATAAAAAACGAGAACGACTGCATGGAACTTCAAGAGGATTTAACTTCCTTAAATAGCTGGGTTTCGTCTAATAAATTGGAAATTAATACGAATAAATGTAAAGTCATCAGTTTTAATAGAAGTAAATATCAACATGTATATCACCTGG
>KZ308343.1:572607-598236 GCA_000376725.2 Ladona fulva | reverse complement strand
ATTTATTTACTTATTTATTGGTTCAAACTCAATAAATATGCTAGACTGAACGAATATTTTCTTAACTTTCTTTATACCATTGGTAGATCTTGAGAAGAGACGATCTACCTCCCCCCCGTGATGACTTGGTAACTCGAATAATCTGCCCAAGATGTTACGAGGAGTTTCAATGGAATTTTCTAAATAAAACTACACATCTACTACATTTATCATGACAAAGCGGAGTTTTAAATACTAAATAAGTCGACATCTTCAGGCTTCAGCCTGAAGATGTCGATTTGACGAAACTAGTCGCCTCTGTGAAATAAAATATATCTGTGGAAGTTACTAAGTGTTCTTACCTTATTTAGTATGGCTCCCTTCCACAAAGTTGAGCTTGATCATATCAGATTTATTTCGGAGTTTTAAATGTTAATCGGAGGTAAGTTGGTAAGAAAAATTATTCAAATAGTCCCCTTCCTATGATATGTTTCTAGAACCGCATTTGCTTTAAACTAATGTGAAATTTAAATCTAATTTTAAATTAAAATCGCTCAAATTAGCTAGAATGACGCTAAATGAACACATATTTATGATTACGTGAAGTATGAGAATGAATTAATGTCATCACATTTTGAATCAAAATTTAAATTGTATGAGAATGAGATTAAATGAGAGTATGAAAATAAATTAATGTCATCACATTTTGAATCGAAATTATAAAGTTAGTTCAATATTGGATCCGAGAGAAAACAAGATGGAACAATATAAGCAAGTATTAGTATAAACAAGCGCAAGAAGTACAGGATTTCTGTTTTCATAAATATAATTGATTTTAAATAGAACCAGCAAAGGAAAAGCCACGACTTAATTTTCTTCAAGTCGAGTGAGATACTCGTTCGAATACCTATTTCACTATTTTTCTTCGTTCTTTTAGCTTTTAACCTACTGAAACGATTCCAAAGTATTCGGAAAGAGTTCGGTCAGTGGAACTTTAGGAAATTATTCTTTTCCAGGAAACAGGAGCAATGAAACATTAACCCCCTAGTAGTTTACAGCCCATGCGAAAGAGCAATTCCCGTACCAAAATGGTGGAAGAGCGGATAGAAAAGCACGTGATCTACACCTTTCAATGAAAGATCACTGAAAAGACCACTTCAAAAGAGCGTTTGCTCGTCCTTATTCTCACGCCCCATATACGATACGTACAGAGTCCATTCAACCTCTGCAGCTAGACCAAAAACTCCCATCATTCCAGAAATTTTAAAACTCCTTCCGATGACGCAAGAGTGTCTCTGAGAGAATATTACGCGATTCATTTATACCAGCCACCATCATGTTCAAAGGATCAAAGGATTGCCAGTTATAATAGGGAAATCCGACCTTGATGCCGCATTAGAAATTCCATCTACCAAGCGGGTCAGCAAGATTCCACTAATTACACAAAATCTTCTTTTATTAAATCTTCATTTAAATATTCCGTATTTTTTCATGTGTATAATGGCAGTTTCTTAACGCCACAAAGCGAATACGAAGGTGTACCTTTGTTTACATAAAAGGAGGTCCAAAAGTTATTTGAATAGATATTGACGACAAAAGTTTGCCAAATATTTGATTTTTCAGTCGGTATTTTGCATAAAACCTATTACCGGATTTTAAATTATGCGTCTAATGACTTAAAGAAATATATTCTTACATCGTCTAGTTTATACCTTACGTAACTATATAATTTTATAGTCATATAATAAAAAATAATGATAAAAACACTATTTCAGAACAAGATTGAGAGTAGTTAGTCTCTTTCTACATCTAGCAATATGTCATAAAGATTTAAAGATAGAGCTTTTGGGATTAAAACAAGAGATAAGACAATAAAAAGAAGGAAATATCATAACATTATCGTCGCAGTCACGCAAACTAACAGATAAGCGAAACTTTCCCGTACAAATGTAAAATTAAGTTTCATTCCTGAGAAAGTTAATGTCATTGGGCGACAGCGAAAGGTGATAAACAACTCACTCCACATACGTATTAAAAATACACTTCCTTATTTACACAAGAGATTTCTATTCGAAGAGAAAACCACCGTCCCTTTCTTAAACTACTCCTTTCCTCGTTTTACCCGTATTTATGACTTATTTTCCTATAATATTCACCTGAAATGTCGCACGTTGACGAAACCGGTCGAATTAAGATTTATTGTGGAATCTATGAAGTGCCTCTCTTTAAGGTGTGTGCTCATTTATTCTCCAAAATTACGCTTGAATATGTAAATTTTATTTAACTCATTTTACCTACGAATGCGTTTATATTACTCAGAAAATCGGGGAAATTCTTGGGCGGTTTTAAATCTTAAGCGGTTCATACGTGGGATAATTTATTAATACGGAATGAATACCTATCTAGTTTAAAACCACCACTTTCAAAAGACGAACTTTTGATTTCTTTCGCGAAATTATGTCGTCGAGAAAGCAAATTGTTAGCGGACCGTGATTTAAGAGTGCCTAGCCCGTTGTTTTGTAACTAAAATAATTAACTTCTGCAAATGAATATCGTTCCGATTGGTAAATAACGAGAGAAGGTCCTCTTTTGCTCTGACGTCAGAAAGTGAATTCCTCCTATTTTAATTCTAAAGAAGCGTTTTTAATACAAAATCTACAATTTTTTCAGCTGCTCCAAAAAGACGTCGAGGATAACTCGTTCCCCTCTCATCGCGAAAGAATATATCAGTACTCATTTTAAGTGACGGTCTTTAAAAAACCCTCCAGAAAACTAAATATTTTTGTCCCTCTCCGCGGCTCCGAAAATCCGATAAGATATTATTTTTCTTCTCGAAGAGCGCTCCATGCTGCTTAGTTCTTCGATAAATAAGGGACGATGTTTTGATATCCGCTAACCATCGTAGGTGAAAACAAAAAGGAATTCGTTCGTACATCAGAATTCCGTACACGTGTACGCTTTCGAATGATACGGTGTCTTCACACGGTTCGCTAATCCGCCGCGCAGAGAAATACAATACAGTCTGCAAAAAAATATAAGCGGATTCTGCTCTTCGTAAATTGGCAATTTAATGTCAAGGACGCTTATTCAGGAATATGCTCGATTCTTTGGAAATGATTTGAACAATACACTGTAAGCCGACCATTCATGCCGATGTTTTTGCTAATTTCGAGGATTATTCTCATTCCTCTTTGGTAGAGGATTTTTCCAGTAAAAGTAAATCTCATGAATAGGACGCTAGATATTTTCGTAAGATAATTTTTCAATCATGCGTATTGCCATTTCCTTATGGGAGGTCGATGAGATGACTTTACTATTGGTTTCTATTTCCGTTTCAGAAATTCTCAATTAGCCATACTGAGTCTAATGAAACTTCGAATAGATGGATCTCAATTTGGCGTTTATTATTTTTTGATTTAAAAATTTAAAATGTAAAAGAAATTCGTAAAGTTCATATCATAATAAAATGCTGAGTATTTTATATGAAGTATGTATAAAGTCAGTTTCATACATTTTTTGCGAAATTCTGCAACAGAATTTAATTAATAACACTACATTCATCACTGAGAGGCGGATAGATATGATTGCAGTTTCAAAAGATGGCTTCCAACAAAATTTCAGACATTTTAAGGGAATGAATGATATCAGTATCCTTCTAGTAGATAACCTTTTTAAATTAAATCAAACTGAAGATAAGGCACAAAACATCCTCTTGCACACCAACTAAGAAGTTTTTCTACAACTTAGTCAAAAGTCATAAGTAAGTCTCAGAATATAAAAGTCAGTAGTCTCGTAAAAGATAATCAAAGAGAATCCGCAATTCAACCACGCATGACATATGGTGTTAGGCCTAAAATCAGGCCTTTCATATCACATTACGAAAGCCTCCAGCTATACCGCGTTAAGTGCTCGGTACTAGTACACAATTTCTTCTATTAATAAAAATTCTAACTTACACAATGATTGCCTTGATCAGCCTTTAAGGTACGTGCGTCAAGAAGCGGGCCACACAGATATGACAAAATTTATATCGGATATTTTATGAATAAACAATGAAGAGAACAAGAACAAACTTTATTATCCCATTTATAAAGGACACAATTACTAAAATAAACATTTAATAATAATTATTTCGATTATTTTCTTTTAGAGTCAAAAGCTTTATTTTGATTATCGTTTAAATTTAAGACTGATAACTCAATAATTAAAAGTCCCATCCGAGTCTGGCTGAGTAAAATTAAGCCATACTGAAAAAACTACTTAAAAACAATCATACGAACAGGCGTAACACAGCCTAAGAAACATTCAGCCTCTTATCTTCATTCCTTATAAGTTAAAAGATAACCGATATCTTTAAATCCGCATTCCTTCACCCAAAATTCACAATGTACAATCGAATTCGTTAAAGTGCAGAAAAAATATTTCTGCATTTATCTATGATGCTCGAAGCGTGCGACTCAAGAAGACCAAACTTAAATGAATACGAAGCCATACATATGAATCGTAAAATCTGAAATAATTAGAGATTGAAACCCACTTCTAGAGATAACTGAGAATCGCATAAGGAATGTAAGGAGAACGGACTTCGAGCTCAATATCATGCTTCGACGGAGTAGCTAACATAGAGAACGAGACAAGCACCGGCAATTAAAATTGCGAGGAAGAAAGAAAACTAACCGATGCACAACGCTCTGAGGAGTATATAAGGAGAATTAAGCAGTTCCAGAATCACTTCATCTTCAACAGCCACCGGCCTTCCATCAAACTTCGAGACCATGAAGCTCCTGGTGAGTTATTTAGTGAAACATTTAGGGTAAAAAGAATTGTTTTGGATAGAATTTAACTTTCTTGCTTAATCGTATTTTTTGCCACTTCTCAGTCCGTAACACTAGTCCTTGCTGTGGCAGTCGCCTTCGCTTCTTCAGAAGAGGCGAAGCAGGATTCCAAAAAGCAAGAGAAAAGAGGCTTAGAACTTGGGTACGGAGGAGGTCTTGGTCATGGTGGAGGATTCGCCGGAGGATACGGTGGAGGATATGGTGGAGGATACGGCGGCGGACACGGAGGACTGTCCGTAGGAGGAGGGTTTGGAGGTGGATATGGTTATGGCGGAGGAAATGTTGGACATGAGAACATCAAATCGGTGACCATCACCAAGGAAGTAGGAGTGCCTGTCCCTCATCCATATCCCGTGCATGTGGTAAAGAACGTGGGTGTACCCGTTCCTCATCCAGTCCCATACCCAGTCGACAAACCTTACCCAGTCCCAGTTGAGAAACCATACCCTGTACCAGTAGACAAGCCAGTGCCTTACCCGGTGGAAAAGAAGATCCCCTACCCAGTCCATATCCCAGTCAAAGTCCCAGTACCCCACCCAGTACCAGTCCACGTTCCCAAGCCAGTTGCCGTCCCCGTCAGCGTCCCTGTCAAGGTTCCAATTGCTAAGCCATACCCCGTCTACAAGCCTGTTCCTGTCTTCATCAAGTCCCACGGCCATGAAGGGGGTTACGGTGCCGGTTTCGGAGGACTCAGCGGAGGACACGGAATCAGCGGCGGACACGGAATAAGTGGAGGATTTGGTGGATTCAGTGGACACGGAATCAGTGGAGGACATGGAATAAGCGGAGGATTCGGTGGATTCAGTGGACACAGCATCAGTGGAATTAGCGGAGGACACGGAATCGGCGGAGGATTCGGTGGACACGGAATCAGTGGAGGATTCGGAGGATTCAGTGGACATGGTATTAGTGGAGGACATGGATTCGGTGGTGGATTCGGTGGACATCACTAACTCATTGAAGATCATCTACAGCAACTGACAAGTCATCATAGAGTTCACCTTTTGATGCCTTCGAATCTACCACTGAGGTTTCGAGCCATTACTATAATGTTCCGAGAAGACGAATATCATTGCTGTGGATATACTGACTATTTTGTGATTCGAGATTTTTAATAAATGCAACTTTTAATTATATTTATCTTGTAATTTATTTGAGAGTTATTAACCAGTAAATATATTTTTAAAAACTGATTTCTGAGAGTCCCAGCACACCACCACGTGTCATTATGACAGAATGAATGGAGAGGAATAGCTCACTATATATTACCTCATCATCTACAGGAATTAGGGCGGAATCTTTAGACAAAACTCGAGTAGCCGCTAATGCTCAAGATGCCACAAATCGTCACTTGGTCCCTCGGGGCGAATTTTTTGTATAGTCGCATAATGAGTGGTATATTCACTCGTCTATGAGAATCCTTGGATCTATACTCGGAGTGCTCCCAGATAGTTTTGTAAACAAACAAGATGGAGGAGAATCTGAAGGGCAGGTGCTGTCTGAGGATTAAAATTTCAAATTGAAAGGTTAAAACACACAGTTTTTCTTAAAAATTGGTGTGGTTTATCTAAGTAGACCGGCGTGTTTTCGTTAAGGTACTACTTCCAGGGTTCAGAGCCATTAATTTTATTATTTGGTTTTGTGAAATATTTGACGTTAAGTAGATGCCTTTTTCTACTTATCTAAAATTGCTTCATACATAAATACTTCTATATTATCATCGAAATTGTTAAGAATAGGTTACGAAAGTGTACAACATTTTTGACGACGTTTTTAGCGAAATTATTGATTTTGCCATGGATAACGTGTATCTTAACATACACAGATGTTACATCTGGGACTTCAGTAAACCCAAGTTATTATTATCCTATTTGAATTATTATACTCTAAGAAGTTCCACGTGCATTACAGGAATAATGAGAAAATTATTAAAGATACGTTAGTTCCGATGATAAATAGTACTGTGGTTAACCACTACTAAAGCAGTACTAAAGTACAACCAGTGCCACCACTAGTAAAACTACTGGTAGCACTGAAATTTAAGTGTTCCAGTAAGTAAATTAAGTACAAATTTTCAGATAAAGATTTGATAGAGAAAAAGTCTGTCGTAACTGGGGATCGAACCACGGTCATCCACTTTCCGTAAGAGAGGAGAAGCAGACTTTTTTTTGATTTATTCATCTAAAATGAAGCATGTGAACCATGCGTTTATCGTCGTTTATCTACAAATTTTCGTTTATATTGAAATCACATGTTAACAAAGATAAATCTCGAAGTAGAAGTATAACTATTAAAAAATCGACACTTAAACGTATAAAAATAGCAAGAATAAATTTAGTAGAATACGTGGACTTCGAAGGAAAAGGTTTGACAGAAATCCGTTAAAATTTAGGTATTTTAATGCATATGGAAAGAAACACTTGCACTCTCGAACTTGAAAAATGCCTGCAATCTTACGGAAACACATTATTAGCTCCGTAGTCCCTCTCCAGGTTTTTTCGGGTATGGAAATAAGTTTCCTCAGTGTTTCCAGCCTAATGTAGTTTCTACTAATTCAACGAGTGTCTCTAAATCAACCCTTTTCTGAGATAAAGACGGGGATAGATGGACAGAAAGACGGACACTCCGGAAATTATATATAGTATGAATAATATGATATAATATGAAAATGAATAAGCTAAAAGAAGTCCTGCACTATTTATTCTTGATGATTAATAAATTATAATAATTGTCTGATATAGGATTGTTAAATTTAAACTTACCTGGGATATATAATGCTATATGATAGGATAATATGTCTTAACTTTCACTATCTTACACACTTTAAGACATATTATCATATCATAAAATTGCATCGCCAGATTATTCTTATTATAAATTGATAAAACTATCTTACAATTTGTGATTGACCTAAATGTTACTGTCAAAAACTGTCACAACCACCATAATCCATGATAAATGGGAATTTATAAATTTTAAATGTTGTCGACAAATTTCATAGCGAAGTATTTAAACCGAATTAAGATAAAGGTTAAAAATATATCGCGACATTTCATTCAATTTTGCCCATTCACCACATAATAGTAGGCGAAACTTGTGATAATATATTTCATATAAACAAAATTTCTTCACTAAAAAAATACAATTGTTTCCCTGATGCAAATATTATCATTGAGCTTTCCCCTCATCTTTTAAAAATTAGTGAAACAAAGTCTTCTACTGCTAAATATCCTTACATACATATACGAGTATATACTTGGCCTAAATTAGCTTTTATAATGCTTGCGTCAAGAGGTAGGACGCACAATTATGACAAACATTATAGACTTCTGTATAGAATAAATATTCAATTAACAAAAGACGCAGTTCTTAATGTTAAATTGTAAAAAAAAATGTACGTGCATATTTCATTTATGAGTCACAATTTCAATGAATTTGATATGTTTTGCGAAGAAGAGACCATAAGCAATAACTTATATTAATTAAACAATGAACGAATAAAAGTAAATTCCCATTTTCAAATCGCGCTGATAAATACATGAATAATTAGCATGCAGCAGTATTTATCTCATCCCTGTATATCACAGGCACATCACATAGGGAGAGGACAATGCATTCCCTAGGAAGTGAACTACACTCCCAGACTTCGCTATGTTAAACGAAATAAACTTACAGGAACACAGAAAAAACATGCATGTTAATAAAGAGGTAACTGAGAATGCATTTTACTACACTTATAATATCACGAACTTTAATTGAAATAGTACCATATTCAGTGAATATATTTTAAATGAATTCGTATACTGTTAACGTAGGAGAGAGTTGTACTCTTCTGTATTTTTGTAGATATGAAATATTTTATTGTACTAATGAATCATTCTTACCAGAAAAACTACTTTTCATTATAATTTATTGTGTAGATTTATGATCGAATTCCTGTAGTAAGGAAGTGCATATTAAATTTAGCATTGCGTCATCTACTTTATATCCATATCGCGTGGTTATGTTATCATATCAAAAAACCTATCAGTAACCTAAGAAAAGTCCATCTGTTACGAACGTAACAACAATAATAATAAAAATTAAAAAATTATAAATTCATCCATGAAAGGTCCCTTCAACTTCTGGTTGTGTTAAATACAGCCATTATACTAGAACTGAGTTCAAATTATCATACACCGAATACTAAATACAATATAAAATATATAGAATACTTATTATGACAAAATATTACTACGTCTATCACTGAATTCCTAAGAGGTCGACTTCTTTAGGTGAATGTAATTGACCATAAATAGTAAAATTTTAAAAAAGAAACAGTACCGCAAGTGTTGTGCCTATAAAGATAGCCGACTCACATGTAAGGAATGAAAAAGGAACGGATTTTGAGTTCGATTTCATGCATGGATGGAGTAACTAAATGGAAGAACGAGAATGCACAGACAATTAAAATTTCCAGGAATAAAGAAAACTAACCGATGCACAACGCTCAGAGGAGTATATAAGGAGAGTAAACCAGAAACCAAATCACTTCATCTTCAACAGCCACCGGCCTTCCACCAAACATCGAGACCATGAAGCTCCTGGTGAGTTATTTAGTGAAACATTTAGGGTAAAAAGAATTATTTTGGATAGAATTTAACTTTCTTGTTTAATCGAATTTTTTGCCACTTCTCAGTCCGTAACACTAGTCCTTGCTGTGGCAGTCGCCTTCGCTTCTTCAGAAGAGGCGAAGCAGGATTCCAAAAAGCAAGAGAAAAGAGGCTTAGAACTTGGGTACGGAGGAGGTCTTGGTCATGATGGAGGATTCGCCGGAGGATACGGTGGAGGATATGGTGGAGGATACGGCGGCGGACCCGGAGGACTGTCCGTAGGAGGAGGGTTTGGAGGTGGATATGGTTATGGCGGAGGAAATGTTGGACATGAGAACATCAAATCGGTGACCATCACCAAGGAAGTAGGAGTGCCTGTCCCTCATCCATATCCCGTGCATGTGGTAAAGAACGTGGGTGTACCCGTTCCTCATCCAGTCCCATACCCAGTCGACAAACCTTACCCAGTCCCAGTTGAGAAACCATACCCTGTACCAGTAGACAAGCCAGTGCCTTACCCGGTGGAAAAGAAGATTCCCTACCCAGTCCACATCCCAGTCAAAGTCCCAGTACCCCACCCAGTACCAGTCCACGTTCCCAAGCCAGTTGCCGTCCCCGTCAGCGTCCCTGTCAAGGTTCCAATTGCTAAGCCATACCCGGTCTACAAGCCTGTTCCTGTCTTCATCAAGTCCCACGGCCATGAAGGGGGTTACGGTGCCGGTTTCGGAGGACTCAGCGGAGGACACGGAATCAGCGGCGGACACGGAATAAGCGGAGGATTTGGTGGATTCAGTGGACACAGCATCAGTGGAATTAGCGGAGGACACGGAATCGGCGGAGGATTCAGTGGACACGGAATCAGTGGAGGACATGGAATCAGCGGAGGATTCAGTGGTCACGGAATCGGCGGAGGATTCAGTGGACACGGAATCGGTGAAGGATTCGGAGGATTCAGTGGACATGGTATTAGTGGAGGACATGGATTCGGCGAACATCACTAACTCATTGAAGATCATTTACAGCAAATTTTTTGGGAAGTCATCATAGAGTTCACCATATGATGCCTCCATATCTACCACTGATGCTTCTAGACATTACAATACTGTTCGGAGAAGACGAATATCGTCGCAGGGGATATGCTGACTATTTTATGTATCGCGTTTTTTAATAAATTAAACTCTTGATTACATTCTTTCAGTAATTTTTTTAAGAGGTGTTTTCCTATATTTATATTTATATCCCCCATTTATGAGAGCCCGGGACACTAGGACGTGGTATTCTGACAGAATGCATGGAGAAGAGATGCTTTGTATTTATTACCTCATCGTCTATAATTATTGTCACCTGTAAAAGTACCTGTATCTTTTGTATTTGATTTTGCTTTCCCACCTTAGTATCATATAATTCCTTCCACGTCATTCTGAGATTTGACATTCCAATATTTGTTTAACATTTCCAGTATTATAATGCAAATTGGAGCTAAGGCGCAAAATAATCCTCCGTCATACCAACTGAGAATTGGTGTACCGTTAGTTAAAAATTTAAGTAACTATCAGAATTTGACAGTTGGTTGTTTTGTAAAAGTGAATGAATGATGATCTACAATTTATACAAGCAAGGTGTTTGGAAAAAGTCCTGAAATTAGACTTCCGTTATATCACATTGTAAAGGTGTTCAGCCACACTTATTAAGTAGTCATTGGTCCTAAGATTAAAATATAGATATAGAGTTTCTCCTTTAAATCCGAAAATACCATCCCTTGCTACTACAAGAGAGGATACGTAGTAATACGATTATCAAAAAAAATGCTAGTCTTTGGACCATTTTATGTACAACGCTATTTATCAATATAAATTTGCGAAAACGACCCTTTTAGAATTTCTCTATTTATATTAAAAATTTAATTACATTCTAACATAATGATGTAAAATTGATATGGGTAAGATTGTGACGGTTAAGCGGATAGGACACCCTGACTGGCCAAAAAAATGGAACTTATTTACAAATTACTTCCGGTGAATTCTTTAAGCAAAATATATGCAACGTTGCATCCTCTAAATACGCATTGTGTATAATATGTCTTGAGATTCTTTTTATTGTACTAATAAACCTTATGGCTACAATACAGGAAATTAATGTCCTCAGTTTTCGCCCAAGTAACGGTTGTACACGATTCAGCTGTCCTTGCCTATGATTCAAAAATGTAGAATTCGACCATAATTTATTATTAGCGAAGTATTTAAACCGAATTAAGATAAAGGTTAAAAATATATCGCGACATTTCATTCAATTTTGCCCATTCACCACATAATAGTAGGCGAAACTTGTGATAATATATTTCATATAAACAAAATTTCTTCACTAAAAAAATACAATTGTTTCCCTGATGCAAATATTATCATTGAGCTTTCCCCTCATCTTTTAAAAATTAGTGAAACAAAGTCTTCTACTGCTAAATATCCTTACATACATATACGAGTATATACTTGGCCTAAATTAGCTTTTATAATGCTTGCGTCAAGAGGTAGGACGCACAATTATGACAAACATTATAGACTTCTGTATAGAATAAATATTCAATTAACAAAAGACGCAGTTCTTAATGTTAAATTGTAAAAAAAATGTACGTGCATATTTCATTTATGAGTCACAATTTCAATGAATTTGATATGTTTTGCGAAGAAGAGACCATAAGCAATAACTTATATTAATTAAACAATGAACGAATAAAAGTAAATTCCCATTTTCAAATCGCGCTGATAAATACATGAATAATTAGCATGCAGCAGTATTTATCTCATCCCTGTATATCACAGGCACATCACATAGGGAGAGGACAATGCATTCCCTAGGAAGTGAACTACACTCCCAGACTTCGCTATGTTAAACGAAATAAACTTACAGGAACACAGAAAAAACATGCATGTTAATAAAGAGGTAACTGAGAATGCATTTTACTACACTTATAATATCACGAACTTTAATTGAAATAGTACCATATTCAGTGAATATATTTTAAATGAATTCGTATACTGTTAACGTAGGAGAGAGTTGTACTCTTCTGTATTTTTGTAGATATGAAATATTTTATTGTACTAATGAATCATTCTTACCAGAAAAACTACTTTTCATTATAATTTATTGTGTAGATTTATGATCGAATTCCTGTAGTAAGGAAGTGCATATTAAATTTAGCATTGCGTCATCTACTTTATATCCATATCGCGTGGTTATGTTATCATATCAAAAAACCTATCAGTAACCTAAGAAAAGTCCATCTGTTACGAACGTAACAACAATAATAATAAAAATTAAAAAATTATAAATTCATCCATGAAAGGTCCCTTCAACTTCTGGTTGTGTTAAATACAGCCATTATACTAGAACTGAGTTCAAATTATCATACACCGAATACTAAATACAATATAAAATATATAGAATACTTATTATGACAAAATATTACTACGTCTATCACTGAATTCCTAAGAGGTCGACTTCTTTAGGTGAATGTAATTGACCATAAATAGTAAAATTTTAAAAAAGAAACAGTACCGCAAGTGTTGTGCCTATAAAGATAGCCGACTCACATGTAAGGAATGAAAAAGGAACGGATTTTGAGTTCGATTTCATGCATGGATGGAGTAACTAAATGGAAGAACGAGAATGCACAGACAATTAAAATTTCCAGGAATAAAGAAAACTAACCGATGCACAACGCTCAGAGGAGTATATAAGGAGAGTAAACCAGAAACCAAATCACTTCATCTTCAACAGCCACCGGCCTTCCATCAAACATCGAGACCATGAAGCTCCTGGTGAGTTATTTAGTGAAACATTTAGGGTAAAAAGAATTATTTTGGATAGAATTTAACTTTCTTGTTTAATCGAATTTTTTGCCACTTCTCAGTCCGTAACACTAGTCCTTGCTGTGGCAGTCGCCTTCGCTTCTTCAGAAGAGGCGAANTTTATAAATCTATTAATCTACTTTAATCATCAAGTTTAGTTTTCTATCTGTAGGTTTCGCAAGTTTTTCACACCCTCCTTCTTGAGGGTGTTTTTCTGCAGTGGAGATTTTTCCCTGAGCTCTTGGCTTAGATCTTGTCTCATATGACAAAGGGTTAGATGTAAGAAGAGACTTGTTAGTCTCAATCTCACCCTGAATAAAGTCCTTTTTATTATTATTATTATCTGTAAGCTATTATGCTGATACATCAACAAAATCGCTCTTCATTGCCGCGGTTGTATCATGATCACCTCTAATGGCCAATCCATACAAAGCCACGTTTAAGCTCATCTATTTGTTCTTCAAACAGGTTTCTCAGTTTCGTGCAAACAAAAACTAAAACTAGCTAACTAAAAAAACAAAAACTATGAAAATTATTACGACAGCTCTTTCGCCTTTATAAATTTGCCACGGGTGAGAAGCACCACTTGTGAAAATAGTTTTCGGAAACTTCTTCACCAAAACAAATCATTTGTTACCATGATACAAAACATGCTATTAAGCTTTCCTCAGATCTATAAAATTTACGAAAAAAGTTTAAAGTAAAAAAAAATGTATTAACGTTTCTTTAATTCCTCAATATCCTTACTTTATCTTCATTGCAACCTTGAATTGAATCATCATCAATAATACTTTCGTCAATAGAAGGAACGAAAAAATATGACAAATATCAAAGGGTGTATCATAAGAGATAAGATAAANGGGAGAAATTAAGTTCGACAAAAGCGTTATAGTCATGATAAATTCACTCGGGGTTATTTATATCCACCCGAGGAGAGAGGCTATGATTACCGACGAAAGCTTTTGGAAAAAAATATCGGTTCTCAGCTTTCAGATGAAGTAAGGAATATTGTATTTGCCCTAGAAAAAATGCGCATTCTGAGAAAGGCAAAAAGTTACAAGGTATTAATCGGAATAAGGATGGGTCCCCCGTGTAATTCTTTCCCCAAAGCATTAAGAAATTTTAACAAACTGGATTTTGATATGACTATGAAATGTATAATGATGTTTTGATTCAACTAAAATACTTGAATTAAAGTCCTCCTCATACCTCGATGGTAGGATGGATAATATAAATCACGACAGTTTTAGATGGAACATTAATTTCGCAACTAACCGTATGCTGCTAATTAACATGTACCTTCGCCAATTCACTAGGTGCACGGCTCAAAATGGAATCACTTTCCGCTTAATATTGAGAAACACTTCTCCTAAAATAGCATCAAATGTTCCCTGCATACTTTTAAATATTTTATTATTAAGGCTAGGTTTCTACCCATTACGCTCCTGTTAACGGAGCATAACTATCACCCAAGATTTCTATAAGTTATAGTATTACGAATATCGATATCAAGCATCCAAAATTATACTATGGGATTACTAGAGTTTAATGCCGGTATATAACCCTATTTCTTATCTCTTAGAAAGGACTAAATTTCGTAAGTAACATCCGTAAAAAACTTAAGGAATGATTAAAATGGAATGTGATATTTCTATGGTATGCGAAGTACTGAATTGAAGGAATTTGAAGTAGCTGCTACAGATGAGAACACTATTTTTTCCTTTATTCTTCCTTCGTAATTGTTTCATGATCAATGTATGCGTTTGGAATCTGAATCGCTCATTGACATTAAAATAGAACGTATTGCAGCACTATGGCTGTCGAAATGGTCAATATGGTATCTTATTTCATTATTTTCTTCCATAACTTTATACAGAAATAGATATTCTGTAAATCTTTGCTTCAAATAACTTCGCAATACGGATACAATTGTTTAAAGTAAGACGTTTGATTTCAGATCATGAAATTAGCATTAAGTCTAATTTTGACTCCGGCAGTACCTNCTTCAAATTAAAATTAGGTATATATCAACAAATCACGAACTATTGCCGGTCTAATATCCGGCAATGCTGCGAAAATTACGCTAAACCAACTCTCGTAAAAACCATCAGAATCTATTTCATCATTTCTCATCAGATAAACGTTTATCGATATTATTAACATATATTTATTCGCACAAACATCGCGGGTTCGTGTTAAAATGATAATGCACTACCACATCTATTCCTAGATAATAAACACAATCTAACGTCATTCGTGCTTTATACCAAATGCAAGTGAATATAAATTAGAAAAACTCAAAAAAAAAAATCAGACCAAATGCTGTACATCAAAATGCAGCTCAGACTCTCAAAAAAAGTAAATTAACTGACATTAAACTCGATACCATGCTTGGAAGGAGAGACTAACAGGGAGAACGAGGAAAGCACAGACAATTAAAATTGCGAGGAAGAAAGAAAACTAACCGATGCACAACGCTCAGAGGAGTATATAAGGAGAGTAAACCAGAAACCAAATCACTTCATCTTCAACAGCCACCGGCCTTCNCCCTTTTAGAATTTCTCTATTTATATTAAAAATTTAATTACATTCTAACATAATGATGTAAAATTGATATGGGTAAGATTGTGACGGTTAAGCGGATAGGACACCCTGACTGGCCAAAAAAATGGAACTTATTTACAAATTACTTCCGGTGAATTCTTTAAGCAAAATATATGCAACGTTGCATCCTCTAAATACGCATTGTGTATAATATGTCTTGAGATTCTTTTTATTGTACTAATAAACCTTATGGCTACAATACAGGAAATTAATGTCCTCAGTTTTCGCCCAAGTAACGGTTGTACACGATTCAGCTGTCCTTGCCTATGATTCAAAAATGTAGAATTCGACCATAATTTATTATTTATAATTCCTATCGCGCAGAGAGGGGAATATTTGAATTTCGCGTAAATATACAAATGGTAAAATTTTATGTGAAGAATTCCGTTTTCATTCCAATATTTAGTTGTTTTTTATTAGTTATAGAAAATAAGTATTAAATCGAATATCCCTCCGATACGCGATAGTGAATCATGTGATATGTAATATAATATGTAATATATAATGTAAATATGTAATCAAATTTGGTTAAATTTCATGCAAATCATTTTACACTGGATTGAGTCATCGTGTACATCGTTTTGAAAAGCCACGTTTCAAGAAACACGCGTTTAAGGTTTTGGGACACTTATTTCGGAGTTCAAAACCGTAATTTTTATTAATAACCTTATGATTCTGTTTCTGTGACAATGTGGTTCTTTCTTATCTTCAGCAGCGCTTGCTGAGCATTTTTGTGCTTATCCATTTGGTTCTGTCTCTCTATGTGAAAACCTGCGCTCGTTGGTCCGCCAACATCAAACGGCGTCCGTCCTCATTTGCTGCACAATAGCTCCAGCAACTACACTCATTACTTTCATAATTTGAAGTATGGAATCGGCACCGTCGTTAAATATACTACTTTCAATTTATTAAACAATTTTCATTATCTTTAGTCAGCTGAAAGTAATTTTACCGGATGGAGAATTACACTACTAAAAGCGCTGAATCCTCCCATACGTCTTTCTGACTGTTCAATTTCGCAGAGGAAAATATGCATAGGATATTTAGNTTTATTCGCACATATCAAATAAGATTTCCGAACTGGTAATATGGGCAATTTTGGAAATTTCGAAAGTATGCAATTAAAAAGATCCTCGTAAACAGCAGATACTTCGCTCCCCGTATCAATTAGAGCGTTTACAGGTTTCTCAAAACATATGACGTTTATTTATGGGCTCAAGTGTCTTCTGCTTTTGTTCTCTCCCCATCCCTTTTCGTCTAAAAGGTGTACTAGAGGGTTTCCATCGATAACGTAAGTTGCTACGATCTTTAAAACTCTTTAACTTTTAAAATATGGAAGAAATAAAAAGGAACCACTTTTCACAAATGAACCTATTTCCTAATTTATTTAAAAACAACTATGCAAAATACCACCGAACACAATGATTAAAATACACGACATGTTTCGACACGTAAGCGTCATCTTCAAGTGAAGAGGCAACCAGAAACAACGTATAGAAACAAGAGAGCANAAAAGCTTTACTGAAAAGCCATCATAGTGTTCACCCTTTGATTCCTTCGTATCTAACACTGTTTTACGAGCCATTCCGATATGTTGGGATAAGACGAAGATCGTCGCAGGAAACATGCTATGTTTTTTATCTTTCGAGATTTTTAATAAATAGAAGTTTTGATTATATTTATGCTGTAATTTTTTCGAGAGGTATTTTCCTGTAAATATAATTTAAAACGCTGACCTATGAGAGCCGCAGCTAACCGTAGCTAATGAATTAATTAAATTAAAATATTAGATTATAATTAATTGATTAAAATTATAATTAAACTGAGAAAGAAGGAATTCAACCCATCGATCATGCAATGGAAAGCATAAGGATAATGGCAGCTAGGGCTATATGTTTAATCTACGGACAAATGTATTAAGAGTTTATGAATTTTTCAAATCACATAGGAATAAAATGTATATGGTCAAGCGCGTCTTTGTGCAAATTTACATACATTTTTGAAAGAAAGTAAATTGATATTCCCTTATCAAAAGACAGGAAGAGTAAGAAATATCCTATGAATAGCTAATTCCTACCAAAACAGGCATCAAAATAATAAACATTGAAAGAGAGTAACGGACTAGTATTATAACGTACAAAAAGAAATAAAAGAAAAGAGTGCACTTGCGCACTTCATTTAACTTGTTGTAAAAATGTGTTTCCAATCAATCTACATCACTACAATATGTTGCAAATAGCAATACGAGAGATGTCACAGTTGTTGCATAATAAAATCTTACAGTGGCTCAAATACACTGTTCATTCCTATATTCCACACAATTCGAGGCAAATTACGTCTTAGCGAGTTCCTCCATGGAAGGAAATTTTCACATCATTTAGTGGCTCATTGGTCTGCTTCAAGTCTATAACACTGCTTGATTAATATTCTTTAGCTTGGTACAATAATGGTTAGCAAGCCATTGAGATTTCCCAAGTCATCAACTTTTTTAGGCTAGGTTTCTACCAAACACGCTTCTATTTACGGATAAAAAATCAATAAATGGAGCATAACTATTTCCCAAGATTTCTATAAGTTATAGTATTACGCATATTGATATCAAGCATCCAAATTATACTGTGGGCTTACTAGATTTAAATATCANTGGATTATAAGCAGAAAATTTACTTTATCCTTATTTTAGATAATAATTCCTAACATATAATCCTAATACCAAGGCCGGGGATCAGGGAATAACACGCCTTAGGATTTTTTATTTTAGGAAAAATCAAGATAACGTCATATTTTCATGCTTATATTGCCACATATTTCTTTTTCCTTGGTAAATATGTGTTCAATATATTAATTGAATACGTTCTGAAAGTTCATGATCATTATATCATATCTTTACCTATAGCTTGATTACATTCCCTGATATGGTAATCTTCAACCACGAACGCACTTCTGCTTTTTCATTTATTATTAGGATATCTATCACCTTTTTAGAGATAAATCCACCTTCCTACCTAAATATTATAATCTACGCTAGGAAACTAATTTTAAAGTACATATACAATTCCTAACTCTGATTATACAAATATCCTTTCAGCAGCTCCTGCAAAGTATCATATGAAACGCTCAATTCATTTATATTTTTATGTTTCATTTATGAAACTTTGCTGCGGAAATAATCTTCATACACAAAAGTTTTTAAAGCTCTTTTCTGAAGAGGTGGTAAACTATATCTTTCCTAGTGGTTATCAATTCTACATAAATAAACTCCCTGCTAATCTAACAGTTATAATTAGTATGGAGCGAGTAACTTTGCTGATGAGGAATAGTCCGCGACGAGGAATTCTCCACCCAAGGAATTGTCCGGCCGCCAATTGTCCAACGCGAGCAATTGTCCAGCGAGCAACTGTTCGCGAGAAAATTTTTGCAAACCATTGCCTCACCATTAACACTTACAACTTGTAAGTGTCATTTTTTATAAAAACCAGTATCGTTTTTATATGTTTGTGGTTTCCCACATTAGCTTCAGATAATTACTTCCACGCCATTCTGAGATTAGCCACTCCAATATGATTTTTTTGTTGAGTTTCCAGTAATTAGGAGGTCTATCATTTAATATAATGCAAATTGAACCTAAGGCATTGTATATTTCCTATTGCACACCAAAGGAGAATACTGTACAGTTACTTAAAATTCAAGGTAACTCTCAGAAGTGGGCATATAGTAGTCTCGTAAAAGGTAACAAATGATGATCCGCAATTTCACCATGCATGTTATACGGAATTACAAGTAAACTTAAGACGTGTTAAAGCTTTCACCCTCACTTAGCTAGTGAGTGGTCCAATGATTAAAATATGTATGTAGACTTTCTCCTTTAATTCCCAAAATTCCTCCCCTAGCAACCACATGGGAAGATTCGTAATACGATTCTCGAAAAAAAGGTTATTCATTACTCAATTTTATGTCCTAGAGCTTTATTTATTAATATAAAACCGCAGAAGAAATCCTTGGATCATTATTCTTGATGATGAAATTATAATATAATCATTTTCTGATATAAAGTTGCTAAATTTAAGCTTACCTACGATATATAATGCATTAGGATCGGATAATATGTCTTAACTTTCACTACCTTACACACTTTTAGACAAACTAGTATTATCATATCATATAGAATTGTATCGCCAGATGTTCCTTATTTTACATTGATAAAACTGTCTTACAAATTGTGATTGACCTAAATGTTACTGTCAAAAACTTTTACAAACACCTCTATAAATCTTGCTGTTATAGACTGGAATAATATGTCTGCAGTAGTAACGAAGCCCTTCCCTAGTAATAAATTGAAAAATTTATCGAGCCTCTATAAACGAATGAGCTGGTGGTAAATGTTGACTTGATGGAGATTTCGTAATTGGGTCTTTTCCCTGAATTCGCTATGGTAACGGAAATATCCTTCCAGGAAGACTGAAAAACCTTGCATGATAATAAGGGATGTAAACTGGAGAACAAATGTTGATATACTTGGACATATCTGCACATTTAATTGGAAAATTACCGTTTTCATGGAATGTAATCTTAATTAATTGATATAATTCTAAAGTAGGAGAGAGCTGCATTGTAATGTATTTTTAAAGATAGGAGAAATTTTTTAGAAATGATGGATCTTTATTACATGAATAAACGCATCATCTAATAATATACTATGAAGCTTGATGATAGATGTCCTGAGGTAGGTAAATATTATGTAGAGTTAAATTTAGCATTATATAATCTACTTTATATCTGTAACGTAAACTTCCTTAATGATTATAAAACTGTAATCAATTACCACTAGCATATTAGTCCATCTGCTACGTATATAAAATAATAATATATTATAGTGGTTTCTATTTTTATATACCAAATCTCCCTTGAAATTCTGGTTGTGAAAAATCCAGCAATGATGAGAAAACTCTCTTCAAATTACCACAATAACTTGTATACCACAACTAAAGAAACCACATGGCATTCTGCCAGACATTATTCATAAGATAAGAGATAATTGACTTTCTTAAATACTAATTAATTCACTCAAACATTGCAAGCTAAAGATTAAACGACTAAAATGCAGACAGAAAATATCTGCGTCCAACATTGTATATCTAAGCGATCGACTTATTTAACCAAAAGTAATTAACGGTGAATAGCAAAATATCAAAAAAATAAATACAAAACTTTAGAGCATGTATTAAAGCTAAGAAACAGCTGACACACAAGTAAAGAATGTAAAAGGAATGGATTTTAAGCACCATAGCATGCTTGGACGGAGTAACTAAATGGAAGAACGAGAATGCACAGACAATTAAAATTTCGTGGAAGTAAGAAAACTAACCGATGCACAACGCTCTGAGGTGTATATAAGGAGAATTAAGGAGTTCCAGAATCACTTCATCTTCAACAGCCACCGGCCTTCCATCAAACAACGAGACCATGAAGCTCCTGGTGAGATATTTAACGAAATATTTAGGATAAAAGGAATTGCTTTGGATAGAATTTAACTTTCTTGTTTAATCGAATTTTTTGCCACTTCTCAGTCCGTAACACTAGTCCTTGCTGTGGCAGTCGCCTTCGCTTCTTCAGAAGAGGCGAAGCAGGATTCCAAAAAGCAAGAGAAAAGAGGCTTAGAACTTGGGTACGGAGGAGGTCTTGGTCATGGTGGAGGATTCGCCGGAGGATACGGTGGAGGATATGGTGGAGGATACGGCGGCGGACACGGAGGACTGTCCGTAGGAGGAGGGTTTGGAGGTGGATATGGTTATGGCGGAGGAAATGTTGGACATGAGAACATCAAATCGGTGACCATCACCAAGGAAGTAGGAGTGCCTGTCCCTCATCCATATCCCGTGCATGTGGTAAAGAACGTGGGTGTACCCGTTCCTCATCCAGTCCCATACCCAGTCGACAAACCTTACCCAGTCCCAGTTGAGAAACCATACCCTGTACCAGTAGACAAGCCAGTGCCTTACCCGGTGGAAAAGAAGATCCCCTACCCAGTCCATATCCCAGTCAAAGTCCCAGTACCCCACCCAGTACCAGTCCACGTACCCAAGCCAGTTGCCGTCCCCGTCAGCGTCCCTGTCAAGGTTCCAATTGCTAAGCCATACCCGGTCTACAAGCCTGTTCCTGTCTTCATCAAGTCCCACGGCCATGAAGGGGGTTACGGTGCCGGTTTAGGACTCAGCGGAGGACACGGAATCAGCGGCGGACACGGAATAAGCGGAGGATTTGGTGGATTCAGTGGACACAGCATCAGTGGAATCAGCGGAGGACACGGAATCAGCGGAGGATTCAGTGGTCACGGAATCGGCGGAGGATTCGGTGGACACGGAATCAGTGGAGGACACGGAACCAGCGGAGGATTCAGTGGTCACGGAATCGGCGGAGGATTCGGAGAATTCAGTGGACATGGTATTAGTGGAGGACATGGATTCGGTACCGGATTCGGCGGACATCACTAACTCATTGAAGATCATCTATAGCGAACGTTTTCTGAGAATTATCATAGAGTTCATCCTTTGATGCCTTCGTACCTAACACTGATGTTTCGAGTCATTCCAATACTATTCCTACAAGACGAAGATAATTGCTGGGTATATGCTGCCTGTTACATCAGTCGAGATTTATAATAAATGCATAATGGATTTACATTATTCTAATAATTTCTTTGAGTGCTATTAACCAGTAAATATATTATAAATCACAGATCTCTGAGAGCCTCCGCAAACCACCTCACATGTGTGGTCAATCACCGGCGAACTGTTGCTCGTAAAAAATATGCTCGCAAACATTTCGAGCGGCGGACAATTGCCTGTTGGTAAATTCCTTGCCGGACGAATTTAGCTGCAGATATTTCCTCTCGGATACAATTTCTCGTAACCCACAACTCTTCATCATCAAAGTTGCTCGCTTCATACTATTTATAACTACCGGGACATCAGGAATTTTTTATGCAGAATTTAATACCACTCGCATATATATAGTTTAACATCTTTTCATAGGAGAGGGTTAAAAACCTTTACGTATAATGATATCTATCCGCAGCAATCTTTCATAAATGAAACATGATAATATAAATTAAATTTTAAAGGAAAAAGTCCTAAAGTGACTTTCAATAGNTCAATTCATTTATATTATTATTTATGAAAGTGTTCTGCGGAAATATATCTTAATACGTAAAGGTTTTTAACGCTCTCTTCTGAAGAGGTGGTAAACTATATCTTTGCGAGTGATAATAAATTCTGATTAATAAATTCGCTGCTAATCTAATAGTTATAATTAGTATGAAGGGAGTAACTTTGCTGGTGAGGAATAGTCCGCGACAAGGAATTGTTCCCGCGAAGAAAAGCCCGCCGCGAGGAATTATGTGTGAGCAATTGTGCAGCGAGCAACTATTCGCGAGAAATTTTCCATAAACCAAAGCCTCATCGTTAACACTAACAACTTGTTAGTGTCACTTTTACAAAAACCAGTAACTTCTTTATTTGTTGGTGAATTCCCACATAGGCTACACATAATTCCTTCTACGCTATTCTGCGGTTATCCACATCCACAAAAATATTTCCAGTTACGTACCTACTGAGTATTGCTGTACAATTACCTCAAAATTTAAAGTAACTCTCAGAAGTGGACAGTCAGTAGTCCCATAAATGGTAATGGCTGATGGTCCGCAATTTAACCATGCATGTTATACGAAATTACAAACCAACTTAGACATGTTATACCTCTAATTGTGAAAGCATTCAGCCACACTTGTTAAGTAGTCAGTAGTGCTCTTATTAGAATATGGATGGAGACTTTCTCCTTTAATTCCGAAAATTCCTCCACTGGCAACCACATGGGAAGATTCGTAATACGATTCTCGAAAAAAGGTTAATTCATTACTCCAATTTATGTCCTTGAACTTTATTTATTAACATAAATCTACACAAGAAATCCTGGGATAGTTAATCTTGATGAAATTATAACATGACAACTATCTGTTACAAAGTTGTCAAATTTAAGCTTACCTGGGATATATAATGCCATATGATAGGATAGTATGTCTTAACTTTCGTCTACCTTAAGCACTTTAAGACATACGAGTATTATCATATCATATATAATTGTATCGCCAGATGTTCCTTATTTTAAATTGATAAAACTGTCTTACGAATTGTGATTGACCTGAATGTTACTGTCAAAAACTTTCACAACTACCATAACCCATAATAAATAGGAATTTATAAATTTTAAATGTTGCCGACAAATTTCATAGCGGAGTATTTAAACCGAATTAAGATAAAGGTTAGAAAAGTATCTCGACATCTCATTCCGTTTTGCCCATTCACCAAATAATAGTGAGCGCAACTAGTGATAATATATTTCAGATAAAAAATATTTATTCACTGAAGCAATACAGTTATTTCCCTTACACAAATTTTAACATTAAGCATTCCTCTCGTCTTTTAAAAATTAATGAAACAAAGCCTTCTACTGCTAAATGTCCTTACTTACATAAACGAAGTCTGAATTAGCCTTTATAATAACTGTGTAAAGAGTTAGGTCTACAATTATGATCAACATTGTATTTGCTCTTGTGTATAATAAAAATTGAAGGAAATATTTTTATTCGACATGACAAAGACGCAGTTCTTTACATAATTAGTTCATTTCATATATGAGTACAATTCCACAGGTTTTGCTAACTTATGGTTAGGATTGACCATAAGACTATATTTATAATTATTAAGCAATGAACGAATAAAAATGAATTCTCTTTTTAAAATCTTGCAATTACAGACTGGAATAATAAGTCAGCATTAGTACGATATTTAAGACTTTCCCTGTAAGCCACAATTATTTTAAAAGGAATATGTAAAACCCGTGTATGCAAATGAGCTAGCGGTATAGTATGTGCCGATGGAGATATCATGCTTGGGAGAGTAGGGTAGGGACGTTTCCCTGAATTCGCTATGGTAACTGAAATAGCCTTCCAGGAAGATTGAAAATCCTTGCAAGATAATATGGGATGTAAACAGAAGAACAATTTTTGTTACACTTGGACATATCTGGACATTTAATTGGAAAATTGCCGTTTCCATGGAATATAATTCCAATTAATTGATATACTATAAAGTAAGTGAGAGCTGCATTGCAATGTATTTTTATAGATAAGATAAATTTTACAGTAATGATGGATCTTTATTACCTGAAAATTTGCATCATATAACAATATACTAACGTAGCTTCATGATAGATGTACTGTAGTTGGTAACTGTTATGTATTGCTATGGCTTAAATGGAAGAAGAGACTTTAAAGTATCAATTTCGACTAAAATAAAGACGTTATTTATTTATTTGTCCTCTTAACGAAGCCAAGTTTCTTAAGGGCTCGTACACATATATTAAATAAATAAATAAATAAGTAGGCGACGCGTTCTTCTTTGGTGAAAGCGGTCCCGGGTTAGATTTCCAGTTGGGGCTCATGTGCGAAACGACCTCAGCTGTCGAAGTACTTTTAACAATACTACTACAATGAAGCAAAATTCAATATTATGCTTATAAATATCCAACGGGTAGACAAGAGTACTATCAGAAGGAAAATGGTGAAAAGAATGAGGGCGTATTTAGATACACGTACAATTATTAATCAACTAACAAATATAATCGATTATAGTAAAACCACATGACCACGGAGAAAGGACATGTGAGGATGTAAAGAAAGTATCTAACAAATCGTGTCGTGCAGTTCGGTGTCATTGA
>KZ308343.1:532931-555750 GCA_000376725.2 Ladona fulva | reverse complement strand
CAGTGATTTAAGAATGATAGTTCATTTTCATAATGCTGAGACGTATTTTAGATTTGGAAAATTAAATTATTAATGTAAATACTTAGGGTAAATTCTGTCGCCCAAAATATTACGTAAGTTTTTAAAAGGTTTATTTTTGGCTTTTTTTATTAGAAATATTTATTGGTATTTTACCTTGAGTGGGTACACTAGTTGATTTAAGTGATTATCCTATGCAGATTTACTTTTGAAGATACAGGGTAAGTTTCGGGAAAGTTTCAGTGAAGTAATATTCAAGTACATATTAGTGTACTTAACTTTAGCATAAAGATTCTTACCTACTTTTTTCTCGTTCAATCGGCAGCTCTCATATTGATATTAATATTAGGATAATTTCCCAACGGCATCGGCTAATAGAACCTTACGGTTTCTGAGATGTTTGAATCATTTTAGGCACTGCATCACGTAAATATATATTAGTCATGGACAACTAAGATAAAGAGCTCATAGGAGGACAATAACCAATGTAACTACTTTAATATAGTGAAAAATAAGTTTTAAATAGTGATTATTATAAAACATTAAACTTTGCTGTTTCCTGTTCAGCTGAAAGATTCATTTTATGTATTCGTAAACAAGATTATGCACATTGCATACCTTTTGACTAATAGTTTTATTGAAATGACACTAATTAGCTCGGGTTTTTTCTCCTCCCCAAACTTGTAAACTTTGTTGAGGATTTTTTTAAGGAGTTGATTCTGAGAAAACAAATAAGGAATCTTACGTATTTTCCCTTTTATCTGGTATATATTCAAAGGTGATAGACAATTTATTTCTAATTAAATTGTACAGTACGAATATGAAGAATATATTATTGCGATACATTCAGCAACTTTTAAGAACGGCTACCTGAATTCCAGTCATATCTGTAGCAATGTATTACGCACAGTATATGTTACTTTAAGAATTCATAAAATACATCAAATGATAATGATTTCCTTCGCACCATAGATGAATAAATCTTTCGTTAGTATTCTATTTTTTATAAAATATAATCCCATATCTTGAACAATAATTAGCTTTAGTACAACAGATTTTATTTTCATAGGTTTCAGTGAAAAGAAAATACTGGTCAATACAATCCTTTACCTTAGAAAATTACTATCTTAAATTCATGCCGTTTCCGTTAAAGTTAGCTATATGTCTGGCATCACTATAATGGTTTACAGACCATTCGATTAATATAATCTTGCTTTAACCTATAATCATTCTCTTCGTCATCCACCGCAACACGGAATATTTATCCTTCCCAAATGCACGGTTTAGTTAATACAATAGTTTTAACCTTCAACAGCTCTTCTAACCAACTTCCCTATAATATTCCGGAAAATATTACGATTTAATAACTTTAAACCTTTCTTGAATCTCACAGACTTTCTTCTGCTATCACTTTATCTTTGATTTTCCCGTACTTGTCCATACATGTTCGCAGAAAGAGGTTGCAGGTTTATGGCAAGGTGATACAATTAGTTGTAATATGAACAAACAGTAGCGACTGTCAACACGCATTGCTATGAACGATTTATTACAATGTAAAAATAATTAAAATATGTATGCAATACATAAAGGATATTTCAATGAAATGTTAAAGGAACTTCAATATCATCAGATTAGAGAATATATGTGAAACGGTCAAAATCTCCAAACAACTAAAGAAATTGACAGTTAGATAATGAACACAACATGGACATAGTTAAAAATTTCAATAAAATCAGAATAGAGAACATATAAAAATCAGTCAAAATATCCTAAGTAATTAAGATACATTCATTCTATATGAAACTGTAAGTAATGAAAGGAACATGAAGCTGAGCTACACTTATAAATTTCGATGAAATGAATGACAAGTAGTACTTGATTCAATGATGCACCTCCCTCTCTGCTTCATCATCAAGAATTGCTCCGAGAGAAAACGCATTTCTAATATATTGACCAGTTACAGTCATGTATATTAATACCCCATATTTGCATCAGTAAATTCAGAATATTGCAATGCCAAATTAAGGAGTCCATCACCGTTTCTTTGATATCTTCCTTTTTTCTCCTCACTCGAGAGAATACTATGCATTGAAATCTCCCTTTACGAACCGCTCTACACAGCTATTAACTTTCGGATATGCGAACTCTTTTCAAAAATTGTCTTGGAATTCCGAACTTAGACTCGAGTTACGACCTCAGACAATACAACAGCCCTCAGGCAACGTAACGCAGTATAGGCACCAGCAATAAAAAGAAACTCGTGGGTAACAAAATTGGAAAATCCTTATTTACCAGAGGCATACCAAAGTCTATGGGAAGCAGCGTTTGCTTCGTACATAGAGGGCCAACAACTGCACTAACTAGTACAAGCCCCACAAACAGTAACAGTCAAAGTTTCTATGCTAAAAGACATGGAGAAAAGAAAGTGCGGCTGAAGTTTACAAACTCTAAAAAAGAGTTGAATTACCCGGAAAGCAAGAAGAGAAGGAAGGATCAAAGCTCTATTGGAACTGATGAAATATAACGTTTTGGAATCCATTTTATTGTAAGAGCCGACAGAAATTACCGAAGGAAAAACAGCTTTCCTAGCAAGCGTATATCTTTCAACGAAAGAGATCGAACACAGAAGGCTACAATGGACCAAATTTGAACCAAACTAGGAAGTTCGAACGAATAAAGTGTTTGACAGCGCCATTATTTGGTTATGTTTGCAAGATGAAGCCGAAAACACCGTGCGCTAAAAAGATAATTCAAATTCTGTATTCCAACTTTAATGGTAACAAAGCCACTAAATTTGGGTTTGAAAAGGAACCTTTGGCTTTTGCAAGGCTTCAGGAACGTTACAAAATGAGAGTGCAATCGGCATGACTCTTCATAGATGAAGACAAATCATATTTGGCTGCAACACTGGATACCTTGCTAGATGAAAATGGGGTTATGGAAATTGAAGGCCCCTATTCAATGAAAAAATATCTCCTGCACATATTGCTGCATCCGGAAGAATGCCTGGTAAAAGATGGCCAATTTATTATTAAGAAATATCTCGAGTATATGTACCAAATACAAAGGCAACATTAGGTAACTAGAAAAAGAATTGTATTTTTCTCTGTGGTACCCTAAAGGTATGTTAACGCAGACCATAGATGAGGGTGATCCTTTCTGTTACAGCTGCATAGAAAGTTGATTTAAAAATTTTATATGGAATGCCTTCTACAAGAAGCAATCGAAAGAAGATATCCGAGAGGGTTCAGCACTAAGGAATCCCATCGAAGATTATATTAAAACAGACACGTCCCCTTTAAGCAAGTTAATCCTCACGAGGTTAACTTAGCATTAATTTGTGTGATGTCTTATTTTCAGTATTTATAATAGTGTAGGTACAGATCCAAGCAGGGCTTGTTGGAAAATTCCTATTGAATATTCGTTATCGCAAAAAAAAGCTGTCAGGTGTTAAAGAGACGAAAAATTGCAATAAACCATTCAAAGCTGAAGAATTCTTGCATGACTTAGGATATGTCATTTCGGTCGTCACAGACTATTTGTATGTGTAGGCTACACCCAACGTGAGTCACCTTGGGTACAACATAAGTGCTATAGATAATGGCCATAAACAAAGGTTTTCTCGAGTACAGTCGCCTTGACGATTAATGACATGGTTGAAATGTAAATTAGGTTTACTTTCTCGCCCTTCTCGTTTCTTATCATTAGAACTCTGAATCGCAGTGCTTTCCATTTCCTACTCCATTTATTTAAGAGTTTTTCCATAGTAATACGTCTAAAAATTTATTTTGTGCTCGAATAAATGCATTTTAAAGCAATAAATTCCAAGGGAGACGCTCTTACCAAAGACGCAGTTCTTAACATAAATTACTAATAAAAATTTAAGCGATTATATCATTTATGAGTGAGAGTTATTTTTGATTTTGATATTTTCTCCGATAGGAGAGATCATAAGCCTAAACTTATTTAATAAAGCAATGAAGGAGTAAAAGTAAATTCTCGTCTTTAAATCGCGCTGCTGAAAGCTGGAATTATTTGCCTGCAGTAGTATTTTAGCCCTTCCCTATAGATCATTGACAGTTTATGTAAAGAATATGTAAAACCTATATAGAGGAGTGCGCTTACGGTTGACGATCTGCAGGTGGAGATTGCCTGATAGGGTGAGGTAGGGTGGGGACATCTCCTTGAAACCGCTATGGCAACGGGAATGACCTTCTAGAAACCCTAAAAAAGCCTGCATGGTGATAAGGAGTGTAAATCGGAGAACGGCCCTTGTTACGCTTAAACAAATATCGGCCTTTTAATCGGACAAGTGATACGCACCGAAACCAAAACTCCAAAAGCCATCAAATACCAACGAGAAACCCAATGCGTATTTCACTCCACAAGAGAGCATCATCAGGGGCCCAAGGTGACTCCTTCACCTTGTGCCCCTGATGGCTTGAGTCACCTTATGCCCCTTGATGATATCTTGGGGAGTGAAATGCGCAATTGGTTTCTGATTGGTGTTTAATGGCTTTCGGAGTTTTCGTGACTCTTGATTTTAATTAGACATACGAGGGAATACGTACATTTTGGAGGGAATATATTTTAAATTAATTAGTGTATATTTAAGCAAAGAGTCAGCTATTTTATGAGTAGAGTTTTTATCACAAGGAGATATTTTTTAGTAATAATGTATTTCTGTTACCTAAAACTGGAAATTTTATAATGCTATATTGTGTAGTTTGATGAAAGATTATCTGTCGTTTGCTAATACGTAGTAATATTAAATTACGCAATATGAAATATAGTGTATATTTGTACTGTAATGATTGTAGAATAGTAATCATGACCAATGAAATCTTAGTCCATGTGTAACGTACGAAATTATAATAATAACAATGTAATGAATCTTATTTTCACAAATCAAAAGTATCCCCAAATACCGGTTGCGTAAAATCCAATAGGTGAAAAATACGTCCAAATCAATCATACTAACTGGCATAACACATCTACAAAACAATTTAACCTCCTGCCTTAATGTCTCAACAGTTAAGAGATGCCCGATTTACTTAAACACGAATTAACTCACCCAAACATCGCAGGCTGTAAGGAAAACGGTTGAAATGCAAATGATTCATTTCCGTATCAATCATTAGATATATAAGCATCGGCCCCGTCTCGAAGAAAACAATAAATATAGATAGCTACAACTCAATAACATTAAAGAAAGCCATGTAAAAACATATAAGTATAGCGGAGACTAATCTTAAGAATGTAAGTAGAACGGATTTTGAGTTCGATATCACGCTTGGACGGAGTAACCAGCAATAGGAACGAGAAATGCACCGGCAATTAAAATTGCGAGGAAGAAAAAAAGTAGGTGATGCATAAGGTTTGAGGAGTATATAAGGAGAATGGAGCAGTTCCAAAATCACTTCATCTTCAACAGTCACCGGCCTTCCATCAAACATCGAGACCATGAAGCTCCTGGTGAGTTATTTAGGAAAACATTTAGGATAAAAAGAATTATTTTGGATAGAATTTAACTTTCTTGTTTAATCGAATTTTTTGCCACTTCTCAGTCCGCAACACTAGTCCTTGCTGTGGCAGTCGCCTTCGCTTCTTCAGAAGAGGCGAAGCAGGATTCCAAAAAGCAAGAGAAAAGAGGCTTAGAACTTGGGTACGGAGGAGGTCTTGGTCATGGTGGAGGATTCGCCGGAGGATACGGTGGAGGATATGGTGGAGGATACGGCGGCGGACACGGAGGACTGTCCGTAGGAGGAGGGTTTGGAGNAGATAGAACACTACCCAAGTACGAGAATTTGTCCACCTGCTCTAGTTTTTCCCCATCGACCCTGATCGTTAATTTAGCCTTCTTTCCCTTAGTGAATCTCATTACCTTAGTTTTACTTACGTTAATTTTCATTCCATATTCCCTTGCCTTATCGTTAAGTGCATTTACTAGTATTTGTAAACCCCTTTCGGAATCGCACACAATAGCTTTATCGTCTGCATATCATTAGGTAACTAGAAAAAGAATTGTATTTTTCTCTGTGGTACCCTAAAGGTATGTTAACGCAGACCATAGATGAGGGTGATCCTTTCTGTTACAGCTGCATAGAAAGTTGATTTAAAAATTTTATATGGAATGCCTTCTACAAGAAGCAATCGAAAGAAGATATCCGAGAGGGTTCAGCACTAAGGAATCCCATCGAAGATTATATTAAAACAGACACGTCCCCTTTAAGCAAGTTAATCCTCACGAGGTTAACTTAGCATTAATTTGTGTGATGTCTTATTTTCAGTATTTATAATAGTGTAGGTACAGATCCAAGCAGGGCTTGTTGGAAAATTCCTATTGAATATTCGTTATCGCAAAAAAAAGCTGTCAGGTGTTAAAGAGACGAAAAATTGCAATAAACCATTCAAAGCTGAAGAATTCTTGCATGACTTAGGATATGTCATTTCGGTCGTCACAGACTATTTGTATGTGTAGGCTACACCCAACGTGAGTCACCTTGGGTACAACATAAGTGCTATAGATAATGGCCATAAACAAAGGTTTTCTCGAGTACAGTCGCCTTGACGATTAATGACATGGTTGAAATGTAAATTAGGTTTACTTTCTCGCCCTTCTCGTTTCTTATCATTAGAACTCTGAATCGCAGTGCTTTCCATTTCCTACTCCATTCATTTAAGAGTTTTTCCATAGTAATACGTCTAAAAATTTATTTTGTGCTCGAATAAATGCATTTTAAAGCAATAAATTCCAAGGGAGACGCTCTTACCAAAGACGCAGTTCTTAACATAAATTACTAATAAAAATTTAAGCGATTATATCATTTATGAGTGAGAGTTATTTTTGATTTTGATATTTTCTCCGATAGGAGAGATCATAAGCCTAAACTTATTTAATAAAGCAATGAACGAATAAAAGTAAATTCTCGTCTTTAAATCGCGCTGCTGAAAGCTGGAATTATTTGCCTGCAGTAGTATTTTAGCCCTTCCCTATAGATCATTGACAGTTTATGTAAAGAATATGTAAAACCTATATAGAGGAGTGCGCTTACGGTTGACGATCTGCAGGTGGAGTTTGCCTGATAGGGTGAGGTAGGGTGGGGACATCTCCTTGAAACCGCTATGGTAACGGGAATGACCTTCTAGAAACCCTAAAAAAGCCTGCATGGTGATAAGGAGTGTAAATCGGAGAACGGCCCTTGTTACGCTTAAACAAATATCGGCCTTTTAATCGGACAAGTGATACGCACCGAAACCAAAACTCCAAAAGCCATCAAATACCAACGAGAAACCCAATGCGTATTTCACTCCACAAGAGAGCATCATCAGGGGCCCAAGGTGACTCCTTCACCTTGTGCCCCTGATGGCTTGAGTCACCTTATGCCCCTTGATGATATCTTGGGGAGTGAAATGCGCAATTGGTTTCTGATTGGTGTTTAATGGCTTTCGGAGTTTTCGTGACTCTTGACTTTAATTAGACATACGAGGGAATACGTACATTTTGGAGGGAATATATTTTAAATTAATTAGTGTATATTTAAGCAAAGAGTCAGCTATTTTATGAGTAGAGTTTTTATCACAAGGAGATATTTTTTAGTAATAATGTATTTCTGTTACCTAAAACTGGAAATTTTATAATGCTATATTGTGTAGCTTGATGAAAGATTATCTGTCGTTTGCTAATACGTAGTAATATTAAATTACGCAATATGAAATATAGTGTATATTTGTACTGTAATGATTGTAGAATAGTAATCATGACCAATGAAATCTTAGTCCATGTGTAACGTACGAAATTATAATAATAACAATGTAATGAATCTTATTTTCACAAATCAAAAGTATCCCCAAATACCGGTTGCGTAAAATCCAATAGGTGAAAAATACGTCCAAATCAATCATACTAACTGGCATAACACATCTACAAAACAATTTAACCTCCTGCCTTAATGTCTCAACAGTTAAGAGATGCCCGATTTACTTAAACGCGAATTAACTCACCCAAACATCGCAGGCTGTAAGGAAAACGGTTGAAATGCAAATGATTCATTTCCGTATCAATCATTAGATATATAAGCATCGGCCTCGTTTCGAAGAAAATAATAAATATAGATAGCTACAACTCAATAACATTAAAGAAAGCCATGTAAAAACATATAAGTATAGCGGAGACTAATCTTAAGAATGTAAGTAGAACGGATTTTGAGTTCGATATCACGCTTGGACGGAGTAACCAGCAATAGGAACGAGAAATGCACCGGCAATTAAAATTGCGAGGAAGAAAAAAAGTAGGTGATGCATAAGGTTTGAGGAGTATATAAGGAGAATGGAGCAGTTCCAAAATCACTTCATCTTCAACAGTCACCGGCCTTCCATCAAACATCGAGACCATGAAGCTCCTGGTGAGTTATTTAGGAAAACATTTAGGATAAAAAGAATTATTTTGGATAGAATTTAACTTTCTTGTTTAATCGAATTTTTTGCCACTTCTCAGTCCGTAACACTAGTCCTTGCTGTGGCAGTCGCCTTCGCTTCTTCAGAAGAGGCGAAGCAGGATTCCAAAAAGCAAGAGAAAAGAGGCTTAGAACTTGGGTACGGAGGAGGTCTTGGTCATGGTGGAGGATTCGCCGGAGGATACGGTGGAGGATATGGTGGAGGATACGGCGGCGGACACGGAGGACTGTCCGTAGGAGGAGGGTTTGGAGGTGGATATGGTTATGGCGGAGGAAATGTTGGACATGAGAACATCAAATCGGTGACCATCACCAAGGAAGTAGGAGTGCCTGTCCCTCATCCATATCCCGTGCATGTGGTAAAGAACGTGGGTGTACCCGTTCCTCATCCAGTCCCATACCCAGTCGACAAACCTTACCCAGTCCCAGTTGAGAAACCATACCCTGTACCAGTAGACAAGCCAGTGCCTTACCCGGTGGAAAAGAAGATCCCCTACCCAGTCCATATCCCAGTCAAAGTCCCAGTACCCCACCCAGTACCAGTCCACGTTCCCAAGCCAGTTGCCGTCCCCGTCAGCGTCCCTGTCAAGGTTCCAATTGCTAAGCCATACCCGGTCTACAAGCCTGTTCCTGTCTTCATCAAGTCCCACGGCCATGAAGGGGGTTACGGTGCCGGTTTCGCAGGACTCAGCGGAGGACACGGAATAAGCGGAGGATTTGGTGGATTCAGTGGACACGGAATCAGTGGAGGACATGGAATAAGCGGAGGATTCGGTGGACATGGAATCGGCGGAGGATTCGGAGGATTTAGTGGACACGGAATAAGTGGAGGACATGGAATCAGCGGAGGTTTCAGTGGACACGGAATCGGCGGAGGATTCAGTGGACATGGTATTAGTGGAGGGCATGGATTCGGTGGCGGATTCGGCGGACATCACTAACGTTTTGAAAAAGACCTACAGTAATGCTCCCTTTGATGCCTCAATATCTACCAATGATGTTTAGAGCCATAACAATACTGTTCGCTAAGGACGAAAATCGTTGCATGGGATGTTCTGACTATTTTACATTCGAGATTTTCAATAAATCCAAATTTTGATTATGTTACTGTAGTAATTTCTTTGATAGGTATTTTCCCGTGAATATGTTATAAATTACTAATCCACGCGTAGCTTCCTGACAGAATACATGGCGTAGTAGCACTTAGTATATATTACTCATCACCTAAAATTTTGCAAGAAGCTGTATCTTTTTTATATGTTTGTGCATACTGCAGTAGCTTCATGTAATTGCTCCCACGCCATTCTCCGATTACTTTTTCCAATATGTTTTTTTAGTTTCCAGTATTTTTTTTGTGTAGACTATCTTTTTATTTAATGCAAATAGGAGCGAAGGCACAATCACCTGATATGCTGACTGGGATTTGCTGTACAGTTGTCTCAATGTTTAAAGAATGTCAGAAGTTGACAGACAGTAGTCTCGTGAATGATAATGAATGATGATCTGCAATTTAGCGAAACATGGTATACGGAATTAGACCTAAAGTAAGACGTCTTTTATATCACATTGTAAAAGCTTACAGGCACTTGAGAAGTAGTCAGTAGTCCTAAGAGGAAAATATGGTAATACAGTTTCTCCTTTGATTCCAAAAATTACGCAACTGGCTACCACATGGGAAGACTTAATGCGATTCTGGAAAAAAAGTTATTCAATGCTCCATTTTATGTGTAACGTTATTTATTATATTAATCAGTGAAAAGATGTACTACAATATTTTTCATTGATGATGAAAAAATATAATCCTTATACAAATTTNTGTACGAGCAGGAGCGCACAAGGCCTAACTGCCTCCCGGGTGCAAACTAAATTTGCCACCACTTAAAACTAAGTACTAAAACCATACATTTCCTGGCGCCGCCCGGGTGCGGTGCACCCATATGAAGGCGCGGCTCTGGGTAGGAGAGATCATAAGCTTAAATTAGAGTAATTAAGCAATGTACGAATAAAAGTAAATTCTCGTTTTAAAATTTCGCTGTTAAAGAATTGAATTATTTGCCTGCAGTAGTATTTTAGCCCTTCCCTATAAAACACAGGCAGTTTATAAAAAGAATATGTAAAACCTATATAGACGAGTGAGTTGGTGGTAGACATTCTGCAAGTGGAGATTGCATGATAGGGAGTGGTAGGGTTTGGACGTGTCATTGCAACCGCCATGATAACCGAAATGGCCTTCCAGGAACCATGAAAAAACATGCAGGATAATAAGGGATGTAAATTGAAGAATAAAATTTGTTATGTTTAGAATTATCTCGGCCTTTTAATTGAAAATGTTTTTCGGGAACATAATTCGAATGAATTGCTGAATATTTAGGCCAGGAGAGAGTTGTATTGAAATATTGTTTTTATAGAGAGATATTTTATACTACTAATGCAATTTTTCTAACCTGAATATGTACATTTTATAATATTATACCGTGCAGCTTGATGATTGCACATACTATTTGTTCTTAAGTTAAGCATTATCAAATCTAGTGGATAATTGTATCGTATGGTACTGCAACCAATTTGTGCCTCAAAGGATAGCCGACACTCATCTAAGGAATCTAAGTGGAACGGATTTCCAGATCATTATCACGCATGAACGGCGTAAGCAGCAAAGATAACGAGAAATGGACAGACAATTAAAATTACGAGGAAAGAAAAGAGGTCGATGCACAACGTTTTGAGGAGTATATAAGGAGAGTGAAGCAGTTTCAAAATCACTTCATCTTCAACAGTCACCGGCCTTCCATCAAACATCGAGATCATGAAGCTCCTGGTGAGTTATGAATATTTTAGCATAAAAAGAATTACTTTGGATAGAATTTAATTTTCTCGTTTAATCGAATTTTTTGCCACTTCTCAGTCCGTAACACTTGTCCTTGCTGTGGCAGTCGCCTTCGCTTCTTCAGAAGAGGCGAAGCAGGATTCCAAAAAGCAAGAGAAAAGAGGCTTAGAACTTGGGTACGGAGGAGGTCTTGGTCATGGTGGAGGATTCGCCGGAGGATACGGTGGAGGATATGGGGAGGATACGGCGGCGGACACGGAGGACTGTCCGTAGGAGGAGGGTTTGGAGGTGGATATGGTTATGGCGGAGGAAATGTTGGACATGAGAACATCAAATCGGTGACCATCACCAAGGAAGTAGGAGTGCCTGTCCCTCATCCATATCCCGTGCATGTGGTAAAGAACGTGGGTGTACCCGTTCCTCATCCAGTCCCATACCCAGTCGACAAACCTTACCCAGTCCCAGTTGAGAAACCATACCCTGTACCAGTAGACAAGCCAGTGCCTTACCCGGTGGAAAAGAAGATCCCCTACCCAGTCCATATCCCAGTCAAAGTCCCAGTACCCCACCCAGTACCAGTCCACGTTCCCAAGCCAGTTGCCGTCCCCGTCAGCGTCCCTGTCAAGGTTCCAATTGCTAAGCCATACCCGGTCTACAAGCCTGTTCCTGTCTTCATCAAGTCCCACGGCCATGAAGGGGGTTACGGTGCCGGTTTCGGAGGACTCAGCGGAGGACACGGAATAAGCGGAGGATTTGGTGGATTCAGTGGACACGGAATCAGTGGAGGACATGGAATAAGCGGAGGATTCGGTGGACATGGAATCGGCGGAGGATTCGGAGGATTTAGTGGACACGGAATAAGTGGAGGACATGGAATCAGCGGAGGTTTCAGTGGACACGGAATCGGCGGAGGATTCAGTGGACATGGTATTAGTGGAGGGCATGGATTCGGTGGCGGATTCGGCGGACATCACTAACGTTTTGAAAAAGACCTACAGTAATGCTACCTTTGATGCCTCAATATCTACCAATGATGTTTAGAGCCATAACAATACTGTTCGCTAAGGACGAAAATCGTTGCATGGGATGTTCTGACTATTTTACATTCGAGATTTTCAATAAATCCAAATTTTGATTATGTTACTGTAGTAATTTCTTTGATAGGTATTTTCTCGTGAATATGTTATAAATTACTAATCCACGCGTAGCTTCCTGACAGAATACATGGCGTAGTAGCTTAGTATATATTACTCATCACCTAAAATTAGTGTTAATTTTGCAAGAAGCTGTATCTTTTTTATATGTTTGTGCATACTGCAGTAGCTTCATGTAATTGCTCCCACGCCATTCTCCGATTACTTTTGCTGTACAGTTGTCTCAATGTTTAAAGAATGTCAGAAGTTGACAGACAGTAGTCTCGTGAATGATAATGAATGATGATCTGCACTTTAGCGAAGCATGGTATACGGAATTAGACGTATTTTACGTATTAAAGTAAGACGTATTTTATATCACATTGTAAAAGCTTACAGGCACTTGAGAAGTAGTCAGTAGTCCTAAGAGGAAAATATGGTAATACAGTTTCTCCTTTGATTCCAAAAATTACGCAACTGGCTACCACATGGGAAGACTTAATGCGATTCTGGAAAAAAAGTTATTCAATGCTCCATTTTATGTGTAACGTTATTTATTATATTAATCAGTGAAAAGATGTACTACAATATTTTTCATTGATGATGAAAAAATATAATCCTTATACAAATTTCTTAAATTTAGCGTTACCTGGGATATATAATTTTATATGATGTAATAGTATATCTTGTTTCACTGTCTTACACATTTTTAGACATGTTATCACATTATAAGAAATGTTTCACCAGGTATTTCTTATTACGAGTGAAAGTTGATTGCAGAATGGTAATCGATTATTACTATAAACTATTACCACGGACTCTTCGCCTCACTGGAGTGAACCACTAAACAATTGAGACCACTACCAAAAATAGTCGCATAGTCAGTAACACGTTTATTGTGCCAATTTTAATCTGCATAACTGGCATAAAAATATATTAAATGTGATTTAAAAGGGCGAAATTTAAACCGTCCTATCATCGAACCTAGGATCATTTGGTTGCTATCCGGTTAGTATTATGATTCAGAAGCTCGTATATTATCTATCCCTAAGGTTTCAAGCCGATATCATATCGGGAAGTAGCTAAAAATATCATTCGAGTTTCTCGTACAATTGTTTATGGAGGAATATTTCTGGCCTGGCATCGAACCATGGTCCAATATGGAAATGGTAAACCTTGAGTGCGAAACACAGTCCCACATGGAACCCTGGATAATTTAGGAGATATCTGCTTAAATATTGTCGTAGAATCTCCTCCATTGCAACCATTGCATCACAGAAGCTAATAGATTAGGTAAGGTATTATTAACCCCCTGGTATACGCCACTGGCAGCTTACGGCGATTTAAAAATCTAAATCTATACGTTGGGTTTCAAGACGACAACACATAGGAAAGTACCATATAGGGTAGAATATGGTAAGGAATTAATGCACCCCTTGCCTTACACCACTGGCGTTTTGCGTCGACTTAAAAATCTAAATTTATCCGTTTGGTTTCGAGACGACAGCATATTGGGAAGTACCATAAGGATAGATTAGGTAAAGCATTTTTACGCCCCCTACCATACGCCACTGGCGGTGATTCCCTGATACGTCCATGGTCACCGGGAATCATCTTTACTAAAACCGATAGAAAACTATATCATCTAAAGATATCGTGAATTTCAACCTTCCATCTTAACGGAAAATGCCATAAAACAATTATTGACAACTCCCGCGATGTACAAAATCGCGAAAAGTGCCATATTTGGTGCCTTCTAGGAAAACTTATGGCGCCAAGGAGCGATTTCTCATATAGTCCTTCGTGTCATGATCGGGGTCTTTACGCAAAATTGCCGGTTCAGTGACGCTTTTCTTTTAGCTTCTGTAAGAGTCTCTATCTTAAAAGAAAATGCAAAGAGAAAATGTTGAAAATCCGTGCTATGTACAAACATCAAAAGTACCCTTTTTGGGCCTTTCTAGGATCGAACCTATACTACATAGGAGAGAATTCTCATCATTTCGCTAGTGTGATGCTCGTGATCTTCACGAAAAAAATTCGCCGGGTCAGCGACGCTTTTCGTTTAGCGGAAAATGACAAAAACCCTCGCGATGTACAAACTTGCGAAATGCATACTGTTTGGTTCCTTCTGGGATCGAACGCATCATACTATTTCTTAGTGAGATGGTCGGATTATTCACGCAAAAATGTCGCATAACTATAATCAGGTTTCAAGGTGAAATTCTACCGGGAATTAGCTCGAAATATTATCCGAGTTTCCTGTACATTTCTTATTAAAAAATAATTAACGTACCCTGAAATCTAACCACGGATCAATTTAAAAGTCGTTACGCTTAAATATGAAATATAGCCAAATATTATTTATGTGCAAAATTTGAGCTATTTCGCTTTTCGGCAAATGCCCTGAAAATTTCAAAAAACCGCCCTATGTAAATCTTATTGGCGATATTTAACGCGTCCTAACATCGAACCTTTCGCAGCTAGGGCAAACCTCTTTACGACATGCGAAAGAAATCCATCTCTTCTAAAGATATCGTTAATTTCAACCATCTAACTTAACAGAAAATGCCNTCAGCGGCGGACACGGAATAAGCGGAGGATTTGGTGGATTCAGTGGACACGGAATCAGTGGAGGACATGGAATAAGCGGAGGATTCGGTGGACATGGAATCGGCGGAGGATTCGGAGGATTTAGTGGACACGGAATAAGTGGAGGACATGGAATCAGCGGAGGTTTCAGTGGACACGGAATCGGCGGAGGATTCAGTGGACATGGTATTAGTGGAGGGCATGGATTCGGTGGCGGATTCGGCGGACATCACTAACGTTTTGAAAAAGACCTACAGTAATGCTACCTTTGATGCCTCAATATCTACCAATGATGTTTAGAGCCATAACAATACTGTTCGCTAAGGACGAAAATCGTTGCATGGGATGTTCTGACTATTTTACATTCGAGATTTTCAATAAATCCAAATTTTGATTATGTTACTGTAGTAATTTCTTTGATAGGTATTTTCTCGTGAATATGTTATAAATTACTAATCCACGCGTAGCTTCCTGACAGAATACATGGCGTAGTAGCACTTAGTATATATTACTCATCACCTAAAATTTTGCAAGAAGCTGTATCTTTTTTATATGTTTGTGCATACTGCAGTAGCTTCATGTAATTGCTTCCACGCCATTCTCCGATTACTTTTGCTGTACAGTTGTCTCAATGTTTAAAGAATGTCAGAAGTTGACAGACAGTAGTCTCGTGAATGATAATGAATGATGATCTGCACTTTAGCGAAGCATGGTATACGGAATTAGACGTATTTTACGTATTAAAGTAAGACGTATTTTATATCACATTGTAAAAGCTTACAGGCACTTGAGAAGTAGTCAGTCCTAAGAGGAAAATATGGTAATACAGTTTCTCCTTTGATTCCAAAAATTACGCAACTGGCTACCACATGGGAAGACTTAATGCGATTCTGGAAAAAAAGTTATTCAATGCTCCATTTTATGTGTAACGTTATTTATTATATTAATCAGTGAAAAGATGTACTACAATATTTTTCATTGATGATGAAAAAATATAATCCTTATACAAATTTTTTAAATTTAGCGTTACCTGGGATATATAATTTTATATGATGTAATAGTATATCTTGTTTCACTATCTTACACATTTTTAGACATATTATCATATTATAAGCAATGTTTCACCAGGTATTTCTTATTACGAGTGAAAGTTGATTGCAGAATGGTAATCGATTATTACTATAAACTATTACCACGGACTCTTCGCCTCACTGGAGTGAACCACTAAACAATTGAGACCACTACCAAAAATAGTCGCATAGTCAGTAACACGTTTATTGTGCCAATTTTAATCTGCATAACTGGCATAAAAATATATTAAATGTGATTTAAAAGGGCGAAATTTAAACCGTCCTATCATCGAACCTAGGATCATTTGGTTGCTATCCGGTTAGTATTATGATTCAGAAGCTCGTATATTATCTATCCCTAAGGTTTCAAGCCGATATCATATCGGGAAGTAGCTAAAAATATCATTCGAGTTTCTCGTACAATTGTTTATGGAGGAATATTTCTGGCCTGGCATCGAACCATGGTCCAATATGGAAATGGTAAACCTTGAGTGCGAAACACAGTCCCACATGGAACCCTGGATAATTTAGGAGATATCTGCTTAAATATTGTCGTAGAATCTCCTCCATTGCAACCATTGCATCACAGAAGCTAATAGATTAGGTAAGGTATTATTAACCCCCTGGTATACGCCACTGGCAGCTTACGGCGATTTAAAAATCTAAATCTATACGTTGGGTTTCAAGACGACAACACATAGGAAAGTACCATATAGGGTAGAATATGGTAAGGAATTAATGCACCCCTTGCCTTACACCACTGGCGTTTTGCGTCGACTTAAAAATCTAAATTNCCAAGATGTTACACTCATGCCACCTCCCTCCCTATTCGTTGGGTTTCAAGACGACAACACGTAGGAAAGTACCATATAGGGTAGAATATGGTAAGGAATTAATGCACCCCTTGCCTTACACCACTGGCGTTTTGCGTCGACTTAAAAATCTAAATTTATCCGTTTGGTTTCAAGACGACAGCATATTGGGAAGTACCATAAGGATAGATTAGGTAAAGCATTTTTACGCCCCCTCCCATACGCCACTGGCGGTGATTCCCTGATACGTCCTATCATCCAATCCATGGTCACCGGGAATCATCTTTACTAAAACCGATAGAAAACTATATCATCTAAAGATATCGTGAATTTCAACCTTCCATCTTAACGGAAAATGCCATAAAACAATTTTTGACAACTCCCGCGATGTACAAAATCGCGAAAAGTGCCATATTTGGTGCCTTCTAGGAAAACTTATGGCGCCAAGGAGCGATTTCTCATATAGTCCTTCGTGTCATGATCGGGGTCTTTATGCAAAATTGCCGGTTCAGTGACGCCTTTTCTTTTAGCTTCTGTAAGAGTCTCTATCTTAAAAGAAAATGCAAAGAGAAAATGTTGAAAATCCGTGCGATGTACAAACATCAAAAGTACCCTTTTTGGGCCTTTCTAGGATCGAACCTATACTACCTAGGAGAGAATTCTCATAATTTCGCTAGTGTGATGCTCGTGGTCTTCACGAAAAAAATTCGCCGGGTCAGCGACGCTTTTCGTTTAGCGGAAAATGACAAAAACCCTCGCGATGTACAAACTTGCGAAATGCATACTGTTTGGTTCCTTCTGGGATCGAACGCATCATACTATTTCTTAGTGAGATGGTCGGGTTATTCACGCAAAGATGTCGCATAACTAGATTCAGGTTTCAAGGTGAAATTCTACCGGGAATTAGCTCGAAATATTATCCGAGTTTCCTGTACATTTCTTATTAAAAAATAATTAACGTACCCTGAAATCTAACCACGGATCAATTTAGAAGTCGTTACGCTCAAATANTTGTTCGTGATGTATTATGGCATCGCAAATGTTATTATAGCCTATGATGTCCTGCTTCCCGTCGTAAAAATCTTTCAAATTTTTCAGATTATCTAGGCCATCACAGTAAGTTTTAATGCTGTCGGCAGCCGAAATGTTAAGAAACACGTGTTAGTTATAATTACGTATGGAATTACCAAATAAGCTAAACGATAATGTAATCACGTTCTGTTATCTCTTGATTATCAGTATCATTTGCCTCTTTAATTCTGTTTGGGTCACTTATTTCCCGAATAGATTTTTAAATATCTTTTACTTCCAAACTGATATAACCTGTAGTTAGTTTTTCGTCTATCTTTGAGTACTCGCAAACTTCTCAACTCATATTAGACAGTTTTATTAGTCCACCGAGCTTTTCTGTTTCTTCATCTACTGACCCACTATCCATCCATACTTCATCCATTTCTTTGTCTTCTGTACCGCTAGGGAAACCAGCCTTCCAAGCATTCTTGATCCACATGATCGCCATTGAAACGTCAATACTTCTGGCTAAATCTTGAGCAGATGAATGTTTTTCTAAGTTAGCGATCAAGTGACTTTCAACTAATTTGCGATACTTTACTTTTAAATTCTGTATAACGCCTTGATCCATAGACTGCGATGCCGAGGTAATGTTCGGAGGAAAGAAGACCAATTTACATTGTCTAACTCAAATTGAGGGTGGTATGTCGCATTATCCAAAAATAACAATATTTTTCTCTTCTGAATTTTCATTTGTCTGTCTAAATTCTCCAACCACTTAGTCATGATATCCGTGGTCATCTATGCTTTCGAATTAAATTTCCATGAGACTGGAATAGATTCCATATTCACTGCTTTAAAGCACCTTGGCTTGGCAGCTTTTCCAATGACTAGAGGATGTAACTTTTCTGCACTCAAACTGGTGCAAAGAAGAACCATCAAACGTTCTTCGGCAACTTTTCCTCCTGCACAATTTTCTCCTTTAATGCATAAAGTTTTTTTCTGCGAGGACACGATAAAACAACCCTGTTTCATCTGCGATTCTTTCAGGAGCATACCTTTCAACTATTCCTCTAATTTTTTATGCCCAATCAGTTTCTGTATCTTCACTAACCGATGCCGATTCGCCACAAATAGCTTTGATTGTTATTTTATTTCGGATTTTGAAGCGGTCTAACCACCCGTTGGACGCTTTAAATGCAACGACATTCAATTCCTTGGCGATTTCTAAGGCTTTTTCTTGAATCATAGGACACGAAATCGGAACTTTTCGTGACCGAATTCGTCGAAATAACTTAAATACTGCTTTATCAATAATAGCACCTTCGCCGACCTTAAACACTCGGCTCTTTTTATCCGAAAGTTCACTTTCACGGAAAAATCTCAAAAGTTGGTTTATATTTTGTAATATTCCTGCGATTTGAATTTTTCCAACTTTAAAGTGCTCATCAAAAATACTCACAGAAGATTTACTGTCTCCGTGGCAGTTAATAATCTCTACCTTCTCTTTTAAAGAAAGAAATTTCCGCGGTGCCATCTTATGGAACGATAGGATGAAAACCTCAGGATCGGCTGAGATGGAAACATATGTGAGTGGACCACGTCCCATTGTAATATGAAAGAAACACTTAGCAGCTAATCTACACTACGATATCGAATCTTACCTAAAACCACTATCATCGGTCCACAATACCGGACTTCGGCTAGCCACCGGAGCCTACCGGACATCCCGGGTCCTCAGCATTTACGCAGATTGCTGGGGAACCACCTCTGGAAATTAGACGTAAGATCCTGACGTGCAACTACGCAGCAAACATTCTGTCCATGCCAGCACACCCTTGCTACGATGCTATTTCCAGCCAACGTTCTATAGCCCTTTTTAACAGAAGGAAGAAAGCTACCCGCCCGCTGAACGTCCGTTTTAATAACTTCATTTTAGTGCAGAATTTTAATTTACCTGAGGTTTACCCAACAGGGTACTCTAAAACACCACCCTGGCTGACACCCCGCCCTGCGATCAACTTAACAATGCATAGTCAAAGCATCCACCACAGACGAAGAATACCGGCAAAGATTTTATCAAATTTTGGAGAACCACGCCGACTCAGTCCCTGTGTAAATAGATGGATCCAAATCCGGAAAGTCATGTGCCTTCGCTGTATCGTCTTCATATCACGTGACAATCAAAACCAGACTTAGCCCTCTAGCCTCCATTTTCACCGCTGATCTATCGGCAATTAGGCAAGCCCTCCTAAAAATAGAAGGAAATAGCGGCTCGTTTCTAATTTGCACCGATTCACTTAGCGTACTCCAAGCTATTGTCACCCCCACCCCAATACAAAGCATAATCCAAGACATACACTCTGCTCTAACCTCACTAAGGGATAAAGGCACCTCAATAGAATTTATTTGGGTTCCTGGGCACGTGGGAATTGCGGGGAACGAGAAGGCGGACCCTAAGAAAGCACTAGAAATTCCGATGCCGGGCTCTGTGCAGGTCACTTGCGACGACCTACGAACCTCTCTCCGAGAAATGGTCCTCAAACAATGGTCGTTAGCCTGGAGCAATCTCCAGAACAGTAAACTACGCCATATCAAAAGTACAACACCCGCTTGGACCTCCTCAGTAAGGAGCAGCCGGAGGGAGGATGTGGTTGTTGCTAGACTAAGGATAGGGCACTGCGCTCTAACTCACGCATATCTCTTTACTGACCAGAAAATCCCACCTAATTGCGACTAGTGCGATTGCCCTATCAGCATCGAACACCTTCTTCTGGAATGTGGCAGATATCAGACCACCCGAAACCGTTTGGGCATAAGAGGAAGGCTAGCAACAGAGCTCGGCGACGACCATAATTCCATATTGAGAGTCCTGTGCTTCCTAAGAAAGACAGGGCTATTCAAAAAGATTTAAACTCCCTAAGCTTCCGCATAGGCTTTAACCCCAACTGGTGCAACCAATGTTTTAATTTACTCTACTTATTTATTTATTTACTTACCTACTTAATTAGTAACGAACGACCTGGTTTCGTTCTAGATCGAACCTGGATCAAATAACGTAAATGAGAAATGGTGCTAAATGACCTTAGCCGTCGACGCACCACAAATATAAACAGACACACACAAAACCGTATTAAGTAATGAATTTGTGTCATATTTAAAGACTTTTGGGTATACCGAGCTCCATTCTACAGATCAAGAAGTGTTAGAGTTTCGCAAGGACATCGGGTATTGAAAGGATTTCTGTGGTAAAATCAGCTAAGGTGTCCGTTAGCAGAGGTTACTTTATTTCCAGGGAGCGAAAAGTTAGCTGTCCGAGTCCGCTCGAGAGTGTCCGGTGTAGAGGGGTTCAAAATCTACGTAAAATGCAATACTTCTGTTCGGGACATCATGAAATTGTCCGTTTGGAGGGGTGTCCGTTATAATGGGGTGTCCGTTAGGAGGGTTTTTACTGTACTACGTGGCATTCTGACAGAATGCATGGAGAAGAGGAGCTTTCTATATACTACCACATCACTTACACTTAGTGTCATTTTTACAAAAAACCAGTATCTTTTTAATGTTTTTGCTGTTTTCCACGCTGTTTCATATAATTCCTTTCATGCCATTTTGAGATTATCCACTTCAATATGCTTTTTCTGAGTCTCCAGTAACTTGGAAGTTTTCTATCTCTTAATGTAATACAAATTGTATCTAAGGCACAAAATAATAATCCTCTGGCATATCGACTGAGAATTGCTTTATCAGTATCTTATATTTGGAAGTAACTCTCGGAGGTTGACAGTCAGTAGTCAAGAATATGATAATGAATGATAGTACGCAATTTAGCTTTGCATAATACATGGAAATAGACCTGTAATCAGACTTCTTTTAAATCACACTGCAAAACCTTTTAGTAGAATTCTATTTAGTAGCTATTGTTTAATCGTTATGTAAATTATGGTTATTTAATTTGTCCTCTAAAATATGATAAATCCGCCCGGTTGTAGGAGATCTGCGTTTCTCGGCTGTTTCGGGCTTTCTTCCTTTGTAATCGCTCTTCAACATAAAGTATACGTTCCATACTGATTCTTTGCTATTAGAAAGGAAGATTTGTAATACGAATATCGAAAATATTTTTGTTGATCTATTATGTGTGGTTACAGCGTTATTTATCATTACTAATGAGCTAAAGTGACTCCTGCAATATTTTTTATTGATGACGAAAAATATAATCAGTTCTGATAGATTGTTGTCAAGATTGATATTTGTAAGATTGTGAACTTTTAAAAATAATAGCATTTCATTTAAAATTGCATAACCCATGCATTTGTTATAATGAATTGGTATCTTCCAAAATTGTGATTGACCTAAATTTTTTTGTCAAAAACTATCATAACAAACCCAATCTATACATGATAGGAATTCAAATATTTTAAATATTACTATCGTATTCAGATACACCGAAATTTCTTCACTGAAACAAAACACTTGGAACCCCGTGAAAACGTTTTCCATGCATGCATGCATCTGTCTCCCTTTGGAAGTCCTCAAGAAATAAGTGATATATTCTGATAGATTCATAAGAGAGATCTCCTAATAATTATACGTATTTAGTTTGTTGTTTAGCAGATGCAAGAAACAAAATTCTTAAAGCAATGTTTCGCAATCTTATGTTTCGCAATGCATCACACAATTGATGTGTAGCTATAATATAGCGTGACATAAGGAAGAACGTAATCTCCAGAATTTAAAACTACTTCGAGAACCACGCAAATCTAGAGTCATAAAAAAGAAATTTCTAAAAATGAATTCTTCATAAAAAGACTGCTAATACAAATTTTAAGCGTATATTAGCAATAAAATTGATCAGGTACAGCTGATATAAGTAACCAATTGTCTGAGCCCCAAAACTATCTCCAAG
>KZ308343.1:471198-528704 GCA_000376725.2 Ladona fulva | reverse complement strand
GAACAAATGCAATTATTTCCCAGCTATCAACACTTCTCTGATTAAATTACATTTCTTTTTTTTTCAGGAGTCAAATCGTTTACACGTACGAATAAAATTGCTTAATATCAGCAAACTAAGACATATTTGCCCCTCACTCCTTTTCAAATTCCGATAAGTGACAAATCAGCTGATAAATATAGTCTCATACGATGAAGAACGTGAGTTAAACCGTGAATGATGCTCGATCGATGCTTCACACATCAGTAATTCATTCCTCAAGGACGCCATTTTTATGACTCTCTTGTCGAGGTTTCGAAACTTTCACACATCAAACGCTAGGTGCAGAGGTAACATATGACACTATTCCTTAGAATTTAACTTCTGTCTCCACATACAGAGTGCGGTACACCTTTGTTTCCCGAGCTAATTCCATTTCCCAAACCTGACTTATGCGTTTCAAAACAGAATCAAAATTTGGGGTGAGTATTCTGCATGACTACAGAGGGCGCCCTAATCTCCTTCCTACAAGCGTTTTGACTCCAAAAGACCTCCGTTTCCTTGATATTAGAGTCAGCAGTCAGCAGGAATAATATTTTGATGAAATTAATCAAGTGTTATACTATCAAAATATTATCTCTGCCTATAATTCAATTTTTATTGTTGTATATACATTAGAATTTTCCTTCTAATTGATCGTAAAAAATTAATCTTCTTAGGTGAAATCTGGAGGAGCTCTATTTATATTTACAGTAAAAACTGAGAATAGATATTTGTACTTTTCCAAAAAAGTTATTTCACAAGACAAGTTGACGCATTCACGTCATCATCAAGACGAAAGGAAATCCAAAAATGAATACTCCGTACTTGATTAACTTCCGTCAATGTTTCTGTGAGTCAAATCAGCTATTCCATTTTATCGAATTACTATTAAATCTCAGCCAGGATCAGAAGTTCGCATCATCTGTCTTCGATGAGAGAGTCTGAGTGACGTGTTAGCACGTACGACCACAATGAGATAGTACGGGGTCGTATTGATCACCTATTCATTGACTGCTTACGAGCTATTGACACTGACAGATGACGAGCGACAAGTGAACAGAGATGGGAGGGCTGTGTTGGATTGAATACGTCCATTTGTGATGAGACAGGTACCCTGTCACGAGTGTTTGGTACATACTACCATCCTCAAAAATTCCAAATACTGAACGAGAAAAGAGCAGGATAGAGGTTCCAGAGACAAGTCATAATTAGCAAACCTCCTTAGCTATTATCTATAAATGATGATGAAAATTAACCCCACTACACGAATTTGATTGTGAGAGGTTCTTTTGCACTTTTTCTTGTGTATTTTTCCGTTGTCTGTTTCTTTGAGCTAGTGTTACCACGTTCACTCACACTAAATTACTGCTGGCTGACATACGTACATAATTAACATCGAATGCCTTTATAGGGAGATTCGAGTGTCTCTCGCGTACGAATAAAATTTTACTATGAATTTCGGTTATTTTAAAGCACGGCTTTGCTAATATCTTCACAAAAGATAAGTTACGGACTTTTATCTTACAAATGTGAGAAATAATAAAATATCATTATCACAAATATATTCGTGTGAAAATTGGGGTAACCAAGATGAAAAGAAAAATTCTCCGTGATAGTCGGCAGTTCCTGTACAAGATATAATGCTGAAAATAACTTCCCTACAATGGGAGTTGTTTAAAAAAATTTAAGAGAAAAAATTATTATCAGATAGGTAAAACCGCGGATACCTTATTTCCAGCGCGTTCCATTACTCTTCCATCGCTCTCTTAAATATAGATCTCTGGTTTCATTGATTGGTAAATATAATTTTCCTGAGAAATTGATCGCGCTATATACCTATCTGCTGTATACAATAACCGCGCAAAGATTACTTACGATTACAGATGCATAGAAATTTATAATTAAGTTAAATAAATAATATTTTATATTAAATTTACGGTAAATTGCATGAATCTACCATATTTTTAGATTTTGGAATAACAAGAAATTTTCTTAAGGACCGTTGCGGTAAAGCAGTAAGCGTTTGCACGGTACTTCCTGACTAAGTATAGGAATCGTTATAGGAAAGAAGATCAATTATTAGGCTAAACATTTTCGATGAACTCATATATACCTTCTCGGGAGATAAGTTTTGGGCGCGTCCACCCAAAAACATGAGCCTAACAGATACTGAATATCAGAGAAATAGATCCTAGGGTTAGCCAATTAAAAGTTGATATTCCAGCAAACGAAACTAGACATAAAAAAATGGGAAAATAGATTCTACGGAGCATGCATAGCTTCTCAGAAGTAAAAAGGCTTCTAGCAATGGATACGTGTAAATAAAGAAACGAGTTCTCATGAAATGAACAACTGCTTGATAATTTTTTTTTCCAAATAAGCACTTAAATACCCAAACTATTCCATATGCATTTTGAGATTTTTTAAGAAAACTATGTTGAATGAAAATTCTTTACAATAACATTTTTTATTGTTGCAATAACATGTTATATTAACATCTTGATTTTTCTCAAAGTATTGCTTCAGCAGTAATGCGTCTACGACGAATTCATGCGCGGCTTTTATTTAAAATGAGAATTACGAAGAACTATCCGTAAATTTATGGTCTTCCGATTGGTGTGGTGCGGAAATAGTTCTTTTCGGTTAAAAAGGCCTCCTTTAATCCATTATTATAAGATTGTTGATGAAAAAATATGCATAAATATCATAGAACTACCTTAAAGTATTTTTTGTTTCTCAGATATTGCATAAGACAAAGAATTAAGCCATTATATTTTATAGTGTACTGTATTACATTGATATTTATTCCTGAGACTCTCACTAACTTACTGCAGTTTACTTTCATTATAATCCCATTTATTTCATAAATCACGAATAAATTATTTCACGAAATGTAGAATTTAGTTCGAAAGACAACGTAGCTGTGACATCATTCATGAAAACGAGCAAATTTCGAGTAACACAAAAACTCTCCCCATAGACGCATCAAATATGGCTTTAATGTGAATAAACTTTAAATAAAAATGGCTTTAAATTCTCATTTTATTAGTTTATTTAAACTTATTGAACTATTCTGTAAATCTGATTCTCGAATAAACGTTTACAGGGAAATCTACTATGTTATTTACGAAGGCAACAAGGACAAGATCTTGAGCGAAAGATTTAATTAAATGTGGTTTTAATTTTATGGTAGTCAGATCGTGACATTAGTAAAATTTAAGTACGCGTCTCTTTAAAGGAAAATACCTAGAATGGAATTACAATTAAAGCGTATTGCGGTCGACAAGAGTACAATAAAATGTCGCTAAATCACGGCTTAAAGGGTGAAATAATCAAAAGAGGGAAAGAACAGATGGAAGTAATGTACAAAAAGTATATTTCAAGTTGTTTTTTTACTTCATCCATATGATGTGCTCTCTTCAGCAACTGCTAGCGAGAGATTAAGACTTCTTCAGTTTGTATGGGGATTACTCCCCTGTTGTTCTCCAAAAGGTTTAGGAAAACAAAAACATACGTCTCCTTGTGACTTAGTGACTCAACAGAGCATTGCAATTACTGATAAACACTTGCCTTTCGACCTCCGCCTGGGATACAAAAATGTTATTTGAGAATGATAATGGATTAAGTTTTTACAAATTAGATATCAATTAATTGGGAAAAAGTAGAAAGTAGTTAAAGTATTCCAATGCGCAATGGCAGTGATTTCATCGTTTACTGAAAAGTAAATAAAATACTCAAAATTTTCCTACGAAACTATTCCAAGGTACAAGGACAATAGGATAGGGCAGATTTTATATACCTATTGATCTAACTGAATGAATTATCGATATCCATACTGATATATTAAATTATTGTTATTCTCCTACACCGCGATCAAATATTATCTTTAATTCCTTCCAAATTGCTGGTTCACAATTCTGGAACTCCTTACCTGACTGTATTAAACATTCTAGCTCGGTGCGAATATTTAAGGAAAAATTATTTAACCATCTTTTAACTGCAAATGCTAAAAAATTAATTTTCTTTGTATTTCATACTCATATTTATTTCTCCTTCTGTATTTTATATTGATGTATATTGCTGATGAGCAATTTTTGTATTTTTTCTTTTGTATTTCCTTTGTATTTTTTTCTGCCCTGGGAAGATCCCAGAGCAGATTAAAAATTATTATTATTGTTTTATTATTATATCCAGAGACTTAGTTAATCACCAAAACTCATCGGATATAAGAAGATAAAGTCACTTTATTTATGCTCTCTATCGAAATAATGGTAATCGATGGTATCGCTTTAGAAGTGGCTCTCAGACTATGAGTATTTCCTACCCTTTGGAAGCTAGTCCAAATAAACGGGCAATCGATAGAGGCATTGAGCCATCGGGGCGTTTAAGCCTGGATCATCAACACGGAGAACAAACGATAAATTGAAAGGCAAAAACAAAGGCTTCTGGATGAAAATAATGCCAGTGATATTATCAAAGAGAGACAAAAGTTACCGGAAAGGTGTTAGCTTGCGTCAAAATTATTGGACGTAAAAAGATTGCAGAATAAAAATGGAAATGGTAATGAAATAGAATCTTAATTATGCAACTGATGGTCTGGGTAAAACTTACTTTTCCATCGTATCTAGAAGATGTTTACCGTCTGCTTATTTAAGGGTTCCATAGAAACACCTTTACGAAAAAAACAGTGCACTCCTACAGTGTTATTCCAGCGAAGCAAACATTTTCGAGTTAACTTGATAATTTGATCGGGTTAATCCACTTCGGTTCTAGAAGCTTTTGACTCCGGATTCACGGGGAACCTTTTTTACGTAAAACTACTTTATCACCTCAATTAAATTAATATTAAAATTTCATGGATGCTGAAAATTAGAATGTACTCGTATAATGTATAACTGTCGATAAAAACTTTTAGTAATTAAATAACCTGTTATTATTTTTATTCTAAATTAAGAAAAATTTTATCCTCTTCTTTTCTCTAGCGTTTACTATTTAAAAAGTAAACGTCAACTTAATTTGTAGAAATGGTGGGGTATCATTGAAAAATTCACTTAAATAGGTCAAAATCGAAGGAAAAGAAGCATTTGAAGAATTCAAATAGCAATCACTGAAGTATATAACATTAACGTGAAACAAAAACAACAGTCAAATAAGGATCACAATATGTAAGTAGTGACCCAGAATGTGCTTAACATTTCCCTTAAATTAAACACCTTCAATTATCGATGAGGTGCAAACTAAATTGCCCCCTCGTGGTGCACCCTTGATAACGCCAAATGACTAAGAACTGTTACCAGCCAGGCTATCTGATATTCTCAGATCTCATAGTGAAGGAAAGTATGCAATGCAAATACATTAAACAGAAGGCAGGGACTTTCCATCTTTCACATGCGAGACTTACAGTGCCCAGGTGAGGTTCGGAAAAGGGAAGTATAGGCCAAGGAAGCTTTTGTGGAACGAAGGGAACTGATGACTATAGGTCTTACGAAGTGAATCAGAAAAAGATTGGTAAAATCCTTCCTGTGGAGTGTTTGCTATATGAATGTAAAAATTGGAACTTGTGAAAGGAGGAAATCAAAAGATTAGAGTCTTTTGAGCTGTGGGTGTGGCGTAGAATGGAAAGAGTAATTTGGGTTCCTAGAAAAATTAACACAAAATTACTAGAGATTGTTGGAGAAGAGAGGGTTTTAATCTAAATAATTAAACGTCGACAGAGGAAATGGGTGGGTCTAATATTGAGGGGCGAGGGATTGCTAAAGAATGTTACTGAGGGAAGAATACGAGGGAAAAAGCAAAGGGGAAGGTAGAGACAAAAGTTATTAGACGATATAAAGAGTGGCTTGGGTTACCGGGAGGTGAAGAAAATGGCGATTAGTGGGAAATACTAGTGCAAATTAACCTACCAATATTGAGAGGAGAGAAAACTTATGATGATGACAGTTTATTGATGAATATATAAGTTTGCAAACTCATGAAATAAACCTTAAAAATTCCGCTACTCAAAAAAAAAAACATCTTCACAAGCTTTAATAGAGAAAAAATCCTTAAGAAATATCTATTTATGTTATTTTTGATGCTTATTAAAAAAAGGTGGCTATGACACTGAAGACCTCTTTCTCTTTAAAAGTTTCACGAGGGGAGCTAGAAAGTTCACCTCACTTAGATTGCAATTAAATGTTCTCATTGTACGTCCTCATGTTTAAGCACGAAGTACATTAGCGACTCTAGGACCGCAAATTACAATGCTGAATATCTTTTAGAATGAAACAGCTCGCATTAGTTCCACTGCTTCCCAATTCGCCTTCCCCTGCAAAAACAATACCTCCTCAAATTCTCGCATACCTCTTTTGTCCTGCCGCTCACTTACCTTCCTTCGCATTCCATTTCCTCCCCACTTCCTTTTCCTCTCTCCACTCCCTTTTTGTCTCTTCTTCAGCCTTTGAATACTGTTCTTCTACAGTCCCTTGTTGCCTAATGATGAGGGAATATCCTCCAAACCCAACTGTTTTTATTCTACTCGGAAACAGCCCTTTAGGTACGTCGTTTCCTTGTGCTGTTTTTTATTTTTATCACTTTGAGTTTAAGTGAGTTGAGTTCCTGCTACGGATATCTTTTTCTCAAAATATTACTTAGGTTTTATCTCCACAAATCCTTTTTAAGTTTTCTTCTGCATTTCTATTTACAAATTTATTTACGTTTTCGTTTATATCTCTGGCGATAGGTTAGATGGAAGAAGAGACTCTTTAGCCTCAATTTCGTCTTAACAAAGACCTTAAGAAGAGTCTTTCATCAACTTACTTAGCACTACTTCATCTTTTTAAATTGGTTGAAAACCAAAATTATACGAACAAGAACATTGAGAACTAAATTATGGCTTAAATATCAATATGATAAATACGTGATTGCACCTTTACTTTTGATTTTACTATACATCTGTACTTCTGACATACACTTTTGATTGCAATTCTATCACAATTAAAATGATTTACTTAGAAATTTCACTCATTGGATTATAGAAGAGCTGCACACAAGAAACAGTACCCTGAAAAACTCAACGTAAGGGTGCGTTTCCACTTGAGAGCTTTTTTCGCAAGTTACTCATAAGAGTAACCCTCAGGTAGTAATTCGCGTGAGGGGTAATTTAGATTACATTAACAGCGGCATTACATTCTCACCAAGGTCCATCTTCCCGGTCCCTGTTGGCATAAATTCCTGAGGGCAGTAAGGATGTCGTTTGATTTAATATAGCATTAATTAACTCTTATTGGAATCACGTATTTTTATAAGTTACAACTAATTAATCTTTGAAAATAATAAAATGCAAATGATCTTACTTGGCTCCTTAAATTATTAATCTCTCTTTGAAAATCTTCACTACGAGGCAGAAATTGTGCCCCATTTCTTCCAAAAATCGTTTACTGTACCCTATCTCTGTTTTCAAGATTATGTTAATTCCAAGGAATAATGTTTTTTTCGTGAAGCAGTATTAGATTTCTGTTTTCTTCTTCCGAACAAACTTCATTCGCCATTGTTAATAAGAACTCAGAAATCTCGGTCACATTGTTTTGCGTTTGATTCTACAACTGATGAATTCGCTTCTTCCAAGTTAAATAAATTATCCATCGTTACCCTGCTCATTATTCCTTCGATCTCTACAATGTAATATTTTTAAAATTTACTTTTCGCCAATTAACCCCTACCTATTCTCCAAATCCCTTCATTTCATCCCTACATCGTTTCTGTTTTACTTTCATTAACCCTTACTGTCTCATTCATTCTCCCTTAATCTTCCCATTATTTTAAATCGGCTAACTTCAAATCTTTAACATCTATATCAAATTTTCCTTCCGCTTCGAACTTAAATTTCATCCTCATTGTGTCAAGCACAAACTTAACTGTTGCAATCAATGATTAATTTTCCAGAGGGAGATTCACCAATTAAGCTGTCAGGAAGAACATCTCTCTCGGTTTTGGTTTCTTAAATATTCCTCTCCGCAGTATTTAGCGTTAACCACTTTGAAATATTTTAATATATTTAATTACAAAACTTGTGGAAAACTACAAAATTTATAGCATTACGTTGAATAGCATTATATTTATTATCATTCATAGTATTATTTACGTAGATTTGCACAAGTTTTGTAATTAAATATATTAAAATATTTTAATTATGTCATTCATTTACTACTTTGGTTGACACCTAGGGTACCTATCTTTATTTCATTTCCTCTCAACCAATTTGATTGGACTAATAACAGCAACGAATAAGGAGAAAGACAATGTAAAAACCTAATGGAAAATTCTAGAAATATAATCAACCGTAGTGATCAAAATCTTCTCAGGCGCTCGACATCAAATTTACGGCTAAACAAGGATTCAGAAACCTTAGGTAGATACAAAAACTTCCAATAATGATAATTTTCATAATTGCTTTTCCTCGAAAGAACACGAAAGGTGAATAACATAATTCGTTATAATTGACCATGTACTTCAGTAATGCTAACAGGTATTCTGCTACCAATGGGCTATATAAAGTTACTGCATTCCTACAAATTAACAGCGTAAAATACGACCATTCTCAGCAATAGTGGCGGGACTATAATAATCTACACCACCACGTTACGCTTCCATTCCTACATACTAATGTATTGAGCCTCTACTACGCACTGTAGCTTTGCAACTTTCATACAAATCACATATTCCTTCATGATTGAAAGATGGACACATGAAGACAATACCGAAAACAAATATGCATATAAATCTGGCAACCATGCGGAAGCGAAAGTTATTGGTGTAGGAGTGCGCGTTAGGAGGTATAGCCCTTATAGAAAAGGGTGCGCGAAAACTTTTGCGCAGGTCGTTTCCTACACGGCTGAAGTGAAGGAAATTTCTATTGTATTCCAGGCTTTCCAGGCCACTGTCAGTGATGTGACAGCAATTTCAGCACATCTTGTATTCCTCCGGGAGCGGAGTGTCCCACACATACTGAAATTTCAGAAACCTTTTCGTATTCAAATTTAAACAAAACAATGTGTCCTGATGAACAAAAACCCGTGCATGAATATTCACGCTAACGCACGACAATCGCATCCGTGACGAGCGCAGTTACAGCTCCGAACTGATGATTCGGCCCTTCCTTTTCCTTCCGGCCGCAAAAACCAATGGGTAATCTCGGCTCACTCCCCCATCAATTCCCCACCCTCCCCTCTCGCGACTTTCCTAATACACGCCCACCTTTATTTCCCACCAACCCTCTTCCTTCCCCAACACACTCCCTTGAAACCATTCCCGCTTGAGGCGATAGGGCACGGAGCCACTTGTCGAGAAAACCGCAAGGAGAAAGGAATGGGAGGTGGGGCGGGAAATATGGGGAGGCGGAGGGATTGATGGGACAGGAAGCTGATGTGCGGGTGCGGAGAGCTTAGGTTATGGTAGGGGGAGAAAGATGGAAGCGAAGAAATCGAAGTGCATGACGGGAGTGACGTATGTGACTCGGGAAGAGGAAGCGAGAGATAAAAGAGAAGCTTTAAAAGACTGAAAGTAATGGTGAAAAGGGTAAAAGCTCCCCGTGACGGTGAAGGGAAGGTTGATTCGAAGGGATTTAAAAGCGAAAAGTTTTGGAAGAGGGGAAAAAAGGGATAGAGGGATGAAGATTAAGAGGAGAAAGGAATGAAAGAAAGATGAATGAAAGTGTTTGAGCCGATTTGGGCACGCGAAGGAATCGGGAAAACAAATTAAAGGGGCGGAGCGAGGATTAAGAAACGCAAAGGCTGAAACCCTGAATACAGAGGAAATGCATTGAATGAAGAAATGCTGGTGGTAGAATGAGGGCTCTGTGATGAATGTTACCTCGAAAACAAATGGGAATTGCGGAGAATATGGATCTTGGTAAGAGCAAAATATATCGTTACCTCTTAATATATTTGATCAGTCGGAAAATCCGATCCATTCTCATTTGTACACGTCGACGAAATACTTTTTCTTCTATAGTGATAAATCGCAGGAATTAGTTTTCTCATGAATCGACTGAGAATTCAAGTTGTATTTTATTCAGTAAAGAAACTGAAAATGACCGAAAACTAGGACCAGAAGTAAAATGAGAAAGGAGAAATAATTTTTGAGAAGTTGCAATTATTCAGGAAAGTAAGGGTAGGAAAAGACACTTATACGTAGACGAAAAAATGCTTCTTGCACGTATATAGATCATAAACTAATGAAAATATATAATTTCCAGTATCAGTAATTCCGTAGTATCAGGTTCTAGGAGGTAAAAATCGTTTATCTAACAAAATTTTACTTTTACATCATCTGAGAAGCTTCCAAGGAAAATTAACCCTCACAATTCTCTTATATTAAATGCTTGAGTATTGTCTTGCAGAATATTAGACAAGATATCTAGATTCTTGGATCTATCTCCGAAGTTTCTCTTTATAATATTAGAAGTAAAACATTGAACGTTGTTCAAAGGAACCATTTTAAAAGAAAAATTGTATTGAAATTGGCAGTTCAAATTAAGGAATAGCTCATCTTTCACAATCGTCATTTACATGAATTTTAGATAAAAAATAACCTTAAAAATATCATAAAAACTACCCCGATAGTAAAGTAAATAAATAAATAAGATGCATAAGGGAAATTATATGTGTCGGCATATTATTTTGCAGTAAAGTAATAGAAAAATGTCCCTTTAATACTAAATTACTTCTGGCACGAGAAGAGCCTAATTACAGCCTACAATCGTTTGTTTTGATAGTCCAGAGCAGTGGTTCGTAACCTTTCAAGTTGCTGGCACCCTCTGAATTCATGTCGTTTTTTATAAACTACGAAGCATAAAAAATTAGCTCTCTGAACTGTAAAATTATAAAGGAAAGTTAAGCTACTAGAAGAAACTCCCATGAAACTTTATAACAAATGATCTTTAAATTGTCTGTCCCTCCAACTACGTCGGAGGAAATTCCTATTTATAATGACAATTGGTACCCCCGAACAAGCTTTTTGAACCTCTGGTTAAGGACCACTGACTTAGTTATTGACCAATGGTCGGATAAAAGTGACCACCTTCATGATAGTAATTATGTCATGAAATGAAAATTTTCATTGATGTTGAACTTTGGTCGAATAAAATACAAATAAATACATTACGAAATCACGCTCTCTGATAATTCATCATGAATATATCTCTAAAGCATTTATATTGGCGAAATCGTTATTTGTTGTAAATAAGAAAAAAGTACCAAGGCACAGTCCGAAACAGTGATTTTCGAGAACGCCCAATCTATCCTGGCTAGAGAACTTTCACGTCTGGGCCTCACTGACAAACTAACCGGATTGCGAAGGACATTCACGTCCTCCCGTCATGCCGTCCCTCCTTCAAGAGACACCAAAATTAATTGCTTTTCCTCGAAAAAATGAAGATGAAGCAGCGTAATGGCATCACGTATATCCTCTCCCCTGGATTCGGGTCGAGAGTATCCTAACTTCTGCTCGAGAAGAAAAAACTACGACTTCACTCCAGCTGCTAATGTCATTTTGCTTCGAGTAATTGAACCGTAATATCGTAAATTCCCCCTTTTTAGGACGTATTGCTGTTCCCGAACGAGTAAACTATATGTCTTTGCATGCGTAAGTGGGCAGAAACGATTTGATTTTTTTTTTTTCTTTTTCCATCTCTCGCGATCATCAACTTCCTCCTTCCCAGTTCTAAAGGGAAGTGCACGTGCAAAAGGAAAGAGTGATTTAATTGCGCTTAAATAAATCCACGGGCATGAAGCAAACTGAACATGCGCATTCAGCCGCGAGAAGGAGTTTGTAAGGAAATTCTGAAATCTGCTGCATAAGACTCGTTTCAGAGGACTCATCAAAAAGATTCCAGACATCTCGCTCGTTGATGACAGTAGTAGTAGTATTGTTAAAAGTGCTTCGACAGCTTAGGTCATTTCGCACGTAGGCCCCCACCAGACATCTCGCTCGTTGATGACAGACTTTGCATATCATCTTATTCATCTGTCGAGTAAGGCTTAGTTCTTGCACTATATTGAGCAAAATTAAATCGAATACATTGTAGAGAAGAAATACTGAACCACTCTTTAATAACTTTCTAAAGTTGAATGCAAAATCACAATTTATACTCATAGATTTGCACAAGAGAATCGTATTAACTTTGAGCTTTAAGAATTCCTTCAAATCCACAGCTAAGAGTAATACCAAAGCATAAAGCTTCGGATGACTAATACGATGACCTTTGAATTAACATAACGGCTCCCACCAAACCCTAACTTTGAAATCGTTGGACAAGAATCTTCGTGAATCTTTACTGAGAAATACATGAGTAAAGCTATATTCACAAATGAATAGCTATTAAAGTAATCATGAGAAAAAGAATGATATTGTTATCATTTCATCACCAATCAAGAGGTCACGGAAAACTTGTTTTAAAAATTACATCTTTTTTGCGTATATGGGAATTTCAACCTAATGAATTCTTACCAAGCTAATGCCAACGAATCGAACATATAAATAAATGACAAGACTACTTCTATAGAAATTCTACTCTATAGAAATTAATCAAATAAATTATTGTATGATCATATGCCGATTAATCACTCTCTTTATTCTTTTTGGCTTCCTTTTCATTTCAGCGTCGTTGTCGATTCTTCCTAATCAAAGAAGTCTTGTCTCTGACACGCTACGCCGGAAATATCTGCTGTTCATCGAAGTTTGTTTTTCTTCATGTGTAACCGAAAACGATTTTTGTATTCAACATCGGTTCCCTTTCAACCGATTGACTGAGGAAAACTCCTTATCTTCCGTTTCCACTTCCAGAAAAGAAAAACGACAAATAATAAGATAATATAAACACATTTGTCAATGGCCCACTCCGCTTCTTCCGTTTTCTCGAAGGATGGAGACAGATTTCGTCCTGAGGAATAATACTCCTCATGACAGATTATTCTGAGAGAAGAGAACTGATTCCATGTTTTTGACAGGCCTTCCTTTCAACAGTTGCGCTCGCTTACACCCTTTGTTGCTATTATTTCCTCCTTTACCACATTGGCTGTCTAGATAAGTTTTGAGACCTGTACATATTTGATATTCCCTCTAGCGTATTAATATGCTCTCGTCCTCCTAGTCGTGAATCAGGATATGATTAACTTCTAATAACTGAGGCTGGTGAGCCTTGTGATACGAGAAATTTAAATCTGTGTTATTAGTGTACAATAACGTTCGTAGACGAAATCAACTCTCTCCAACTCGCTAAGATCAAATTTTCATCCCAACGGAAACTTAGATATATATTTCAAAGCATACACGAGTATTTTCATATAGGAAAAATCTTCAAATCACTATTAGAAAATCGTTAAATGCAGAGAAAAATATAATTTAATCAGATTATTACGTTTACTTATTGAAAATTAACTTTTGGCTCAAATTTCTTACCTTCAGAAATGTAATTTAAATTATCATCTATAACAAATTTACACTAATAGATCGTAACCAATGCTCTGCTTTTCAAAATTACCCTGAAAAAATCTTCAAAAATTACTCGTTATTCTCATCAATTCTTCGTTTAATCACATAAAAGATACCTCTAAATATGTCACTATCTAAACGTGTTTCGGCATAGCCATCTTCTCTTACGATTTGCTCCATATCCTTCATGCTATCTCTTAAATTTGATTATATATATATTGTATGACGATGGGTTAGATGGAAGAGGAGACTTTTAGTCTCAATCTCGCCCGAATAAAGACGTATTATTATTATTATTACAATTATTATATCCACTCCGTTTCTATTTTATCAATTGCAATGTCTACATTATAATGTAGCACATTTGATTAAAATTCATCTTTCAAGATTCAAATTTTATCCGCGGTATCAAACGGGTTTCAGCGATGATTTCTTTTTAATCTCTTATACCTCGTTTTATATAAAAAGAACGCAGGGATTTTTGCCTCTGAAAAGTATTTGTTAACATCGCCCGTTTTCCAATGACCCCTTTCAAAGCCACCTTTAACCTATATTTTACCTCTCTTTCTCAACTTATTTGATCTCTTTCGTCGATTAGAGTAGTATGAACGTTGGAAATGTTCGTCTGCAACTAACCATTTATCTTAAATTTCATTCTTCTGTCATAAATTTGGTAAGGGCGAATAATTGTCCCAGATATTTATCGAAATTATGAAAATGTTCCAAAGGTAATCACCCAAGTTGTCATCTGTTAATGAAAGTTTAGAAGTTTTAGAGTAAGCAAATAAACTTTAAGTCATAATTTTCTCTCTTGGTTATAAAATCTGGTCCCCAAAAACATCAATTCAATCTACACTACCTTCGATGACCTTCTTTCGAATTTTAAATTTATGAGTATATCTTATATTCAATTACATATAATGAATTGCTTAATCTATTCTTTACGTTTCCCACTGAAAGCTATTTAATCCACTGCATGACTTCTGAAAAGCAAATTTAAATTCCTCCACGATTAAAACGTGAAATTTGATAGCGTTATTATTTACCGTAACAATGTTGGTGATATTGTGAGAGGAAATATTTACGGAAAATAAATTTTCCGACATCGCCGTCATAAATATCTCATCAAACATTCAAGTATCCATATCAAGAATTTACGACATATTTGTTATTCTGACCTCAAATGGTCTTTTAGGTGCGTGAGATGGAAATTTTTATTATTTTCCGGACCAAACAAAAGGGAGGAGTGAGCACAGCGTCATGGGTTAAACACGCCGCCAAATGGTAAACCCAACTTGGGTGGAAAACTGCGGGTGTTATTGTTAAGTAATATCCCTTTTCTTTGCCAACGAAGCCAAATGCTATAAGGGGAGTAAGTTAGCATAAGTTTAGCACAATGACACTGTAAATAACAGTAATAACACCGTAGCAATGGATTTTATCCCACAACAGCCATGAGCAAGAATGAGAAAAAAATGAAGCATATTTTCTCTACCCAATTCCCTTTTAGGCAAAGACTTGCAGTTGAACAACTATTACATACTGTCCTTGACTGAAAAAGGGTCCAAAAAACAGTAAACAGCAGTCAGGGGCAAGGCAGCATGAGAAGTGCCTCTTTCTGTGTAAGGAAGGAAAAATAACGTCATAATTTGAAACAGTTAAAGACCATATTTTGTAAACGGAAGGTTTAGTACCAACTAACAAAAGCTGCACAAGATGCGAGAGTACCAATTTCCATTTTGGTTTTTTTTTTACTCCTTTTCTACTCTAGATGTTGTTTTCGTTTTATTAACTTTTTAAACCTTTTTCTCTCTCTTCCACGGCACTGCTTACCAGCCCTTATTTCCCAACGAAATCAAATTTGATTTCAGCCAGAATGTGAGTGCTTTCGTAAGTGCGTTTGCAATTACACTTTCAAAGCAAAGAGGCGGAGGTGAGGAGCATGGAATAGAAGGAAGGAATCTAAGGGGAAGGGGTTTGGCAAGCAAAGAAGCAGAGAAAAGGGAAGCGATATAAAGGAATTTTAGGAAAGTCGGCGAAGAAAAGGGTTGTGTAAGATACAAAAGAGAAACAGAGGGAGAGATAATGGCGTATTTATTGAGTGGAATGCTCTTATAAAAAACTATGCGATAAGGAGATGAAAGGAGGATTTCCTGAGAAAATGGCGTGCGAAGAGATAAAATTCTTTTCCACGAGAAAAGGTGGCATAGAAAAGTTTCACCACCTCCTACAGCTCCCCGCATTTCTTTAATATGAATCATGAAATGTTTACTGACCAATTGTACTATCATATGATACGAGAGTTCTAATCGTGAACAATAGCTCCGGTGGATAATTATCAATAGGGATTCTACCTTCCGTGTACACAAATAATTTAAATTCTGTAATGGCCCTCTCCATTTAATGATGCTTCGCTATTAACTTCACGCGATGGTGCATTAATTCCTACATCAGAAAGAAATGGAATTTCGACCGGATGACGCCATCCATTTATATGTTCTTCCAACCTTGAAGCGTGCTCTCATCACGCGCTCTAACGGTCTCTGAACAGCTTATATAAAATAAAAATATTCTCACACAATAAGGGTTATAACTGCAGTAGTGCGACATTAACACGACATATAAAGGTATTATAAAGGTTACCTCTATACAAAAGTACGTTTTGAGCACTTTGGAAGGCTCTTCAACAACCTCCGTTTGCTTCAAACGCCATGTGAAATTACCGAACGCATTTTACCATCGTTTTATATCTTCCTTCTTGTAATTTTTTTCTTAATATTCATTTAATTCTTGAAATCGCCATGGGCAATTTCTAGTTTTCCTTTTACGAGCTAAATTCATCATACAAGTTGAGCGCAGCCTTTCTTTTTACCTCGAAAACTGTTCTGTGTACTCAGATGCGTGCATATCATAACAGGTGAATTTTCACCTTCAAAAGATCTTACTCGACCCTGAGATTTCTATGACAGATTGTATTATGATGCGATTACATAGAAAAATATAGTGTCAATTTAAATCCTATGAGATATAAATCATTCGCCTTTCTTATTACTACACCCACAGTTACTTTGTATTCAATGGTAGGATAATTTCGCCGATGAATTGAATTTCAAAAACAACTGCTACAAAAGCTTCGAAACATGTTGATCAAACAGACATGTTTAACAAACTGACTTTTTCGAAGAGAGTGATGTAAAATATTTACCTAGAAACGACGATAGCCAACTTGCTTGCATTCTCTATTACATACACAGCGACAGTCACCACACACTTTCACTTACTTACACACTTGTTAGATGTAAATAGTGGATATCTGCTGCCCTCATCCATAGTGCATAGCTTCAAACATCGACTTCACTCGCTTTATTTTCGAGATTAATAATACATTTATTTATTCAATTACATACACAGACATGTATAGGACTAAGCCATATAGGGCAGTTACAATGATACCATAACAAGTAATTACAAATATCTATACATTTAGAAGCTATTACAAGAATTTTATAAGAATTATATTTTACTTAGATATTACAAGTATGCATTACAATACATTAGATTGTATTGTAATTACCAAGAAATCACACTTTAAAATAATTATATTTTCTATTTTTCATTACATTCTAATCTAATATAATAATCATGAATATCACCTTTCTTGCTTATAATCAAGCATCATGAAGGTTGAGAGCTCTTATTGAATAGATTAGCACATTCGCGAATAGGGGGTGATATTGATATATAGTAGTACCTCGCCTTACGAACTAAATTCAATCCAGTTCAAAGCTCTGAACTACGAAGATCTTGTATCTCGGAACTCAGTTTTCCATTATATCTTTCCGGTATTTTCGGTTCAGTTCTCGTCATTAAGGTTGTAAAATGTAGAGAAAAAAATGAATAGACAATAGATCGTACGCGGAGAAATTATTTTGTAGAGCGGTTCATAAGATGAGATACAACCGTATGTAATATTCATCTAAGTTTCAATAGCTAATATCTAAAACATCTCGAAAGTGCACTTTCTTCAATCACACCATTTCCATATTCTATGACACGATCATATAATCCTTTATTATAAATTTTATTATAAAAAGTTTCCTCAGAACGTACAATCTAAGGGAGAATATTGCCGTGTTGCCATCGTAGCAAACGTTTTAGCGTGTGGTCACAAATTAATAAAATAATGGAATTTTAATATCATTATGAGCCACTATTCATACTTAAGCGCTCAGGTAAAAATATCCCTAAAATCCTCTTAACCCGAAATAACAAGAATAAAACCTATTGCTCGCGAGATAGGTCCTAAAGATGAGAAATTACGTGTTTAAGAGTGAATTCGGCCCTTTAATGGTTACTACTTGAGTGGAAATAAGAGGGTTGGAAGGAGTAAGCACCAAAAGCGCACAAGAACGAGGTTGGAGGGGTGTAAAGCGAAGAAGTGGAAGTGAAGAAGGATATAAACGTTCCCAGTGACTTAGTCACGTTCGGACCGGTTAACCACTTCCATCATTTCGATATATCATTCATCCGTCGACAAAAAATAACGGAGTGGATCCTGCTTTGTGTCCAGTATTATATAAAAGATATTGAAAATTCCACGTCGTTTCCGACAATCTCGTTACGCTGCTGAGTCTCGGCTTTAGATTAAACCAATCATTGAAATTCCCCTCCTATTTATAAAAAAATACCCATGGTACCGAGATTTTCAATTAAAAGCGGATTTGGAAAACTTTCAGAAAATATCTCTACAAAAAACGTCATAACGATATAAGAATGGATGAAATTCGACCTAAATTTTTCTCTATTTCAAAGCTATGAAGGCATTGCAAATTATGAGTGAAAAGACTGCTTTCGGTACCTGCGAATATTCTCAAAGGTTCTCTGAAGAGGGAGCGAAAGACTGTTTCAGTAAATGGTTTTAATGTCAAAATAGAAGGTATTTATATTCACAACGTAAAAGGGATAACTAATCATTGCCGACACAGAAAGTAGTAATGTATCATTCAGTTTTACTTCTCTTGAAAACCGAACATGATTTGGCTGTATTAGCATTACTTTCATTAGTACACGGAAAGACATTTGGAGAAAAGTAATGTAAACGCAATATAATACTCCTGATTCAATGTATCCTATACTTTTATCTGGGAATGCATAATACTTTGCATTGCTCTGTTTTGCTAATAACATTATTCTTTGAGCAATGTATTACGCTTAACTTCTATTAACTTTATCTTCATTTTGAATAATTTTCGTACAATAGTTTTTACATTTTTATATCCTTTCTGAAAGGCATACAAACAAAATTTACATATTTACCCACTGATTAAGCACTAAGTTTCAAAAATGAGAAAAAAATGGATGGGAGGTTTTTTTGCAATACTCTTGAATTAAAATAGAGCTGTTGATGACAGAAGCTAATAACGAGTGCTTCTTTATGATAATTAATATTCATTGATGCAACAGTCATCCAGTCAATCGCAGTTTTAAGTTTTTTTCCCTTTCTAAAAGAAACTAAGATTTTATGAAAATCTATGTAAATCAAAATTTGCTAAGTCAATTTTTCAATGCGAATCTGTCGAACGAGAAAATTGCCATAGCAAAAAAGTGGCGTCAAACACTTCTTTGATGTACGAAACAACAAAAACCGATGATGAAATAATATCTCAAAGCTTATGCCGCCGTACTAGGTTGCTGCTACTCTCTTTTATAAATTAGCCGGCTCTCTTCTACATCACTTTCGCTACTAGAAAGAAACGACTTCAGAGGACAACAACAAAGAATTTTCTAGAAAGGTTGCGATGTCGAAAACTCTCAAACATCAATTTCGAGAAATCCGCATTACTTTAAATTTTTTAAATTTCATAATAATGTACTTTTGCGATACCGACGTCGATTTTTTTAATAGACTCTATTCTTTGCTTGTTTATCTATAAATGGTAAATTTTGTACATCAAAGAATATTTTTAAAGGTTGTAAAAAGTTGTAGGACGATGAGTACGTTTAAATCTCGAGTATATTTTTTTGGTATCAATTAGCGAACATATAATCAGAATGAGCGAATCAAGCTTGTAATCACACACTTATCAAAGGAATCGCCACCAAGAAGAACACAATGAGCTAGTTAATATTATATCTCTTTTATTTCACGAGGAATTTGGCGGCAATGAATTTATAAAACATAACGGATATATTTACAGCAAATCAGAGAATAGTGCTTCGTATTTGTATGATTTACGCGTATTTCAGATGGCGTTCGACAAAGTTAGGCTGGAGAACCAGAAGTTCATGGATATGCAAGGGTTGATCAAAAAAGGGGAATTTTTAAATTTCCCGGATTGTATAATTCCAATTGTCAAATTTTTTTTCTGTGTATTGGTACACATCCCTAACGTACGATAGTAAACTTATGCGGATTTTTTGATTAAAAATGAATAACTTGACCTGAAATACCCGTCATAAGTTTAAATATTTGCAAAGGCGACACAATATTCCATCGGCCAATAAAAACCTTAACTCTTAAAACTTTAACTCAAAAATAATTTAAGTTTTGCGAATTTTTAAATTGTTTTAAAAACTAACTCTATTAAAAACCTCAGAACATTCCAAAATTATGACGTTTGTTTCATCATCGCCTGAGTTATTTAATTAGAAACTTTATCTATTGTATATTAACTCCATTATTTTAAATTAGATCTTTATTAGGTGGTTTTACTCGTCACATTTTTATGTTCACAATATTTTATCCAATTAACAGACGTGGATTAATGTCTATCATAATGGTCATCGTAATAATGATAATCCAACTCAGTCGTCCAACTCCGAACTACAGTGCAATTTAATGCGATAAATATCGGCTAATTCGAGCGAATTTTTAGCTTAAATAATTGGAGTTTGCCCCAGGGAAATAAAATATTAAATCCCTCCACGAGTTATTAAAGTGATTTAATTACGGGATCAATACATGCACAGCATCAATTTTAAAAATTTTACAATTTANGCGATAAATATCGGCTAATTCGAGCGAATTTTTAGCTTAAATAATTGGAGTTTGCCCCAGGGAAATAAAATATTAAATCCCTCCACGAGTTATTAAAGTGATTTAATTACGGGATCAATACATGCACAGCATCAATTTTAAAAATTTTACAATTTATGAATATAAAAGTTTACGTAATTTTATTTTCAAGCCGCCATTTCCAACTGCGTATTTTTTATTTTTTTATATCACGTATTGTTACGTTACGAATATTTTACAGGTCTTATGATGTTATGATTCATTAACTACGACACTACATTTTTCTCATCTCTTTCAGCTCGCATGGAGCCGTCCGATAGAAACAAAAGTCCGGATTTTCCTAAAATTGTTTTTTTTGGCCAACCATCGAGATCCATTTATCTCTTCAGCGTAACGGGATCCAAAGGGAACGAAAAATTGCCTCGTTCCTTCATATAAGTAAAAGAAAATCCCGTAAATAATGACACGGTACTTGCATTTGAAAATCAGTTGGCTCAAAAGCTGTAGTTTTTTTAAAGTTGTCTTAAAGTGCTTGACCTAATTTTCGAGGCATCATCTAATTTGCAAGTTAAGTTCCAGTTTTAAAACCGGATGCAAATATTCCTGTAGCTTTTAAGGAAGGAAAAAGAAGAGGTTTATGATGGGAAGCATACAAGTTGAGTTCGCATTCGGTATAAAAATTAACTCAGCATTTGATGAGCAATCAGCATTTTTTAAATCTTTGCATACATAAAAGTATGCGAAAACATACTTTGTAAAAGCATGTGGCTTTAATATATAAATAAAATAACACACATAAGCGGTAACATCTACGATCTACTGGAGAGGTCACAATTAACCAATGTCGTAGGTTCGTTGGGTTCGATGGGAACGACTTGGCAGGTTTCGATCTGTTATAATGGTGTGCTTCATGAGAACAAATTAGAAGAAAAGCCTACCTTACATTTATAAAAAGAGATATTTCATTAACTCGACGCCCTAAAGAAAAAAGCTCGCGAGTTACAAGACTTACAAAAGTCAACATGCTTCAGAAGTTTTCAATATCACGTCTTACGTAACGGCACAAAGAACTGAGAAGTTTCCTTCGCTTTCTCACCTTGGCTCATTGTAAATCATTCATTGTGTTATCACGTTTGGTGATGGTCTTTTCTCGATTGGTCTGTGATTACATGCTATACCTAGTTTTCCACTGCTCACTATTTTCTGTCCCTCTCTTAAGATTCTGATAACTAACCTTTCTAAGGTCATCAATTAGCCGAAACTCATTGCTCTCTAAATGTCCATCAATCACCTCTTTGATCAAGCACTCTCAGATGGAGGCGAATCCAAATCTCTTTTCCGCTTCGTTTCATTCCTATCAATTCTTTTATCTCCTGCTCATCTGACCTATATTCTTCTCCATTCTAAGAAATTTTCTTATCTAATTTACTTCATAAAATGCAGTTATCTAATTTTAGTACTTCATTAGCTTCCCAGAGGATTTCCGTTCTTCTCTGACACTTTTTAGAAATAAGTGCTATCTAAACGTAAATAAAAAAATTCAACCCACTTTCTTTTAGCATACATCCTGTTCACCTGTATAGTTATCTTCTTTACTCCTGAAGCTTCTAATTGTGGAGGATAAAAGTTTCCGTTGCTCTATCTTCTTTAGACTCTTCAGCTGGTTCATTTACCTCCCATTACGATATTATTGATTCTAAAATAACTGCTTTTGCCCATTTACTCTCTTCCATATCTACTTTCTGAGGTAGTTTTCCACGTATCTCTTGAATAAATTCCTCATAAGAGTTTAGTCTTCCTGGGGACTCCACATTAGTCGCTACCTATATCTGAAATCTTTGCCTATGTAATCAAGGTGGTAAAACTTCATATACTTTAGTAAAATAATGCTCTAAATACGATATCCATCTTAGAATGACGATTTCCTATGAAATGTTACCAAATATTTTTCAATTCGCAATCACATTATTACAAAAATCGCTCTACAGTTATATTAATATATAATCAGTATTAATATAATATAGTTAAATTATATAAGGGTCATTGAATTTTGAAGGTATCTCACAATTAAAATGGAGACTTCTTCAGATTTATTAAATTAATATATTCTTTAAAAAACTGCTTCAAAATTATTTTAAAAGGAAATCATTTCCTCGAAACTTTTACGTGAAAAAAAATCGGGAAAATCTTTTAATTCAGTCCTAAAAAAGATATATTTCCCATATCGCACTTTTGTTGACTGTTACGTAAAATCGTCAGCGATGTAGAACTTTGGATAAATAAACTTATTCGACCAATCAATAGGATATACAGCACAGTAGCGGAGTAAATCATGCGTGTGTCCCTTCCAAAAGTTGATTAGACATTGTTCTCCTTCGTAATACAAAGAAGAATAAAGTGCATAAATAAAATCCAAGTAAAATTGAATCAAGGCGTATGATTTTTATCCACGATTCTATCACAAAGACAATGACGCAACTCCTCATCGCGGAGACGTACTTACTCGTGTCCGTTTGCTCTTAATTAATACTGAGAACAATAAAAATCATACGCCCTGATGTAATTCGCCACACTCAGAAACCGCACGCAATTTCCCGAAAGAAGGTCAAATTTGTTTAGAGGACGCGAAATCTCCTTCGCTCTGAAGCCTCCCAAAAAAGTAAATTAACGTTACTCTTCCCGCAGTCACAATAAAAGGAACGTAAAAACGGCGGTGGAAAGTTTCGTCGTACGAGGAATTAAATCATCCGCTAGTTTATATCTTTTTTATGTAATGTGTCCTGGTCCCGACTTTTACGCCCTGAATCTGTCGCGGGCCTGCATGGGATCCCGAGGGCAGTTTGGAAAGGCTAAAAGGTACGTGTGGACAGTAAAAATGGGCGGTGAGAGTGGCGAGAGGGAAAAGCAAAGCGAGCGGAAAAAAAGAGAATTAAACTGGGATTGCCGACATCATGGAAGTGGACGTCGGGAGGCGCTTTCAGAGGATGATGTCAAGGCGAGTGGAAAAGAGAGCACGAATCAAAGTCGAGACTTTTTCCGTAAGCGGACAGATCAAAGGTATACGGTTTCCAGCAATTCGTTACCATCCTCTTGAAAAATTGGATTGGTAATAACATCTTTCGTCCCTCCAGTAAAGGCCGAGACCTGTGAAGGAACTCCTTGATTGATGTTTAAGCCGAGCTGAAGTTCGCTTACGAAGCTGAAAACTTGGGCTGAGCCTGAAGTTGATTAAGTCTGTATACGGGGATCAAAAGAGTGAACTCGGTTTGGACGAGTTTAACGAACTGTTATGTATAGCCGGGTCAAACGGAATTACGACTTTAACAATGAAGAGGTCTAACAAATGGCATGTGAATGAGAATGAGCGGCGAAGTAAATATAACATATCGTAAATATATTGACACATCGTCAAGGTGACCCTTCCAACGGGCTCTTCGGCTAATACAGGCTTTTTCGTGATTTTCGGAGTTGGCTAACGACCATCGTATCCACCGGTGAAGGATGTTTGCGTATATACGCGTGCGCTAAAATACATAATTGGAACTGTTTCAAAAGATAACACTACCTATTCTTGCATGCAAGCAAAACTATGGTAGTTTTGGCACACAGAACAGAAATAATTAACGAATTCTGAAAGAGAAGCTTCATAAAGAAGTCATCTTTTGCATGGAAAAATATGCTCTGAAGAAACTAAAATAGGAACACGGCCGTTAATGAACTAGAGATTTAAAAACACTACGTAAGCCGCCGGTGGATCTCGCGTTTGGAGGCAAATGGAAAATTTCGGATTACCGATTTCTGGGAATCACCCTATGCGCATTTCGGAAACAAAGCTTCCATATTCAAGGGCCTTACAATAAGAATTTCATTTCAATTTTTATTAATTCATAGGTTGCTTCCCAGAAATCAGTAATCCGGAATTATCCGTTTGCCTCCAAATGATAATTTCGACTGCCGACATACGGCTTTTGGAATGTTTTAAGCCTCTGACTAAGAAATACCTTCATCATGTTGTTGAATTTCATAAAATAAGATTCATTCCGTGACCTTAAAAAGCAACGAAGAGATACCGATTAGACTAAATGAGACAAATGGTCAGATTCGTGAATGAAATCTGATTTAAAGCGGTCATAAAAATATAAAGGGCAAAAGGATGGGTTTGATGTGAAAAAATTAAAAATATTTAAGATTTTTGGGGCTTCGAAAGACTGCGCAAACACGCGAACACTTTTAATTGAATTTAGAAGTATGGAAGGATGACGTTCAGCAATGAAAACACATCAATCAAGCTGGCTCGAGTTAATCCGCAGTTTCCATTGTCATAAAAGAGAATGAATCGAGTATTTTAAGCTGTGTAAAAGCACTTAAAAAAAGATTATGAAAGTATCTTTTCTTCGGGAAATGCAAGCTCGTTTCAGCTGTGTGGAAAAATCTCTCTTGGCTGGTGCATTTTTAAGATTATTTCATGCACCCATTCCTTATCAGGAGATAACCAATAATATGCCGCAAAATTCGGTACGCAGAAATGTCGTGAATTCCTAGCATGATTAGCAATGATTTAAAGCAAAACTGAATACTAATATAACCTTAATAAATAATAATAATATAAATTAAACCTTAATAATAATATAAATTAAATAAAAAATTCAAAACTGATGTTGCCTTTCCTATCCTATAAATTGGCTTCCAATGACAAAGAGAGTAGTTTTGCTTTAGAGAACCTGTGCTTTAGAAATTCTGAACCTGTTGAAGCAAACTGAAAAATTGGCCCTATTTCACTGTGACTGAGGATTGTAAACACAATAACAATTTGAATACATAAAAGGGAAATGTCTGAATCTACAAGAGTATTTTATGAAAAACTGCTGAATTCTGAAATTTAAAATTATCTCAATTACTTGCTGCCGACACTTGTCGGCAACCCTTGTTACCCCAATTGTTAAAATTGCAACAAGGAAGTTTACCAATATTTAGTCAGTAGACTTTAATTTATTTTATAGGCATGGAATAGATGCTAAAGTTGTAAGGAGATATTACTAAATTCATGTTTAAAATTCTCTCTGCTATTAAGGCTCTGTTTTCTCGGACAAGAAAAAATTCCCCCTGAACAATATTTGCGGAAACATTCCGCGAGAAACATAAGGAATGCATTATTTTTTTACTTTTTGTACAAAGGGTTAACATGCTAAACAATATTCTAGTTGAAGCTGATGGAAGGAGCAAAAAATAACAAAGAATTAGTAAAGAGAATACATATCTATTGAGCCAAGAACGTCCTGCTTACATGAAATTTCAGTCTTATTTCTGAGAAACATATTCACTCGAGGATACGAAATCTTCCTTGAATTACAGGATAATTCCTTGGTAAACCAAATTTTGACATATTTGTATTTACTTAAAACCTGAAAAAGATTTATCACTTGAGTTTTAACTCCGAATTGAATTTTCTAAAAAAATAACAGTGATGCATTACAGTTTAGTAATGTAAAAATTCGAATCTGTTAACCGGATGCTTAATTAAGGGTTAACAGAATTAACAGTCAGCAGAGTGAAATTGTTTTGGTATGGTAAAATACCTGCCTACCTAGTGGTGATAGTACGTTCCCGGAAAGTGGGAGACCTGTATTTTTGTTCCAAACTCGTCGATATTTTTCATTTTCTTCCTACATTGGTGTTTAAGTCGCACTGGAATACCAGTTGAGTTATGCCTCATTCTTACTCTCTGTAAAATAAAGAAGAGTTACACTCCATTTTTTATGTCTATCTATATCTATATTTGTACCCTGCAAGCCGCCTTTTGGCGGGTGGCAGGGGGTGCATGCACCATGACTCTATTTCCTTAATCGATTATTTTCGCGTATCGTTCGCGGAAAAAATGAGTTCTTGAATCTATTTGTTCTGGCATCTATTTCTCTGATCTTTCTCGCATTATCGGAACGGCCTATGTAGCATGCATTATATCTACTACATCATCTCTGAACGTGCTTTCTCTGAATTTATCCAGTAAATTGATCCTTTGTTGAAATCTTCTAACTTCCAATGATTCCCATTTTGCGTCCTGGAGCATCTGAGTGACGCTTTTTTTACCGGAAATAGAAGCTTTCATTTCCAATGTAAAACATTTATGAAAATCATGTACCAAAATAATATAATATCTTTTGGAATGTCTGAATCGATGTTATTCGAAAAAAAAACATTTTTAAATAAACTAGACTTTTAACCTTAATGAGCATAAAAGAATATAAATTTTCCCTCTCCTAGTATCATTTGAAATTGATTTTAATTTGATTTGTTTCGACAATCAAAGAAGCGTTAATACATGGCCTAAGCTGTAACTTTCACCTTTTATATGGAGCACGCACAATTTGAATCGAAATATATTTCTTTATTGCGGATTTCATCTCGAGCAGAAGGAAATGTCTCTTTAATTCAATTTCTCTGAACCTGCTTCTCAAGGATGATCCTTCAATGTTCCGTAAGTGGCTCCCTTTGTCTCCCCTAACTGCGAAGCAAATCCTCGGTTACTCCTCTTAAGAGGATCACTGGAGCAGAAGCAGGTGATTTACCGCATTTATTTACAGCCTCAATTTGGACCGACGACGCAACCTTAGTAAATAGGTTGTAGGACAATTTCATTTCTTTTACCTACTCGAATACAGTTAGAGCATTGGTTAACGATGAGAACAGCATCCTAATAAACTTGGTTTCGGTCCCCGAAAGAATTGACTTTACTCCCAAATTTGTAAGTTTTAATCTGAAAGTCGTTATGCATACATATTATTGGAAAACAATTTTAGGAAAAACAATTTTAATCGTTTTTTTATAATATGGTGAACTGACTTCATCTCTATTTCACATTTCCTAGTAGGATCGTACTAAACCTCAGCCGTTTTTAGAAATATTTACGCATTATTATCCTAAACAAAGCTATCGGGAAATCGCTATGTGCCCGGTCTATATAGTTTTTCTTGAAAGTTTTGTATTCTCACCAGCTAGGTACCGATTTGGCAATATAAATACACCTGTTACTTTCTCAAACTTCAATCAGAATCCACACCGACGCTGCGAAAATGCATGCGCAAATTACACAAGCGGACACAAGGAAATTTTGCAACAATTTTATTAGTCAAAAATAGAGAAACCGCAGATATTTGCTGAGTGTTTAAAACCAACTGACGGCGGCGTAAAATAAGAATCTAGTTCCAACATTCTGGAGGCCTCCTGATCACCTACTATCTTTAAACATCTCCGTGAATGCCCTTAATCACTTTCCGCAAACTTATTCTCACAAAAGAGCTCCGTGAAATTCTTGCGTGGTCCAGTCTCCCTAAAGCTATTGTGCCTAAAAGCCTTCTGCGTTGCCCCTTTTCAGTATCCAAGTCCTTCACTTTTACGCTCCATTCAATTGCAACTACTATGAGAGTCATTCTGCATCTCCCTAAACCGATGTGTAACTCGATCTGCCGAGCTTAGCTCTCTGACAGTGGGCCTTTTACCAAATCCAGGTCATGTTATTTCCCGTCCATTTGCTTCGTAAGAATACGAGGCTGGATGCGTAAAGAGAAGGGCACGGATCCAATTAAGAGCGATCCTCGTGGTTCAAATCCGCATTTAAGGCTGGATTTTCCACTCATCCGCTAAGACCCCTACCGGCTGGACAGATGCTTTTGACCTTCTTCAGCTCCCTTTAGCATCAAAGCGTGAGAATTCTTCACATTCCTCAGTACTTATCGACACTTATTGACCCATGGTGCCTGTATATTTTAGGTTATAGCAGGAAATCCGCTTCTACAAAAGCAGAGGAAAGTCGTAGTATAGATATGGTACTAGGTTACCGGCGGAATAGCCTGTTCATTTTATATCATAATTACACTGTTAGTGAGCCTAAATACAGATATACACATAACTGCACGAAGACTTACTTACTTTCCTTGGAACCCAACAGGTTTGACCTTAAACTGCATGATAACGTAAAACCATAGCAAAAAATCATTTCGAAAGGAAATGGCTCTTTTTACAGCTTATTATATCACGAAATGTAACTAAATGGCAATCCAATTTTCACATAGATAGGTAAAAAAACTCAAATTATCGTAAAAACAAATTATGTGATAGATAGACAATAAATATACGCAATCAAATATTGTGCAATTGACAAATTTAAGCTTTACCTCGATATCTACAAATATGAGTGAATTAAAGCCTTGAGGTCTGGGCTTGAATAAATTGCACAAACATTCCTGAACAGTGAACAGTATCAGCGGTATGCTGGATCGAGTTAATCCGCAGTTTCCCTTCCCTACGAGGGAATGAATTGTATGAGGGAGTATTGTAAACCGTATAGGAGTACTCAAAGAAATATCACGAAAGTAATCTTTTCTCCAAGAAATGCAAGCTCGTTTCAGCTATGTGAAAAATTTCCTTCAGCTGGTACATTCTCTAAGATTATTTCATGCACTTTATGCTATATATTTCACTCCTTGCCAAGTGATAATCAATAATTTCCCACGAAATTCCTTGACGAGAAAATTACATTAACTCCTAGCATGATTGTCAATGGTTTTAAGCAATTATTTGTAACACCATAGCAAACAGCATTTCGAAAGGAAATGGCTGTTTCTACAGCTTAGTATACCGCGAAATGTTACGGAATGGTTATGCTATTCTCGCATCGATACGCTAAAAATTCAAATAATCATTGAAATACATTATGTAATAGATAGATAGAAAATATATGCAATTAGATGAATAGATAAATTTAATCCTTATCACTTTATCTACGAATATGAGTGAATTAAAACATCGAGGTCAGGACTTGAATAGATTTCACAAATATTCCAGCCCAGTATCAGTGTTGTGCATAGGTACGTGGAAGAAATGGGTATGCTTTTAGAGGTTAAGAGTTCAGGATAAAAGTACAGGATCCGGATTAAGCTCTTGAAACTAGAAAGAGAATTGTGTGGCGCTACATCTGGTTCACGCTTCCATTCCTTCCCGAGATTTTAACGCAGCATGCAGACTATTTTTAACGCTACTTTGTTTGTTGGTCTGCCGAGGGAATATCGCAAGTTCTGTAGATATAGTGGAGAGATTCAAGGAGATTCTTCGCGGGAATTGATTCCGAAAAGCTTAAATTTTAGGATCTCTGTTGGATAGCCTTGGTTGAAAACAAAGACAGAATTAATTCTCAGAAGTGTAACTCAAGAACTTGAAATATAATTCAAGGAAAATAAACGGCTCATATTCGTACCATTTTTCTTCTTATTAAATCAAGTTTGCAGTAAATGAGTAACTAATAAGATGGAAATTGTAGCAGTATTATAGTTATGTAGTTGCGGGAATGCATTTCTTAACGATGATAACCTTTTTCTGCTATATACCGGAGCGTATGTCTCCAAAATAAAAGCAGCTTGAAAACTTTATATCACAAATTAGAGAAGTTGGTTATTTCCAGTTTTCTTATTTTTCTTAATATTAATACCTATACATTTAATATTTTTTACTATAATTTATTTCTTATTATGTATTTCTATATCTGACAATCGGTAAGGTGTGGCCGGTCCATCCACCATTTATGTATCATTTCCGTTTACGTCGTAAAAGGCAAGCATAAAAATGATATGTTGAGAAACGTCCCCTTTTCAATGCCTCAAAGTTCGAATATTAAATATATCCAGCTCTTATAAGTTTTGTTCCAATAATTTAGGTCTTTCCTAAGTAAATTACTCTCTTAAGTACAAAAGAAAATCATTAGCTGAAGTTCTATTATAATAAATGATCAAGGTTCTAAGAAATAGTTTCAAAAATGGTTAGTAAAATAAAACTTATTTGGACATCTTTGACGACACGTTTTCGTTGCGGGATGAACAAAAATACTTGACCAATTATAGCCCTCAGACTGTATCTAAAATATAAAACTTATTTGGACATCTTTGACGACACGTTTTCGTTGCGGGATGAACAAAAATACTTGACCAATTATAGCCCTCGGACTGTATCTAAAATTTACAAATGTTATGCTCCATATAAAGCAATTTTTACTCCGTTTAAGAGATTTGATAACAGGATATTTGTTTTTTTGACGAAAGCTAAAGAAATGACTGGTCTTTGATGAATGGGGAAGTGAGAAACTATGGTTTAAAAAAATCACGGTCAAAAATATTAATGGTTAAAAAATGCGCAGTCATTTTCTATTAGTAAATGCCAAGAAAGTTTTAAACCCTCGCTGCACTGTTTATGTCTTTTTTCTTTCAATTCTCATAAAATATGCAACTTAAATCATCAATTTGAAAGCACGTCGTGTTTTCATCCACCAATATGTAGAACAACACTTACGGGCAATATGACGTGAGATGATTTTCGCTGCATGGAAAAATAGGAATTAGATTGGGTCATTACATTATCTAGAGAAAATGAAACTGATAGAACAGAAGATAACTAACTTAACCCAAATATATAACAGTTAAGGAAGATAATAGATCGCAGCCGATATTTTTCAAGACTAATTTTGCGAAAAGGGTAAAAATTAACATGCGTAAATAGAACTTTATGAGATCGAAACCAACTGCGACCACACCCAGTTGTGTGACTAAATCACATTTTTCACCGTTAGCTATCACAAAAAATTCACCTAAAAATCAAGTTGGGTAGATTCAGTGGAAAAATTGATCTATTTATCTGACATGAACTGATTGATTTACTGGGCGGGTTCACTCATGAATGCTGATGAATATCGCTAATAAAAACCATTCTTACATATTAACTGGTGACTGTTCTTTTGTTGAGTGATTTGAAAATTTAGAGAATCGTAGGTATTACAATATGAATATAAGCTAGCACCTTAAGTAATGCAATTGGTGCCATTTTTTTTTAATTCTCCGTAGCCAATAACACACAGCAAAGACTGAAAATATAAAATCAAAATCGTGTTTTTTTTAAACTAGGCCCACTTGAAATAGAGACTATCTTGAAACCCCAACCACTTTAAATTATGCGGTCGAGAAAATGGTATCTGATAACACGGTATCTTTCACGGATGTCGATAAGGTAATATCAGCTCAAAATTAAAAGAAAAGAAAAATAATCGCATTTTCGTGAACGGAGTATTCATTACCAGCCAGCTATCGTAATTAATCGTTATTCCTGGGAAAGCGGGTCTCATATCCAGAGGGCTCGCTTTCTTCTCCCCATGTTAAGGAAAATTAAAAAATGCTATTCAATAGAGAGGACGCTGTGTGCTTTTCCTCGTCGCCGTCATTAATTTTCCTTCGGAAATTTCAGCAACAGCGCTTTCCACGAGAATCGCTTCGCCATTCCATTTTCCTCCATAACAACGAACATTTTAAATTTCGATAATCCGCGAAACGTCTCGCGAAGGGGGCGAGTGACTTCCTTTCAAGTTGCTGATATTGTATTTCTCGCGGGGAAAAATTTGGAAAATATTTCGTCCTTTATGAAAAGGGATTGATACAAGAGGCGGAGATTTTGTTTGAAGGCAGCGCAGCTCTCATTCGGAGCGTAAATATTGCGAAGGGAGACGTCGAGAGTGGTGACATGGAGTTGGAGGGAATGGCGAAGTGGGATGGATATCAGGACGTTAGGATTATGGTGGGATGCGATGGGACGTGTGAAGAGTTTATGGGTCGTGGTGGATGAACGGAAGGGCGCAGAGAGAGTGGAGGATCTGGGAGGGATGCGCCGGTATGGAAAAATACGCCCATCTTCAAATGCGATTCTTTGAACTGCACCAACTCCTGATTGAGTGCTTCTCCGACGTAGAGTACTTAGAAACGTCTGATTTGATTTCCGACTTATTGGAATCCGGGGCGTATTTTCATCTCCCTGGAGGAAAAATCTGATTAGGTATGTTTGCGTCAGCGTTTAAATTCCCCGACGACCTTGACTCTCTTACCGTGGGAAACTTATTTGCGTTCCTTAAACTACTGCCGCCGGTAGTTCTATGGAGTTCTGACGTTTGAGCAGAGTGGGAGCGATCCAGGATCGATCGAATTAAGTTCTAAAGAAAATACTCGAAAGATTTCAACTAAACTTTTTCTAGTTTGATCTGTAAGGGAAAGAAGTGTTATTCGATTGTGTCCTGAAGCAGTGGATATCCATGACTTGCGGGTGGTTCTTTATTTCCGATAATAAATATGAAAGCTGGAGATTACAGATCCACAAAAACCACTAACGGTAGGATCAGCTTCGGTCTAATTTCGCTATCACCGAGAGAATACCAGAAATCCAGGGCTTTATCCCATCGTACTGTGACTGATGTGGGAATAAAAATATAAAGAATCCCGAATAAAGCCTCCGAGAAAAAAAAACTCGCGAAAAAAACGGGTAAGAAAGTCCCCTGGAAAAGAACCCTGGGTAAACTATAGATATATTTTATTTCAATATAAAAATATAGTATGTACTTACGCGGTAAGATGATTTCCAGACAGTAACTACCTGCATTAAGATGGTTTGGGGGGTGAAGTATTCTTTAAATATAAAAGTTACGTTTCATAAGGTAATGTGAGTAATTACTAGATTCGTAATATGCTGGAGCTGATTTAGGGTAATTTATTCTTCATTCCTTAAATTCCGCCTCTTCCTTTAAAGTAAATTCGTTTTTCGGTTTACCCTAATATACATTATTCGCTATTTATATAATCCTATATTTTTTCTCTTCTCCGTCGGCTTTTCTCCGCCAGAGTTTTTTTTATCAGCGGCCTCTTTGCATATACTCCTTGTCTGAAGTTCCCACTGTTGTAGGATTCGCCAGTTAATCCAAGAACCACTGATGGACAGCGGCCTTTGCTTCGTCATTGCAACTGAGCCACTGTCCACGGAATCCAATGACGCGAACACGATGTAATCAGTAGGATTTAAGCGACAAATTAACTGTTCTAGAACCTCGAAGCAAAGTCCGCTGTCCGTCAGTCATTAGACTCATTGTCCGCTCTCCGTCAGTCATTGTACAACTGGTCTAATTCTACGACAGCAGCATCTCTTGACAAATGGTGAGATAGATCAGTTTCTATACCCACTGTGGTGTCTTGGTGGAAAAATAATGGGACATGACGTGAAAAAATAATGGGATGGGATGGGGTACATAAGACGATTCCTATATAGTAATTCTCCTCCGTTTTCATAATTTCGGTGGAAAAAAATAAGGTAAAAGGCTTTTCGATTCGTACTCGGGCGAGAAACCGAAGGAGAGGTTGTCTATATGTGTTATCCACTTGGATGCGCGGAAAACTATTTCGAAGTGATTTAATCTTCCGGCCTTTTAAGAAGAAATCTTTACTCATTTGGGTTTTATCAAAAGGTCAAACAAATTCCCGAGAGGGTTACTACAGTTGAAAAAGCGAAAAAAGGGTACGAGTAGGTTGTAAGTGTTTAAGAATTAAAATAGTTGTTTGAAATGCTTCCTAATCTGTTAATTATGCGGAAAAAATGTTGTTAGTTTTGAATGTTTGAAAATTATGCATATGCTGTCCATTTCGACAAAAACATTTGCTTAATCACTTATAATTTAGGGGATTTGCCTTGTACGGCAAACATGCTATTATTAAAATCAATCGCACTTGAACGGACTTTATGGAACGATGTTTTAAAGAGAAGAAGAAAAACATTGTGGTTCCACAATATTATTTTACGATGTAGCCAAACCGACGTTGTAGCCAAAACCGGTCATCTAAATAACAATATGTTCTTAAAACTGCAAAATTTATTCTTCGATTTTTTTATTGCTATTACAATTTTTTGGACATTCGGAGGTTTCAGAGACAATGAGATTTTTTCACATTTTCAAAGAAAATTAACGCAACGCTACAGTGTAGACTACTAACACTCAATTTTTAACAAAAAATATTTTCCTAAAGGTCTGTAGGAATAATTCCTAGAATTATCCTAGTTAGTTTTTATGGCCATAATCGGGTATGGTGCGTTTTCACCACATGCATCGCGTATTTAAGTAATAAATTAAAATATTTATTACCTTTCTACATGTATTTACATTGCCATTATGTCATGCTGGTCCCTGAACTTGAAGATTCAAATGATAAAATAATTCTTATCATTTTGAAATGAATATTGTGTAAGCTCTTCTTTGAGTCAGATCAATTAAATCGTTATTATATCCTATGCCCCTCGACAAAATATACTGATAGACTAAATTAATGCAAAAGTTCGTTAGATTTCCTTTTCTGGTTCTGTTCTGCTCAGCTATGAGAAAAAGATTTCAATTTAAAGTCTAATTTAATCTCAGACCTTTAACTGACAATAAGATTGGAAGTAAGACGAGAAAATTAGAAGAGGTAATAAAATTAAAATATATCAAATATATCAAGAGATTAATCTTCTTATTATCAATAGTTATGGTGTAAAAAGCGAATTTAAACTTAAAAAAACTAAGATCCCAAACGTAATCTGAATAATTTCAACATAGGGTTAAATTACACAACCAAAAGCACGTTTTTACTATTGTACAAACAGATTCCGATATTTTAGATAATTTTCATTCAATCGATATTAAGTTATGCAAATGCCTGAAATTCCATTATATAGACATCATTTTAGCCGATAGAGACTAATAAATTAGATCTATATTGAAAAGCGATGACATCGCAAAAATATTGAAATTTTAAAAATCAGGTTACTACGGAAGAAATAACAAGGATATCAAGTACATGGCGATTAAATAGCTTTAAACGGCCATCGATAATTAATTATGAGATAACTGGTTTAATTTGATTAATATGAAAATGTAGCATCTGGGATATTTATATGAGCTGGTACATCAAAAACCTTTTACAAAACAAACGTGTTTTATAAACTGGTATTTACTGTCTTAAAGCATATTGTTAAGAGAAAAAATTGAAATCTTGATCTTAACAATATATTCGTTCAACTTTAAACCCTTACAGATATTACTATTATCACTAGATCTTACAATTACTTTACGCAAGGTGTTCCTTAATTACCATTACTATGAATACTTGTTAATCGAAGATGTGCAAGAGAGTTTATATTTCCATAGTTTTGTTCCTAAATTCATAACTAAAGACTATAGTTAACATTTAATTTGAAAAATTCATGATGAAATTTCCATCTATAATAATTATGTTGTCTATAATAGCAGTCTTTTCTCACCTGCCACATCATTAATGGCCAATCAGCATTTAATATTAAGAAAATTAACTGCAACAAATCGAAAAGAGAATATTCTTTTGCCCGTCTTCCATTGGTGTGAAAACAAGTGTTTCAAGGCTGGTCAATATCCAAGTGGGTAGCGCGTTCGCCTTGGCTGAAAGCAGTCACGATTTCGATTCCCGGTGAGGGACCATGTGCAAAATATCCTCAGCTGTCGAAGCAACTTTAAAAATACTAGTAACTACAAGTATTTTAAAATGAAGAAAAACGCTGCTTTGTAAAAAAAGAAAATTATGCAACGATTATCCATTATATATATATATATATATACGGTTGGGACTTTGGCGGCCTCTAAGGTTACCGTTAAGGTATCTCAAAAACCCTGAAAAATCTTGNTATATATATATATAATGCCAATTTTGTATGCACACTCATGTAACGTAATCAAGGATAAGAATATCAATATCTGTAGGAAATAATAATAACTAAGAACAGGTTATTATTCTCAGCCATTATCTTTTGGAAATTTTTAATTAAAGGGATAGAAGTGCTCACTTTTAATTAAAACACCATAAAACATAAAAATTTGCTCTCGAGTAAAGAAGGGAAACGAAGAAATAAACGTGAGGATCCTAATGTGCTACTCTTCATGGACGATGTTTCATGTTAATAGAATCATTCCGGAACGTCTGGCGATGTTTTGCAACTTTAATGAATATTCAATTTTTTCTAAAATTATATGTAGGTTAGAATTCTATGCGTTTCCGGTTCTAGAGAATATTATAAAGCTCTTCTAACGCAAGAAGGGTTAGATTGATTCGAGTTAGAAAAAAAATGACATGGAGAAACTGAATTAAGGAAACTTAAATGTTCTGCAATTAATTATACTTGAAAGTGACAATTGCTTCTGTTGCATACAATAGTTAAATTTCAGGGGAGATTCGGAATAGAATAAAATTTATTATTAACTTACATGCAATTTCGATCGAAATCTATTTTTAACCCTTGCCACTATTTGAATTTGCAAGAAACTATTTCAAATCCTCTCCTGAGCCACGAAAAATTGATTTCTAATCGATAAAACACTCGTTCAACGTTAATTTTTCTTTTTTCACAATTATATTCCATCGATATTATTTCGACGTTTTTTAAATAACGTCAACCTTCCTAACGTTCCACATTCCGGAGATCTAATTAAGGACATTTATCTGCGCTTTCCCTCGACTCCACTAATTTGAAAACGCATGCTTCGAAGACAAAAGCAACGCAAAAACTATCGCGGGATTTCGCATCGATTCTGATTTCGATCCACCTCTCTGCGCATGCGCGTATCGCCGTACCAACTTTAAACGATTCTAAACTCCGAAAAAAAATTGCGAAACTCTCTCCACGAACGCGAAACCCACGACGCTTCCTTCCATAGCGGGATAAAAGCTACCAGCCGCCCCACCCTAGCCCCATATCTTGCTCCGTAGTGGTGGAAAAGAAGTAGCACATTCACGGCGATCTTTCGCATGCCGCAACGAGATGGCGCCCCATTTGTTCCAAAAGGTGGCGCGTTTGGTGGTGAACGCTGGGCGCAAGGAGTGCACGAGTCTCCTTCTTTGAAGAAAAAAACAAGAAAGGAGAGTCACCGAACCCTTACATTTAGCTCTTTCATTCCCTCCCTCCTTGCAGTCGCTGTTTGCATAGCGAGAGGAACGAAAGAACTCTAATCTCGCGCAAGCACGAGTGGTAAAAGGGGTTTCGGAGGGATTGAGAGGAGAGAAGGACGCCGACAGCTACTATATGGGAAAACGGCGAAGGAGAGAATGGGTATCGAGAGAGGGTTTTTTTAGCGGTCAAAGAGCCGTGTAAAGATGCGAAAGGGGCTCGTTGACGGATGAGGAATACATAAGGGAAAGATACGGAGTTTATAGGTGGTCTGTTTGAAGAGGGACATGTGAATGTATGAGAGTGTGCGTAAATCGAGGAACGTACAGCTATTTGCCGAGGGCAAAGGAAAGGGATGGAGATTTAGTCGGGAACAAAGCAACGAAGAAACAAGAGAGATATTTGTTGGGCTCCGAAACAGAGAAGGCCCTCCAGGGTTTCAAATTTCACCCGAAGCTATTGAAAAGGGAAGATTTTCGGGGAGATCTTTGAGGAAGGGAGGGAAGGCCCGAGAATTATAGAGGAAGATGGGAAAGTAAAAGTTGAAATATCTATGGGGATGTTTAATACCGATCGAGGTGGCTAAAATTTGATTAATTCGCGCTATATTAATCCAGTCAGACGAAATATCCCCCGGTCTCCAGGCTTTGTAGGAATACATCTTCATTCCCTTTGAAAATCTCCGACCCCTGCCACTGAGATGGATCGCGATACCGAAATGTTACTTCTCGGAGTAGTTTTTCCCTCTCTTTCTCGGGCGTCTTTCCTACCGTCCAATCCATTACGGAGGGGATGTTATGAGTTATTCTCCTGTCGTGCTGGTCTTCCAAGTGAGGTGAGGCTAAGCTCGAGCGCCTTCAGAGAACAGAGGGAACTGCCTTGGGCCATGTCCTCGCTCTCAAATCGGAAGATTTAAAATCCGCAGTTATAAATGCAGCAAACGGATGAGGAAAGATATTCCCGTCACAATAAGCGTGGCATGTAAGTTTTAGGGCCGTAAGCTTACGTTGGGGGTCATTTCGAAAGAGGAAGAAGAAGATGTTTGAAAGAGGTTCCGAGAAATTATGAATGAGGCTGTTTTTGTAGATTGAAGAACTGGAGGGAGGAAAACAGAATGATTTTATTCCATGAGTCAGAGGATATTTCAGGAAGATATCAAATTTTACTGACGACCTTATGTTAGAAACGTAATCGATGGAAGCTGACGATGAAATAGAAAAAATACGGATTGGAAATAAACTTTCGTCTTTCATCTATAAAATGTACCTTCTCCAAAATTTACTTATCCATTTTGACAGGGAGGTGGAAAGGTAAGCGTGCTGGCGCTACAATCCCAAGGTCCCGGGTTCGAGTCCCGGCTAATCGGATTATTCCTGTTAGGAAATGCCTGTTTGTGTTCGTAAACAATAATGATTAAAATGGATGCGTTGCGGCGTTTCTGTTTCCATTACAGAAAAAGTAATAAAATTAACTGACAGTAGTCTATACCGAATTTGTATTTATTCACTGTTCAAGAGTTATCAATAATTAGAATGTTTTGCGGGAGTCCCTCAAGCCACTTTGCTTCTGTGCAATCTCTTCATTCCCTTATACTTCCGAACTTTGACGTCCCCATCACTTGCCTCCCGAAACTTATCCAAGGCCTTTCTCTATAGTTCCTCCCTAAGATTATTTCCATCAAAGTCCTCGGTACACTAAGCAACTTTAGAGTTTGCGCAAGTACTTTTGCTATCCATGTATTAAATAGACTTTTCAATCCATCGTAGAGGAGCGTAAGTATTAGCCACTGCTCATTTTATCTGCATCTCTCTAGCATAGCTACATTTTCATTAACATTTTGTCAAAATTTCCTATCAATTATATCTCACTTCAGTCACATTTTCATCACTTGGAGACCACCATAATTAGAATTATCTTTCATGCGTACAGCCAATTGATCAACATTTTTTTAACTGAAGTTTTAATGCACAATAATTCCGAGAATTGAAGCCTTCACATCTTCTGCATATAAGCACTGAACGAAGAAAAATTAAGATTAATTTCCGCTGGACCTTCACGGATAACTTTCAAGAAATTTTATTGTGCATTAACTGAAGAGTATTCTGGATCTACGAGCACATCACAACATCAAGTGCGATATATTGTATTTGCGTTTCCGAAAATCTCTGAAATGCCTCAAACCAGATCAGTCTGAATAAATTGAATGTGATGAAATGAGAAATAAAAGTTAATGAAAAAGCATAAAGAAAAAGGATATTAATTATTAATTCGAAAGCCGTACAACTCCGGTTTTTACCGTAAAAAAAATCCTTCCTATGCCTTTAAGCATGCACAATGTCCAAAAAGTTACGGCACCGAGTAAAATTTGCGACCTTTTATCTTACTATGTGTTGCATAACCTCCCGCTTTGTAGTCACAACTATTCTCTAAATGATGATGGATATGGTTTTTATATATTTCCTTCATTCATGGTGATTCCTCTCATGTATTAAGCCCGTATATGGTTTCACAGGCATAAATCCAAACGTATATCGCAAAGATTTCCAGCCGTACATACTAACATGTTATTTAGTATACAGATTCTACAAAAAATTCATTTTTATTTTTTTAAGAAACCTGCATACTGAACTAGACCTTTACCATTGATTGCACCCAATTAACAGACAAAAAATAACACTAATATAAAAAAACAACAAATTAGATAAATATAAATAATACGAGTAAAATTGCATATTTTTCTTCAAATATGGTTCTTCGGACGAGAAAGCAAAATAAAATTCTATCAAAGACGATTTCCCAATTTTCTAATACGTTTTAATAAAATTCTTCCGGAGAGGTCGCGCCACAAAATTTAGAGCAAAATGAAAAATGCGGTTTCATAACTAATCGACCAGTCTGTCCCAGAAAATTTTCCTCCAAATTCCAGCAATATCTCCTATGAGAGGGAGAAAGGAATTTCTCGCAAATATACTNGAGCGCGATCTCCGAGAGGCGACTACCAAGCGTTACAAGGAAGTAATCGCTAAAACAGATTGTTACTTCTGGTCGTTCTTTCCACAGAGGATTAGAGATGCAAACACGATGGATTAGGTTAGGTCTTTGGTGTTGCTACACCCCCTGCCATGCGCCACTGGCGGCTTGCGGGGGAAAATCTAAATCTAAAGCCAGCTTTTTTACTCTGAGTTGCAATTTGATAACTATTTGTTCTTTTATTCTCCTAATATGTGAAATAAAAATTTTCTTAGTAGGGTCTAAAATTACTGTGAAATACGTTTATAACATTTAAAGCCGGAATATAACATGATAATAGCTAAAAGATAAGGCTGCCGAATAGGCAACGCGGCAGAAGTTTTAGTGACCATGGCGCTCAGCCGGGCCATACCGCGGGATCGAAAAAACCATCGCAATCCCAGGGTAGCAGGTGAATCGAAACAGTTTCTTCACATTCTGTATTTAGAAGCCTTAGACATTGACGTCGTATAAGAGACTCGANAAAAATTCATTTTTATTTTTTTAAGAAACCTGCATACTGAACTAGACCTTTACCATTGATTGCACCCAATTAACAGACAAAAAATAACACTAATATAAAAAAACAACAAATTAGATAAATATAAATAATACGAGTAAAATTGCATATTTTTCTTCAAATATGGTTCTTCGGACGAGAAAGCAAAATAAAATTCTATCAAAGACGATTTCCCAATTTTCTAATACGTTTTAATAAAATTCTTCCGGAGAGGTCGCGCCACAAAATTTAGAGCAAAATGAAAAATGCGGTTTCATAACTAATCGACCAGTCTGTCCCAGAAAATTTTCCTCCAAATTCCAGCAATATCTCCTATGAGAGGGAGAAAGGAATTTCTCGCAAATATACTAACGTAAAGGGCGCTGGAGCGAACGGGAAAACTGGTCCGAGTGGATCCAAAAAATATCCAGATAGGGCCAAGGCATCTCGAGATTGGTTGTGGAAGGGGTAAACAAGTGGAGAAGATGAGTATTTTGAGAGTGGAGCATGGAAAAGACAGGCCTCAGATAAGATTGAATGAAGGGTCAAGGAAAGTGCTCCCAACAATGAATATGATAAAGAAGGGAGGATGTTTAAGCCTGCATTGGAATTATCTCGTAACAATGAGATTTACTGTGACGTAAATTTCTGTCATGGAAATACTTCAGATTTCCGTAAAGTGATTCCTGCCTTTTCCGCTCTTAAATGGTTTATTTTTATTTCTTATTAATTCTCATTAATGAGTGAATCTGTCTGTGTATGTGTGAATTAATATAATATAAGTGAATCTTAATGAGTGAATATCTGTGGAAGTGAAAAAAGCCTGCGTCTGAGTCTGAAATAAACAGATGAATGGGAAGTAGTTTTGAGTGAAACAATGAATAAGAATCTTGAAAAATGTCATTGGTAAAACAGCTGCATGGAACTTAGTCGTAGTTATGGAGTGAGACAATCTCCTTCAATACGTTAACTTGAATGAGTAAATGAGAGTTTTACCATCTACATCTACTTTACAACCATGCAATACTCCTTCCGACGTGTGGCAGGGGATGTAAACACCAAGCACACGGGTTACCTGTTTATTGTTGTCGCGTACCATTAACGGAAAGAATGAGTCCCTAAAACGACTTATCCTCGCATCTATTTCTCTCATTTTACGCTCGTTCTCGGATCGGCTGAAGTAGCAATGGGGTCGAATAAAACCGATTAGGACTTCCGCAAATGTAATTTCTCTAAATTTATTAAGCAACAGCAACCTAACTTCTAATCTCCACCACTTCTACCTCTACATAAATACCCTGCAAGCCGCCTTTCGGCGTGTGGCAGGGGGTGCAATCACCTCTTTCTTTAAAGGACTCCCAACCTACGTCTGAGAGCGTTTGCGTTTACCATTATTTTACATGTTTGCCAGAGCCAGAAGCATTCGTAAGATACATCAAGATGGTTTAAGCATAAAAATTTGAATATGCTAAATCTTTGCCGAAAAGTAGGACATTAGGAATCAAGATATTTTTATGCGTTCTTTTAAGAAATTCGATGTGTGATTGCCGCACAATGATTTCTGATAAGGTAAGCATTTTGTGCCGTCTCACGAATTACATTACCGACCAGCGAAGAGATTTTATTCTAGTCAAACATCGCCATTGTTACATAATATAACGTTATTGATGAGTGCCTGCTGATAAATGCTTTATGTCATCAAAGTAAATTACTTCAAAATAAAGAAGAAAATAAATTTTTCAGAACAGAAGTTTCTTCAATCAAAGATCGTCTTTATGCGTATCAAAAAATATAATTAATTACACAGTTATTAAAAATGTATTACGAACATATAATCTTTTACACAAGTTTTGGGAAAAGATACTAAAATGCTCAAATACATTCTCTAAACCTAAACGTAATAAATTCATACATCGAGCTCATACATGTCTTTTTCAAACAGAAAAACTCTTCGTGAAAAAGGATAGGCATAAATTTTTCTACATGAAATGAGGACAGAAACAGACTTATTTTACAACGAAAACATCCCTTTTTGAATTGTAAATGACTGCGAGGGAGGGTTTTTGGGAAGTTTTTACCAGTGAATTTGTCCGTAAATATGCACAAACAAGTTTAAATGCAAGGAAAGTCTGAAAAAGATTCAAACATTTAAGGGAAAACTCACTACATTACTAAAAACGAAGAACTCAGGGTTGTTCGAAAGAGTCTGATATATGTTGGAGTAAAAATGAGAAACAGCGAGTTGCAATTTGGACCTTGAGAGTCCATTTGCTAAAAAATACTGCTGCGGAAATGAAAATGAATCAGGCATTTTAATGTAACTCGGAAATTCATATTTATCCCTAAGTGAATGCGCCATAATATTCATTGCGAGCTATTGACGAGCGCAAGCTAAGTTTCTATGCAGAATCGTTCTGGGAAATTTTTTTCTCCTCGCCATGTTTAACAAAGCTGCTTCCCCTACCGGGTATATAGGTTTCAGTTCGCCATAAGTACCCTTCTAACAATGAATAAAAATAAAATTGCACAGTTACGTTAATTCAGACATAAAGAGAACATATTTTAGCGGCATTTATAGCAGTAGCCCTCTAATATGCTCTATGCGGCACTTGCTTTCCAGAGGATATTAATTTTTGAAGGTTCTAAAAAGGTTTTCATGAGCTACGACGAAGAAAAGAAATTTTTTATAGGATTCTACTCGCAATGAAACATAAACACTGTGTTTACAACTAAAAAAAACCGATTTATAACTCTTAATACAATTTTTTGATCTAGAAATAATCAAGTATACTGTCTGCGTCCCGGGAAGGCTTTCCAAAGGTTAATACGGCCCATTCAATGTGTAAAGTTGAGGGTCTCTTATCTAGGCAGTTACTGGCCACTAGATATGACACTTACTAACAGTACGTATAAACGCTACTATAATGTACACTCTATACCCTTTAAAATAAAAAGCAAATATTTCGGAACCGACCTTTCATCTTGAAAATTATACTTGCAAAAAGGTTTTTAACACATAATTATTTCAAATAACACTATCCGCGGCATTTTGACATTCGAAAATGTCTTGCGTTACTGTTTTTGCTGTAACAATGCAGAGACTCTTCCGTTTCAGTATTTTCAATCGAGTAAATGTACGAAAGTGAAGCGTAAAAAATATTCCTCGTTCCGCAGTCAAAACAGAAGAATCACCAATATTCGAAGGCGACTTGGGTGGAAGGGTTGGAGCCCGAAGAGAAAGGGCCACAAGTTGGAATCGTCTGAACGTGAAACGACGCAGTGAGAAATCAGGGATTTTCTGATGAGTTTCCTAGGACGATAACGATGCATGAGCAAATTTAAGATCTCGTACGGGATACTGTGAACGGTAGTAAAAACTGTCAAGGTTGATTACCATGGTAATGTAAACAACCCAGAATTAAAGAGATTGACGGGGTAATGGGAGGATAAAGGTCAAAAGCATTATCTTTCATAGAATATCACTCCTCTCCCGCTCTTTTAATCAGGTTTTCGTTTCAGTAACAGATGAATCTTTCCTCTCTCTCTGTCAGTCCATCCCTGAGGCACCGTGTTCCATTATGCAATCCTCTTCCCTATCTCAACTAAAAACCCCGTTAGACGTGTATAAAGCGTTCGTGTATGTGTGCGCATGTACATCTATGGAAATTTACGAAGGCATAGCCGTACAGGAAAGTCCAGAGCGAAATGCTCCAAACGAGAGAGATTTATTCATACTATGCATTGATGCCATTAGTTTAGTGCGGTTAAAGTAAAAATGGAATGGCAGTCAAAAATGCTACACATACTTTCCTTCCGTTCATTTTACTTCTATTATTTTTTCATCCCTACATCATTTCGGAAAGCGGATAAACATTCTCCAATGCCCTTTCTCGATCCGCAATCTTTGATTAGACAAAATATTTCTTTTATGTGGGAATGCAAGTGATTATATTCGCATCACTCATTCCTCTTAAGGGTGCTTATCATTATTAATTCGAATGTTTAGAGTAGTGTGTCCTTTCGTTGAGAAACTGTGCTAATTTGAAAGTCTTCTCTAACTCATCTTCTAAGAGTACACTTGGAAGCTTGACAAAAGAAGGAATAATTTGGGAAACTTCTAGACTTTAATCTCAACGCGATAAACACTGGAATTCGAAAATGCATCATTATCCGTTCCAAATAAGTTCAATATAAGTAAATCATAATTTATCTGTAACAAACGTATGTCTCAGGATCCTCATATAAGCTGAACCATAATCGAAATTCTACTCAATCAAACAACAAAAGACCCAAAAAACTCAATATTCAACTTAACCTTAATTCATACGCCTTACGGCGGTTCGCGGGGTATTTATGTAAATGTAAATGTAAATGTTGAACCATAATCGAAATTCTACTCAATCAAACAACAAAAGACCCAAAAAACTCAATATTCAACTTAACCTTAATTCATTCAACTTCTTTCATTTTCTAATCCATTCTAATTCGTCAGATACGTTTTGCCAAATAATGGTTCAATAATGCCGATGAATGTTCACATTCTTGACCTAGCTGTTATAGGCGACAGACGTGCCTTCTCTCTCTCCTGAGAGCACCTGCTGAGTCACAGCCGCAGACGTACTACTTGCTTCTACCGTCTAGTTTTAAATCCTTCCTGTGTTATTTTATAGTTTATCTCCGTTTAGTGTATAGTATTTATTCTTATTTAGTGCTTCGTTTAAAGTTAAGTGAATTTTCCATAGTGGTGAGTTCTTTTATTTCAGAAGTGTGCACAGGAGATCCACGAAGCTGTGAATCAGAGCGAGCGTTAAGTACCATCCATCTTTATATTATAATATTTTTTCCCTCACTGACCAGGCTTTTAGCCTAATTCTACTTGTTTGTGTTTAAGTTTTTCATTCTTAAGTGCCAAAAAATCTTTTATTTGCTTTACTTGCTACATGTCATCTCCTAGTTAAAACCTTCAATAATTCTTCGTTAGCAGCATATTCTTACTGTATTTTACTCGAACCATACTCGTAGATACTCAGTAGCTAAAACATCCATATTTTGTATTAAATTAATTTAAACTTTACCTTGCATAAATAAACTCCGTTTCACATCTAACCGTCCGTTAGCGCAATTATTCCTTGTAAGTTACATCTTGAAATAGAAATTGAGGTGAGACTGACCTCACCTCTAGGGTGAGGTCAGTCAGGTAAAGCCTAGCGGGAGGTAAATCTTGCCCATTCCTAACTTGTTTTCGTTTTAAGTGTCTCATCTTAAATTCCTTAGGATTAGGATTGCTTCCTATAGGTCTGTCCTTACGGCTCCCTAAAGGAGGATGGAAACCGACCCCCTGTGGGCACGGGTCTGCCGCCTTGAGAGGGCTGCAGGGGAGCTTCGCTCGTTGAATCTAAGGAGTGGAAGTACCTCGATGAGGGGGAGGGGAGCTCCCAACTCTGCGGCAGTTCCTTCCCCGTCGACGTCTGTGGCCCGCCCCAGAATCAACGGTGGTTGGTCTGTCGCGGAGGCGGTGATGCCCACTCCTAACCTCTCGGGCTCTGCTCCACTCCTGGAACCCGAGTGGAGGGTGGCTACGAGGAGTGGAGGAACTGCGCGGGCTGGCAAGGGCGCTGGGGAGGTGACGACGACCCTATCCCTGTCCGCAATAGGTTCTCGGCGCTGGAAGGTGCCGATGAGCCCATTCGGAAGACCATGCCTGTCGATCGACCCTCCAAAGTAGCTGCGCTTAAAGGAAGTCGGGGTGGGGGGGTTGTTCTTATAGGGAGCTCAAACGACAAGCATGTAGTGGCTCCTTTGCTGGAAAAGGCGGAGAGGGAGGGAGGTGACATGAGGGTTACATCTTGGTGTATTCCCTCAGGGCGTGTGGCTCTCGTCACGGGTGCGGTAGGTGTGGCGGCCAAGGGCACGGGTTGCTCTCGCTGCGGGTGGTGGCCCTTGTCGGGGTCAACGATGCCTGTCACCGCGCTCCCGAGAATATTCTTGGTTCTTTTAAGGACCTGAAAAGGTTGAGCGCGTGCGAGGATCGCTTGGCATCGATGTGCAGCTTTCCATCTGCAGCATTCTCCCGCGGAATGACTGTGGCCATCGTGTTCGGAGAAAAATAGATGGACTGAATGCGAGGCTATGGGAGTTCTGTCGGGGCATGGGAGCTGACTTTGTGGACCTTCGGCCGACCCACCAATCGTACCCCCTCGCCTTGAACGGCTCTGGTGTTCACTATAATGCCGAGGAGGCGAGCGGGGTGGCTCATAGGATTTACGAGCACTGTAGTTATTTTTTAGGATAAGGGGTACGTCATATGACGGGTATGGTAATAATACAATAGAATCCGATTTACGAGTGATTAGAGAAAAAGAAGTAAACACCGTCAAAATTCCTGTAAAAAGCGTAAACGACCCACAGTGCGACACTCGGGCTTCACCCAACGTTAATAAATTATCGATTGCCGTTATTAACTGTAGAAGCATTAAAAACAAAGTAGCGGATCTTGAGCATTTCATCCGAAGTAACGACTCCGACATAATTATAGGCACAGAAAGCTGGCTATCAGAGGATATTAACGACCACGAAGTGTTTCCGAAAGATTTTAAGATATACCGTAAGGACCGTCAGGAAAAAATGGGTGGTGGTGTATTTATAGCGGTTAAAAGTTTTCTACGGAGTAATTCACATACGTATCGAAACAGTTGCATCGAGAGCGTCTGGTGCACTATTAGTCAATCCAATAAGCCGAATATAAATGTATGCGCCTTCTACCGGCCACCCAACTCTTCACGTCAGGTTTTGCGCAGCCTTAACGAAGAAATTAACTTTTATTCGCGGAAAAATAACAACAGCGTAACTTTAATTGGAGGGGATTTTAATCTTCCGGATATCGATTGGCTGAACCATGTAGTTAAGAAAGGTGCCCGAGATAGCGACTCTTGCAGAACCTTATTGAATATAATGCAAAAAAATTCGTTACATCAGACAGTTAAAGAGCCTACCAGGGAAGGAAACATATTAGATCTTCTTCTTACCAATACGCCCGAGAGAATATCAAACACCTCAATTTCTGATGGAATATCCGACCATAGAGCCGTAGTTATAGATTTCGACGTTAACTTAGTAAAGCACAGAAAACCGAAGCGCAAAGTATATCTCTACTCGAATGCTGATTTTGAGGGATTTCGTAATCAACTCATATCTGATTTTCCATTGTATGAAACGCGAACGATTTGTTTAAATACCGAAGACACTTGGAATCTCTTTGTCAGGACAATGCGCAACCTTATTAACAAATATGTTCCCTCGAAACTTTCAAATCAAACCAACGAACCCAGATGGTATAATAAAGAGACAAGGAAAGCTCTAAAAAAAGAAAGGCGTTTGCATTCTAAATTAAAAGCCGCTGCGAGGCTACCCAACAGTGTCAACACAAATCAAGTAAAGAGCGAATATAAAGAAGCAAAATCGGTGACGAAACGAACAATGCGAGATGCCCTGCGTCAATTTAAAAAGAAGGTTTTATGCGAATACTTAGACGAGGACCCAAAAGCTTTCTGGTCATACGTACGTGAGGTCCAAGGTAAAGAGCAAACTGTAAGTTCGTTGAAAGATAATAGCGGTAATTTAATCAACGATGCTAAGGGTAAAGCGAATATTTTAAATGATTTCTTCCGAAGCGTTTTCACTTCTAATAGTACATCAGATAATCTACCGGAAGTTGATAGGCCTGAAGCGATGTCGAATATCATCTTCAGGGAAGACGGCATCATTAATCTATTGCGACAGATTAAACCAAATAAAGCTCCTGGTCCTGAAGACATACCAGCTCGGGTATTCAAGGAGGTTGCGGAAAATGTAGCACCTTTTCTTAAAGTAATATTTAATAAGTCAATGAGTGAAGGTAAAGTCCCGACTGATTGGAAAATTGCGAACGTCACTCCAATATTTAAAAGCGGCGTTAAGGAGGATCCAGCGAATTATCGGCCTATCTCTCTAACATCATTGAGCGGAAAAATAATGGAGCACATAATTGCTAGTTCTTTAATGGGCTTTCTCGAAACGTCAAATTTCATAGTTAGGAATCAACACGGTTTTCGTAAGACTCGATCTTGTGAGTCTCAACTGGCATTATTAGTACACGATATCCTAAAATCTGCCGAAAATAAAAGGCAAGTCGACGCGGTATTTTTAGATTTTCGGAAGGCATTCGATAAGGTCCCTCATCATAAATTATTGTACAAATTAAAAGTTGCAGGAATCAATGCGGAGGTAATAAATTGGATAAAGGACTTTCTCTCCGATAGAGAGCAACGCGTAGTGCTGGACGGTATTAGTTCTAACGTGGTAAAGGTGACCTCGGGCGTCCCGCAGGGTAGTGTAATCGGACCGTTACTATTTTTAGTATACATTAACGACCTCAGCAATCTTATTGATAGTAAAGTTAGGATATTTGCAGACGATACGGTAATTTACAGGGAAATAGAGAGTAAAGAGGATAGACTAACCCTGTCGAATGATTTAGATAACATTATGAAATGGTGCGATGATTGGCAATTAGAGCTAAATGTAGACAAATGTTCAGTAGTTAACTTCTTCGAAAGAAAATCTATTATTAAAGATTATCCGTACAGTCTCCGTGGGATAAACTTATTAACAGTAGAGTCAGTGAAATATCTTGGAGTAACTCTCACGAATAACTTAACATGGAGTACTCACATCCATAATATATGCGGAAAAGCACTTAAAAAACTCGGCTTCGTAAAGAGAATAGTCGGTCGGAGCGACGAAAAAGTTCGCGAGCGATGTTATCTTGCGTTAGTCAGACCTCATCTTGAGTATGCGTGTAGTGTATGGGACCCTGCCAATAAGTGTTGTATTAAAGAATTAGAAAAGGTGCAGCGAAAGGCGATACGTTTTGTAAAGAATTGCTACCATAAATCAGTGAGCGTCACTCAGATGCTACAGGACGCAAAATGGGAATCATTGGAAGTTAGAAGAGTCCAACAAAGGATCAATTTACTGGATAAATTCAGAGAAAGCACGTTTAGAGATGATGTAGCAGATATAATGCGTTCACCATGCTACATAGGCCGTTCCGATAATGCGAGAAAGATCAGAGAAATAGATGCCAGAACAAATAGATTCAAGAACTCATTTTCCGCGAACGATACGCGAAAATAATCGATTAAGGAAATAGAGTCATGGTTCATGCACCCCCTGCTACACGCCGAAAGGCGGCTTGCAGGGTACAAACATAGACATAGAGATTTTTCTTTTGAAGCAGAATACAATTTTTCGATAACCTTCAGACAACAAAAGTTCTCTCGTTGAGAATTGCAAGGACCTCTGATTAATAGCAATTCATTCTGATCAACTCACATTTCAATTATGAAAAAAAATACATAACGAAGCATTTCAAGCACTCTCATAATTACGAAGGTATGTAAGGTTTTTCTTAAAGCTCCCGGGTAGCCAAATGGGCAACGAGTTCGGCTTCGGTGAAAGCGGTCGATTCGGTGGGGATTCGATTTCCGGTGGGGGCCTACGTGCGAAATGACCTTAGCTGTCAAAGCACTTTTAGCAATACTACTACTATTATATAACGATTTTACTTAGCTAAAGAGATCGTATAAAATTCTTTTGCACATGACTAATTAGTCTCTTCTCACAAATAACTCGTCAATACGGGTTTAAAGAAAGAGCTTTTGGAAGTTGAACAGAAGAAAAAAGCAACAGAAAGAGGGAACTACTTTGTAGGTTTAAAATAATCATACCAACCGCGGTAGCGGAGTGGTTAGCGTGCTAGCGCTCTAACCGCGAGGTCTCGAGTTCGAGTCTATGCTAATCGTATCTTTCTAGGGGACGGTTGGGTGTGGTCAATATTTTTCCAGGAAGGTTTGGCGAAAGGTAGGGCATCCTGTTGTCAGAATCAGAGTCAAAAGTAAATTCGTCATGATCACCAATCATCAAAAAACATCAGCAGACCCCATAAGTGATGTAAATAAGGCTAAGAACGAAAAAAAAATGTCTGAACATAACGAAAAAGTAAAACTCTCCTAGAAAAATCCACGAGAAGAGGTGCGTGAAAAAACTGAGAAACCTACTGACAGCGAATAAAAGAGAGATATGGGAAAAGAGAGAAATGGGAAAATAAGAAAAAAGAAAGTGTCAAACATGCCTGAAAAAATAGATCGGACAAATGCACATTCATACAAAAAGTTTTCAATATCACTTTTCAAATTCGCTTAACAATGTCATTTGTAAACCTTTGGATTATTTGTCATTTAGGACTTAAAGATCTAACGTCTGAGAGGAAAAGACAGGGATTAAAGTAGTAGATCAATATGCCAAATCTATATTCATTGCTTCATGGATCATGCGCTTGCTGTATAAGGATTCCCTTACATATTCAGCTGCTGAAAAAACCACGAGATTTTCATGTTTATCATTAGGCTGAAAACTTTCATAGCTATGGTTATCGCTATAGTTTTATGTTGGATTACTATAGTTTTCTCGATTCCTCACAAAAGACACTAAAGCAAGCGCAGAAACGGAAAAAAAATCATGAGGAAAATAAGTTACTACTAAGTTACCTTCCTTTCCTTTATCCTTGTGATTTCCTGGGGGGAAATAATCTCAATACACCGCTTTGTGAGCCGGCTGCCTCTATGAGGACCTCGGACGGCAGGTTGTGCCACTATGTGGAGACTGCCAGTCTTGCTCACAAAGCATTCCCTTAACAGTGTGAGAGAGACGCGGCACGGTAGTTCAGTGGTTAGNCGGACATCCAGCGGAATTATATTCACTTCTATTGGTTCTTGTACTTCAGAGGAATTATAAGTTATCTTTGTTTTCGTTAAGCTCATCTTGAGTCTTATCTTTCGTCCCAAATTTTTATACATAATCATCATATTATTATTTAAAGATAGGAAAAAATTAGTGGAATACCAAAAAATTACTTGCGGATGCCAAAGAGGTGAAAATTTGGAGATATAGTGAACGGAATGTGGAAATATTTTATGAATGTTGATTCTCGGAAAGACCGTATGAGCAACTCAGGAAACTGTAAACTTGATAAAATGTATAAGTGCCTGACCGTGTATCTGTTTCAGAATGGTCTCTGCTAGAGGTACATACACAGTATCTTTTGTTGTATTTCTAAAATTTAATGAGTCCAAGCATTCCTGACCTAGCCGCAGACGTACTACATGCTTCTACCGTCTAGTTTTAAATCCTTCCTGTGTTATTTTATAGTTTATCTCCGTTTAGTGCATAGTAATTATTCTTATTTAGTGCTTCGTTTAAAGTTAAGTGAATTTTCCATAGTGGTGAGTTCTTTTATTTCAGAAGTGTGCACAGGAGATCCACGAAGCTGTGAATCCGAGCGAGCGTTAAGTACCATCCATCTTTATATTATAATATTTTTTCCCTCACTGACCAGGCTTTTCGCCTAATTCTACTTGTTTGTGTTTAAGTTTTTCATTCTTAAGTGCCAAAAAATCTTTTATTTGCTTTACTTGCTACATGTTATCTCCTAGTTAAAACCTTCAATAATTCTTCGTTAGCAGCATATTTTTACTGTATTTTACTCGAACCATACTCTATGTATACTCGTAGATACTCAGTAGCTAAAACATCCCTATATTGCAATAAATTAATTTCAACTTTACCTTGCATAAATAAACTTCGTTTCACATCTAACCGTCCGTTAGCGCATTTATTCCCCGTAAGTCTCATCTTGAAATAGAAATTTAGCCCCTTTACTTGGGAGAGGTCAGTCAGGTAAAGCCCAGCGGGAGGTAAAACTGGACCATTCTTAACTTGATTTCGTTTATAGTGTCTCATCTTAAATTCCTTAGCGGGAGGTAAATCTTGCCCATTCTTAACTTGTTTTCGTTTTTAGTGCCTCATCTTAAATTCATTAGGAATAGGATGGCTTCCTATAGGTCTGTCCTTATGGCTCGCGAAAGGAGGATGGAAAGCGACCCCCTGTGGGCACGGGTCTGCCGCCTTGAGAGGGCTGTGGGGGAGCTTCGCTCGTTGATTCTAAGGAGTGGAAGCACCTCGATGATGGGGAGGGGAGCTCCCAACTCTGCGGCAGTTCCTTCCGCGTCGACGTCTGTGGCCCGCCCCAGAGTCAACGCTGGTCGGTCTGTCGCGAAGGCGGTGATGCCCACTCCTAACCTCTCGGGCTCTGCTCCACTCCTGGAAGCCGAGTGGAGGGTGGCTACGAGGAGTGGAGGAGCTGTGCGGGCTGACAAGGGCGCTGGGGAGGCGACGACGAATCCTACCCGTCCTCAATAGGTTCTCGGCGCTGGAAGGTGCAGATGAGCCCGTTCGGAAGATCATGCCTGCCGCTCCATCCTCCAAAGTAGCTGCGTCTAAAGGAAGACGGGGTGGGGGGTTGTACTCATACGGAGCTCAAGCGTGTAGTGGCTCCTTTGTGGGAAAAGGCGGAGACGGAGGGAGGTGACATGAGGGTTACATCTTGGTGTCTTCCCTCAGGGCGTGTGGCCCACGTCACGGGTGCAGCGGCCAGGGACACGGGTTGCTCTCGGCTGCGGGTGGTGGCCCATGTCGGGGTCAAAGATGCCTGTCACCGTGTTCCCGAGGATATTCTGGGTTCTTTTAAGGACCTTAATTCCGAGGTTGAACGCGTGCGGGGGTCGCTTGGCATCGATGTGCGGCTTTCCATCTGTAGCATTGTCCCGCGGAATGACCGTGGCCATCGTGTCCGGAGGAAAATAGATGGACTGAATGCGAGGCTATGGGAGTTCTGTCGGGGCATGGGAGCTGACTTTGTGGACCTTCGGCTGACCCTCCGATCGTATGTACTCACTCGCCTTGGACGGCTCTGGTGTCCACTATACTGCCGAGGCGGCGAGCGGGGTGGCTCATAGGATTTACGAGCACTGTAGGTATTTTTTAGGATAAGGGGCACGTCATATGACGGGTATTGTAATAATGCAATAGAACCCGATTCTACATCTACATCTACATAAGTACCCTGCAAGCCGCCTTCCGGCGTGTGGCAGGGGGTGTAAACACCAAGAGTAGAATTACTTTTTTAATTTATTATTATCGCGTATCGTTCGCGGAAAAAAAGAGTCTCTAAAACGACTTGTCCTCGCGTCTATTTCTCTTATTTTACGCTCACTGTCNGAAAGACCGTATGAGCAACTCAGGAAACTGTAAACTTGATAAAATGTATAAGTGCCTGACCGTGTATCTGTTTCAGAATGGTCTCTGCTAGAGGTACATACACAGTATCTTTTGTTGTATTTCTAAAATTTAATGAGTCCAAGCATTCCTGACCTAGCCGCAGACGTACTACATGCTTCTACCGTCTAGTTTTAAATCCTTCCTGTGTTATTTTATAGTTTATCTCCGTTTAGTGCATAGTAATTATTCTTATTTAGTGCTTCGTTTAAAGTTAAGTGAATTTTCCATAGTGGTGAGTTCTTTTATTTCAGAAGTGTGCACAGGAGATCCACGAAGCTGTGAATCCGAGCGAGCGTTAAGTACCATCCATCTTTATATTATAATATTTTTTCCCTCACTGACCAGGCTTTTCGCCTAATTCTACTTGTTTGTGTTTAAGTTTTTCATTCTTAAGTGCCAAAAAATCTTTTATTTGCTTTACTTGCTACATGTTATCTCCTAGTTAAAACCTTCAATAATTCTTCGTTAGCAGCATATTTTTACTGTATTTTACTCGAACCATACTCTATGTATACTCGTAGATACTCAGTAGCTAAAACATCCCTATATTGCAATAAATTAATTTCAACTTTACCTTGCATAAATAAACTTCGTTTCACATCTAACCGTCCGTTAGCGCATTTATTCCCCGTAAGTCTCATCTTGAAATAGAAATTTAGCCCCTTTACTTGGGAGAGGTCAGTCAGGTAAAGCCCAGCGGGAGGTAAAACTGGACCATTCTTAACTTGATTTCGTTTATAGTGTCTCATCTTAAATTCCTTAGCGGGAGGTAAATCTTGCCCATTCTTAACTTGTTTTCGTTTTTAGTGCCTCATCTTAAATTCATTAGGAATAGGATGGCTTCCTATAGGTCTGTCCTTATGGCTCGCGAAAGGAGGATGGAAAGCGACCCCCTGTGGGCACGGGTCTGCCGCCTTGAGAGGGCTGTGGGGGAGCTTCGCTCGTTGATTCTAAGGAGTGGAAGCACCTCGATGATGGAGAGGGGAGCTCCCAACTCTGCGGCAGTTCCTTCCGCGTCGACGTCTGTGGCCCGCCCCAGAGTCAACGCTGGTTGGTCTGTCGCGAAGGCGGTGATGCTCACTCCTAACCTCTCGGGCTCTGCTCCACTCCTGGAAGCCGAGTGGAGGATGGCTACGAGGAGTGGAGGAGCTGTGCGGGCTGGCAAGGGCGCTGGGGAGGCGACGACGAATCCTACCCGTCCGCAATAGGTTCTCGGCGCTGGAAGGTGCCGATGAGCCCGTTCGGAAGACCATGCCTGCCGCTCCATCCTCCAAAGTAGCTGCGTCTAAAGGAAGTCGGGGTGGGGGGTTGTACTCATACGGAGCTCAAGCGTGTAGTGGCTCCTTTGCGGGAAAAGGCGGAGAGGGAGGGAGGTGACATGTGGGTTACATCTTGGTGTATTCCCTCAGGGCGTGTGGCCCACGTCACGAGTGCGGCGGCCAGGGACACGGGTTGCTCTCGGCTGCGGGTGGTGGCCCATGTCGGGGTCAACGATGCCTGTCACCGTGTTCCTGAGGATATTCTAGGTTCTTTTAAGGACCTGAATTCCGAGGTTGAGCGCGTGCGGGGGTCGCTTGGCATCGATGTGCGGCTTTCCATCTGCAGCATTGTCCCGCGGAATGGCTGTGGCCATCGTGTTCGGGGGAAGATAGATGGACTGAATGCGAGGCTATGGGAGTTCTGTCGGGGCATGGTAGCTGACTTTGTGGACCTTCGGCTGACCCTCCGATCGTCCCCCCTCGCCTTGAACGGCTCTGGTGTCCACTATACTGCCGAGGCGGCGAGCGGGGTGGCTCATAGGATTTACGAGCACTGTAGGTATTTTTAGGATAAGGGGTACGTCATATGACGGGTATTGTAATAATACAATAGAATCCGATTTACGTGCAATTAGAGAAAAAGAAGTAAACACCGTCAAAATTCCTGTAAAAAGCGTAAGCGACCCACAGTGCGACACTCGGGCTTCACCCAACGTTAATAAATTATCGATTGCTGTTATTAACTGTAGAAGCATTAAAAACAAAGTAACAGATCTTGATCATTTCATCCGAAGTAACGACTCCGGCATACTTATAGGCACAAAAAGCTGGCTTACTCAGTAAGCCAGCTTTTTATAATTACGTATGATAAATTGAGCGAGTCCCACACGAAAAAAAGTGATATTAACGGAAACGTAAAGGTGGAAGCAACTCCTGAAAAACTAAAGAGCGAGATGATAAGAGGATCAGATTTAATAAGCGAGACAAGAGATATAAAAATTATAGTCATGAATTGTAGAAGCATTCGAAATAAGCAGGCGGAGTTAATTAGTCTTGCAAGAGGCACCTGCGCAGATATAATATTAGGAACCGAGAGTTGGTTATGCGAAGATATTTCATCGAGCGAGATTTTTCCTCATGACTATGTCGTATATCGAAAATATAGACTGTGCAGAATAGACGGTGGAGTGTTTATAGAAGTTAAAGATCATTTGGATAGCCAACGCGAAGATCCTATAGTGAATACTACGAGCGAAATGGTCTGGTGCTCGGTTCTTGGAAGAAATGGAAGTAAAATTCTCTTTTGCTCTTTTTACCGCCCTCCCGATGACGAATTCGACGGCTTAGAAGATCTATCTGAGTCTTTACATATAATTAGAGAGAAAATGAAGGACCCCATCATTGTCTTAGGAGGAGATTTTAACCTACCTCATATTAATTGGGAGAATGTGACGTGTTCGAAATTTAGTAGAGAGAAAAGATTATCACAGAAATTAATTGATACATTCTCACTGCATGGCCTTGAACCAATCAACATGAATATTACAGGTCAAGGAAACATACTTGATTTACTAGTCTTTTCTCACCCACACTTGATAACTAGTGTCGATATCGTTGACGGTATTTCAGACCACGACGTAATAACGGCAGAAATGAAGGCAGTTATAATAAAATCCCTCAAACCGCCGAGGCAAGTATACGTATTTAGCAAAGCGAAATTTTCGGAGTTCAAGGATTATATTAACGAGAGAATGGATGATTTTTGTTGCTTTGTGGGTATAAACACAATCGATGATAGTTGGAATGAGTTTCTCCGCATTTTCAAAGATGATTTAGCTAAATACGTCCCGACCAAAAGCATGCGTGAGCGTAAGGAGCCACGATGGACAAAGCCGAAGTTGCGAGCATTGCATAGGAAGACATATTCATTCCCGATTGAGGAAACTTAAAGCATGTGGAGCTAATTTTGAGTTAGAGCAACAAAAGTATTGAGAAATGCGAAAGCTAGTTAAGGAGGAAGCTAATAAAGAAATTCGGGAATATAGATCTAGAACCTTGTTAGAACTTTTGGTCGTATGTGCGTGAGACTCGTGGCGGTCAGTCTTCCGTACCCAGCTTAACTAACGAAGAAGTACTTATTATTAATATGTCGATAGAAAAGGGGAACTTACTTAACCAGCATTATCAAAAATGCTTCACCGTAGATAATAGTCTAGTAAACGAT
>KZ308343.1:417863-468627 GCA_000376725.2 Ladona fulva | reverse complement strand
AACACGGAGCGGAGGAGCTTAAACCTGCTAGAGGCAAAAGCTCACCGGAAGCCATCTTGCCAGGAGGAAGCAATGATGGGCATTTAATTGTAAGTACATACAAGATATTGCTCGACCATGCAAACTCTCGGAAATGGGAAAGAAACACCTTATTTAGTTCCAACGATATGGTATTCAACAGAAATACAGCGGAGATAGCATTTACCTATCGAACGATTTAGCTCATATTCAAAGCTCTGTGAAAAATGGCAAATAGATCTTAATATAAGTGAATGATCCGTACTTAATTTCTTCGAAAGGAAAAAACTGCGTCGGAATTACCCGTACAAAATTAGTGGAATCGAATATAAATGTCGACTCGGTTGAATATCTCGGATCACTCTTACAATTAACTTAAACTGAAGGGCACATATCCGAAAAAGTTGTGATACAGCGCATAAAAGCCTCTGTTTTATAAAGCGCATTGTAGGTAGATAGGTACCCGCAAACTATAGAATATGCAGCGAAATGGGATAAGATTTTTTTTTAAGTACCAAGATGAATGGACAAGTGCTACGAAAATGCTCTCAGACTCAGGTTGGGAATATTTGAAGGAAAAGAGGTTAGGCAGCGGTTGCTTGATAAATTCAGAGAAAGTACATTCGGAAGATGAAATCGACATAATGCGAACCCCCTGCTACCTCGGCCTATCCGAATTTGGGCGTGAAATGAGAGAAATAAATGCTAGGGCAAGTCGTTACAACCACCGAACGTCATTAAGTAACGCCTTATGCTTTTGGACATTTTTAAAAATCGAAAGTGTTGCAGATTATAGCTAATATTTTGCGTAAGATAAGATTTCTTAACCGATTCCACCCATTCTATTCTTTTGATGAAAATACGACGAATATTAAATAAATAGTTTAAACTGCGGACATTTTCTGGGAACTCCTTACGGGGGACAACATTTAAATCCCGGACCGTTCCATGTCCCCATCCGGGGCTATTGTCCAATTTACTTTTCGATGCAGCTCTGGGTGAAACTTTTGAACATCATTATAAAGCCTTCCGGTACATAATTTAATTTACCCATATAGTATTTTAATTTACCGTAAATTTTGCCCTTCAAATGGATATAACATACCGCATACAAGAAAGCAATATACGTAGTATTCGACTCCATTGCATCTCCGACACGACGGTACTCAAATTCCGCAAATCAGAATTATCTCATTATGTCCCAATCCACGCAAGAGCTTACATTTTCCGCCGACTCCTTATAATTTTCTCACGCGAGCCAGGAAAATTCCTTACTCAAACAAAGTGGGTCTTTAAAAGTCGTTAAAACACGCCGAAAATCTTTCTCCCAAACAACGTGAGGAAAAAATAATCCCTGCGTTTGCGTGCTCAACCACACCCTTCCATCTCATCTCCTGAATTCTCGAAAAACCCATTCCGCCCAATCATTTGTCCACCTGCAACCCGAAATAACGGATAATATAGCCCGTCAAGCAGAGAAACAGCAGCGAGGGAACGTCGAAGGTGAATTGGATGAGAGACAGTGGTTTAGACTATGGTTGCCACCTCTCTGGTTTCGGTCATTTACCTCCGGTCCTTGCGTTCAACCAGTCTCCGGTATCTGGATGTTTTCGTACCATTTCTTCAAGGATTAAGTATTCTTTTCACATTTGTAGAACGAACTCAGACGAATGTCTAAAATATCCATAGTATTAATATATATAAGCGCGTGCGTTTATGTTTAAAAGGACTATTTTTAAATTATAACAATCAATACAGTTATATTATAAATAAACGTTTTTTTGGAATTCTTGATGATGATAATAATACAATGTTTTCGCAAAGGAGATATTCAGCTTTATAAAATGCTTACGTCAACCTTATTCCATTAAAGATTTAAGATTTTAATAAAGAGAGAGAGGTAGCTTCTGGGAGTTATGCAAAAGAAAATGGAATTAAAAGAGGGAACTTTTTTGTGGGTTTAAGACAAACCTAAGTCAGCTCTTTGGGGGGTCGGAGGGAAAGAAGTAAAACCCTGTAGGAAAACAACCACCATCTTTGTTTTGATTCTTTATCCTCCTTCCATGGGCTCCCAGTAATCCAAATGGGCACAGCCCACTCGGATGTCTTTGATAAAAACTTGACTGGTAAAAACGTTTTGGTGAAAGCTTTACTCTTTGGTAAAAGCGGTGCTGGGTTTGATTCCAGTTTGGATCCCATATGTGCGAAATGAATTGTCGAAGCTATTTCAAGAATACTTCGACCACTATATGCGTGTACCTCTAAGATTACCACTTTAAATTATAATAACAAATAAAATGATTACATAAGTAAACATTGTTTGCGATTATTAATGATGATAATACTAAACGTTTTAATGAATGGCAAGGTTTTGGTTTATTAATCTTTTCTTACGTTTACCTTTCCTCATTTTATAAGGGAGATAAATTATGGAGAGTATATAAAAAATCTCTCAAAGTAATATACAAATTTGCAGGTTTACGATGAACCTATGTTCCTAAGCGAGAAGTAAAACCTGTAGGAAACCCACCAAACATGACGTGATGCTTGACCCTAGTACATATATTTAATTAGCTTTCTCTCTCTGTAATGAAAAATTTTTTCTGAAACAGTTACACTGAGTATATTCATTTTATAAGTTGATCAAAAATAATAGTTCATAGAATTGATACATGCAGTTTTAATTAACTCGGCCCATATTTTGATAAACTTCTAAAGTCAGAAGCCTTTTCTAGCCTTCAAAAGTCTTTAATGCAAAAAAATCTTCAATTTGGAACATTCTAAAGGTGGCAACCCTGGTTCGGACTCGAACGGAAGCATAAATCTTTTCGGAAAATGCGGTTCAGTTCTTAGTGGAAAGACGCGAACGCGAGCTGCTTTCCGAAATTGATTTACAGCTCTTTCTCTGGGCGATTATGCGGAAAGTGGGAGGGATGCACACACACGCCGATGTCCGCACGCACGCTCGTTGCGGGCAGTGGAGTAATGGCCGGCGGATTGCTCGGCTAACCATGGTGAATGAATCACTGCTCTCCGCTCCTCGAGAGTGAATGGCCAAACGATTGTCTTATGCGGTGGTAGATGCAATAAACTTCACGAACGCTTGGGAGAATTCGCACCCTCGACCATGAAATTCCACTGCGAACCGCGACTAAAAAAATAGACTCGCCAATGCTTGGGATGTGAGCTACTATTTTGCTAAATCGAAACTTGTTATTACAATAATTCTTGTAGGAGAACAGGGTGAGAGACGTAATTATGTATGTGACTATGTTTTGTTGCACAATATCGGGATATATACAATGCGTGCAAAGGTTCTCCACAAGCTTGACCTGAGTTACAATCCAAGCATAATTAATATTTTGTTACAGAGTACACGAAGCTGTATATTTCATTTACTTTTGTCTCAGTCTTGGTCATGATTGTGATGACATTTCAGAAGGAATGAAACTTAGTAACTTCCACGGGAATTTCTTTTATTTTCACGACCGGTTTCGTTAACGAATTAACTTCTTCTGGTGTTAATAACCAGAAGATATTAATTCGTTAACGAAACCGGTCGTGAAAATAAAGGAAATTCCCGTGGAAGTTACTAAGTTTCATTCCTTCTGAAATGTCTCCTCCATTCCACCAAGTGACGCTTGACCACATCAATTTTAATAATTATTATTATTATAACACACCTTTATGTGGGCGATATTGGTACTAAAACCTCATCTTCCATGAAATCCATATGCATATGAATGCAGTTTTCAAACTTCTATCACTCATTAAAAACAGCTAATTTCCTTCACGATATATAGTGCTGAAATCCTGTTTCAACCTTCGGAAAAAGTTGATAGATTTATTCATTCTTACGTTAAATTTGCCAACGCACACTTATCGTTATCAGTGCGAATTGCCAACTAAGATGAGAAAATCTGCTTTAAAAATGTAACACGCTCAGACCGATTGGCAAGAGTGCCAGAAATATCGGGAAAAAAGTTAAGAGAAAAAAGGAAGAGGATTAGACCGTTCAAGAGCTCCAGCTTTATTCCAATTTGAGATGAGAGACGATGGCAAACAAGCTATAAGCGCCAGAATCAGGGCATTGATTGATGTTGGTGTGAAACTAATTACTGAAGCTTTACATTCTCACAAGAATGAATCCGACAAAATTATGTTAGAAAAAATCTTAGAAAAATTTAACTTCAAAGACATTTAATCTTGTGAGAAGGTCTGAGAGGAACTGCGCAGCTTGAACAGGTAATTAAAATTCATAAAAAATCTGAGTGCGAGAATGTAGATTTGAAGTGCCTTCGATTTCCTCCGCGTCTTGGAATTGCTATCAGGGACTTTTTAGTTTGAATTGTACTAATATGGCATACTATACAGAATATGTTAAAAGTTGGATGCACGAACTTGCCTACAAAGTCTCCCAAACGGCGTGGAAAAATGGTTTGGATCTCATTGGATAGAGCAACCAATCGGCAATTGAGAGACCCGGATTCGAGTTTCAGTCCCGTCAGACTTGTTTTCACGCCCGTTTCTCCTTGGGAATTTTCCTAGGTTCACGCCCTATCGTGCCAAGTCACCTAAACCCTTTTCCTTGAACTCTCCAATGCCTTTTTGTGTTACCAGTAACCTCATGAGTGGGAATAATAGACAACATTTTCGTGGAACGGTTACATTCCCATTGCTTCTGAAATACTATCAAAACAAAATAAGATATAGATTGGTTATAATTTCTATTAAGTATTATCATATTCGATACCTAGGGGTGCGAAATGTCGACTTTAAAGCTTCTTTCATATTTAACTCACGTTTTTTTATGAAATCCCTTTCATTCTTAACTATACACTTCCCTTCGGCATCTTATTCACCTTATAAATGAATCCTTTTCTCGGCCTGCATCTACAATTAGTACCACTAAACTCTTACCATTATCGTCTCTGTCGTTCTGCTTCCAATCTTTCTTTCCACACATTCAAACTCATGTAGTCCTGTCCCAGTGCCCCATCACTCTACATTCATCCATTACCAACTAATGAAAGCGAGAGAGTTCCAAGAGTCAGTCAGTAAGGCCTTAGAGGATAATGGGAGGGAACTTACTATAGACGGAGAATGGGAAAAGATTAAAAACAGTATCAAGGATAGTGCACAAGTAACTATTGGGAGGGTCAAACAAAATAAAATTAGGATACCGTTGGTGACGGTAGAAATGATAAATAAAATGGAGGAAATAAGGAAATGGAAAAGGGTTGACATAGAACGAGGACGTAGAATTTATAGGGCTGTCAATAACGAACTGAGAAGGAAAACAAATAGGGCAAGGGAACAGTGGTGGAAGGGTCAATGTAACAAAATAGAAAAGCTGGACGAAAGTGGGAGGGTCGACCTAATGTATAGAAAGGTGAAACAGTTAACGGGAAATAAAACACGAAACAGAACAACAACAATAAAAGATAATAATGGTAAAGTTATACGAGATCCAGCCAGCATAAGGGAAAAGCGGAAAGAACATATACTTCTGTATAAGGCCAATTCTGCCGGCAATTATCTTCATTACATCTACAGTAACACCAAGCAATCCTCACAAGGGGTGTAAACGCCGAGCGTTCAGCTATTTCTTTAGCTTTCTGTTGTCGCGTATCGATCGCAAAAAGAATGAGTTATTAAAATGATCAAGGCCATTAGTCTAAAAACTAGCATCGATTCCTCTTATTTTACACTCATTGTTGGATCTGCCGATGTAACATAGGAGTCCCATCGTACTGATTGCATCTTCCGCAACCGTACTTCCTCTGAATTTATCAAGCAATCGCAAACTAATCTCCTTCCTCTCATGGATCCCTACCATGCGTCTGAGAGCATTTTCGTAACGCTTGCTTTCTACCGTCTCACTTTTTAACAAATCGTATCTCCTGGCGTTGCATCTTATTGTGTTCGCGGGTATACCTTACATATTCCAGGTCCCATATACTCGTCGCATATTCCAGAGGCGACCTAACCAATGTGAAATAACATTGCCCTCTAACTATATCATCACATCTACCGACAATACGCCTTATAAACCCTAGCTTTTTACTTGCTTTACCGCAGATTTTACAGATAGGTGAGCTTTATATGGATATGTGAATTTAAGCCATTTGTAAAATAAGATAAGCATTAGTAGCCGTTTTCCACACTACTTCTGAATATGAACTAAATAGTTCAATACATAAACGTTTTTCCTCGTTTCTTCGTTCCTCTATATATTACCGAGTCGATATAATTATAATGAATAAATAATATTAATTTTATACATTATAATGAAAACTAGGAAATCAATAATCTAAATTAAATATTAAAGAGACAAATTTGGGCTCTTTAATTTCAGATCAAGTGCTCTTTACAAAGTCATTTTAACTAGTCAGTAATTTGTCAACACAATAGTTCAATATAAAACTAGACATGTTCTTGAATGATCCATCAACTCAAAAATATTCTAGAATCACTATTTTAGGTTCTTCTATGCTTTGCACAATCCAAAAAATCAGTTATCTATTCATGAATGACAGAAAATGTTAATGAACACGTCACAAACGTACACAAATAGAAATTAATAAAGAAAATAAAATTATTCTAAAGGAAGAAAAGATATTTACTTTTCCAGGCATTTTTTTATTCAGGAAATGGCGTGGATTCAGAATGAAATTTAATTTTCACAACACCTCGGCCGCCACTGGGGACTTCAAACTAAAACAATATGAGGTTCCTTGAGATATTAGAAAAAAATCTATGAGTGTCAATCACCTCCGTTAGATTTTAGCTTCACCTAGATTGAAAACACGATTGTGTGCCGCACTTAAATCCCGCTGCGATACGTTCTTGACTTATGACGCAATTGTTTATCAAAGGTTTCCGCTTCTTTTTTCATTTCGAAAAACTCAACGTAGTAACTTTAGTGTTCCTTAAATGCTTCCAAATCTTTTCGGGTCGAAGAAGGCAAAAGAATTAAAAGTTCCGCTTGCTTCAACTTCCAAGATTCTACGAGGATGAAATTCCTTCAGAGCTTTAACTATTGTTTCGAGATATATCGAGGGGCCAGAGAGCGAGTACTCTGGGGAAAAATTCGTTTCATAACCGGAGGAAAATCTTCCTAATTAAAGGCTTCTACACACCCTTGATACTGCTAAATTTAGATATGATGTATATAATGAGAAAAAAGATGAAAGAGAGACGGAGAAAGGAACGAGTTGGAACACAGGGACGGAAATACTGGTAGTACTTTTTCAGCCGTTAATTGGCGTGTTGCTATGCTTTGGAGTTCGAATGGCCGAAGAAAGTGAAAGTAAGACGCTGTGGTATACGTTGAGAGGGAGAATGAGAACGAGGAAAAAGGGAATAAAAGGAAATAAAAGATGAATGGGAATGGATTGAGCGGAGAGTACGTGGGACTAATGAGTAAAAGGAAAACTTGAAAAGCGAAGAGACAAAGGTAGAGAAGTGGAGTGGGACGGGGAAACATAAAGGGAGGAAAAGAGTTGCATAGACGGCGGCATTAGAAAGGAAGGAAGAAGATGAAGGAGACAAACACTCGGCAGGCTCAAATCTAAGGGAATCGAGATTTTAAGGCGCCATTTTAAAGCGGAATTCGCCATTTTATGTCAAATAAGTTATGAAGATGAAGGGAAATGTGTGAAATAAAGTATACGGAGTGAAAATGAGTAAAACATAGATGTTACGGACAAGCAGAAAAGGAAGAACTGGACTTAAGAAGATTGAAGGAAACGTAACGATAAGAAGAAAAAGAACCCCACAAAAACTCTTTGATAATTAGAAGATAAAGAGAGACTAGACCTCGGAGATGAGCTGTCGCCTTTTTATTTTTCTCGAGGAAGAACCCTCGAAAATTGCTGGAATTCTACCACAGGCAGCCACAAAGGGACTTGATGAGAATCCTCTTTCTGGAGAATAATTCATTTGCCTCCGAAGTTTTCCTTTCCCTCTGTAATCATTTTACTGCGCACTTCCGCATTTATCGATACCTGAGTTAAGGTAATGGGTAAATTTACCGCATCTTTTCAATATTTTCATCAAAAAAATCTTATCTCTACCATTTCAATTGCGCTGCGTTAAGGAATAAAATCTCCCATTTAAAAGATTCCAAGCAATATTGCTGAGGGGTACGTCAGGCAAAAACGTTCTCACAGGCTTTTTCTTATTCTTCCAATATCCATACGTCTGAATACCTTTGCCCTTTTTCTAAGATTATTCAACTCAGGCAGTGTTTCTGACGAAACGCTTTTTATATCCGCGCGGACGCCCTTCTGAAATTACTTTGCTAGTATAAGTAATGTAGTTATAATATAAAGTAAAACTGTAGAACGCATGGCGATTTACAAGTAGATAGAAAACAGAGGCGTTAGATCAACCTTGACAAAGGATTTAGATATATAGAAATGGTAGACAATAGGTATAATGAAAACAAAATTAAAGTAATTAATTTCGAAAGTAAATTGCTGGCAGATGTCTTTTCGTACATCCTTCCACGGAGAAACTTGGTAGCAGTAGTCTCGGTGAAATATCTTAGAGTTACTCTCGCGGATAATTGAACATATGGTACCCAAATCTGTAGCATGTTTGGACGGGCAATTACGGAACTCGGCTTTCTTAAGGGAATACTCGGTTGGATCGAAGAAAAATTCCGCGAGCGATGTAGCCTTACACCAAATAGACCCTTATTAAGAATATTCATGCATGATTATTGAGGGTAACCGTTAATTTCGTGAATTTGAAAATATCCAGAATAATACCGTGATTGTTTTTAGAATAATTATGAAAATTCGATAAGCTTTGTCGAAATTTCCCTTCACGTGAGTTAGAATATTAAGAAAGTAGGAAATTGAATGTGTAAAGTATTAAAGTAAAAGTAAAGTAAAATTATCTCCATAAATTCAAAAAGAAAATGCATTCTCAGAATATGTAGTAGATGTTATGCGTCCTTTATCCACCTTTCCACCTTTTTGGGATGGATTATCAGATTCTGAGTGAAAAATTATGGAAATAGTCGCAATCAAATACTCATTTTTTCCGCGGACGATACGCGAGAATACAGATTAAAGAAGCAGACATATTGGGCACGAACATCCTGCCATATGCCTAAAGGCTGCTTGCTCTATTCATGAATAGGTATAGACAAATATCTGTTTACATATTAACATATCGCACGTTTGGTAATCGAATTGAAACTTACTTCGATCTGTTTAATTGAGTGCGCACTAACATTACCTTATCAGTTCCGTTGGTTTAATTATCCCAGGCCAAACTTTATGAAACACCTATGTTTCACTCAAGTGCCCATGGAGGAATCAGCGGATTACCCGTAGAGATATCGAAGCATAATTACGTTAGTACCATATAGCTTAATGTATTTTACTATTATTTTAGAGATAAATGCAACTAAACTAGAAATGTTTTACATTCACGTTCAAAATTTGTATTAAAGTCATCATTTGAAATATAATTTTGTTCAAGTATTTGGCACACTACTCTCAATGATTATTAAACTGACCTAAACAAGGAAAACTTACGCCACACGGAAAACAATCAGCGATGATAGCACAGTATGACTTAATTTGGAAATTCTGAGAATTCTCCACGTCTGATATTGCGGCTCTGCGAATCTAAAGAAATGAAAGGAATTCAAACTCAACTCAAATCAAACGAAATATCAAATACATAAATTATTTGGAACAAGAGATGAGAAAAGGAGGATGATGCCAAAATTTGGGCTGCCTTAACAAAGACTCCGTATGAACCTTTTAAAGGTACAAAATTCCCCGAATGAAGTCTGCTAAAGAGATAAGAATTTTCGCGCGAATGATTTCCAAAACTGCGATTTCGAAATGAGAAACTGCTTCCAAAAGTTGAAACCGTGACTGGTGAAACAGAAGATACTGGAGAAGATTTCGAATGCTTTCAGGAAATTAATGCAAAATCATTCGACGCTGGAGCTTCCGTAGAATTCCCTGTGGTCGCTCAATCAATGTTAAGGGAGAATAAATATCTTGTAATCCAATCTGTTCCGACTTAACATGGAAAAGGAGTATTCTGAACAGCTGAAATGTAGATAGAATAATTTGATAGAAAGGAGGAAATGAATCGCAGTGAGGACGCCTTTTAATGGCACATGGAGTAATTGGAACACGCAATTTGGATTTTCTCTTCTTTATCATTTCGCGTACGGATTTTAACTTTTTCATTTAAACTTGAGGTGAGATAGAAATATCTTCATCCAATGTGTAGAAAGTATTCTTATAGACCTATTGAAGGCCTAAATACATGATCCATATAATAAAAAATAAAATAGGAATTAGTGGATATTACACATTTAAAGAATGCTTCTTTCGTACTTCAGCGGATTCTTGGTATATTAGTGAGAACTCGGTAGGAATTTCTCAATAAAAATAGTTACACATGTGCATTAGAAATCAAAATTAATTCTACCTTACATTCTAATTCTCTCATTAAGTCTGTGATAAAATATAAGTATTTGAAACATTACTTGAAGGTTGGCGAAAAAATTTTCTTTTCCGTCTTACAGATAAAGACGACTATCCTAATTAAAATTAATCTTCCACAACACTCTAAGTAACCCCCACTATATACTTCGGTATTACTCGTTTACGTCATAATTTTTCCGGGATTGAAGCCAATTGGGAAATGATATTATCTTATTGCATTTTTTAACTCAGCAAACGATATAAAAATATAGGTGCCATCCCCTGGAATTTTACAGGCCTACGGCAAGCACGGGCTAAAAAAAGCAAGATTTCTGGAGTTTGATATAATATCCTCATCAGCGTATCATAGATCCAATCACTTGTAAAAAGTATGAAAAATCAGCTACGGACGATGTTCAGAAAACAGATAATTTTCTGAGTAAAAACAGAGCAGAAGCAAAGAAAGACGCAAGAGGATTAAATTTCAAACTTCGACATTAACTTTGTATTAGTGAATTACGAACTAATTATAAGTGACCTTTTAGTCGTTCAATTTCCTCTTCAATTCCCAGTAATCAAAACTTTGAGGATAAAAGCATTTCAATTTGATTAAATTCAGCGTCAAAATCGCACTTCTTACTTTATAGTACGCTTTCTAATTAGATCAACGGCGAGTAATGCACTGCTCCGCAGTAACCATCTCCTTTTGATTGAGTCTTACTTTTCGGGAGCGGATCGCCAAGGTTGATACGCTGGTTTTTTAAGGTGTGGTCAGGAGAACACCAGGGGAAACGTCGTCGAGAGGAGAAAAGGAAACAAGATCAGAAACAGACGGAGATTGGACGCAGAGGAACGACCAAGGACGCGCATGGATCTCACACGGGGGAAAGAAAACGAGAAGGGACAGCTCTGTCAAGGAACGCGGACAGAAACTCCGTCAAACGCCTCAATGGGTTAGAAAAGCAGTGCCAAACACGGTTCGCGGAAAAAGGAGAGGTCCCAGGGTTGAAAAACCGATGCGGAAAAGAACCGAGAGAGACATCCCAGCTATTGAAGAATAATCCAGTTTACAGAAGCACCTCCTGTTGGAAATCCACCTGAATCGGCATCCGACAACGGAGATAGCGGCAGACAATGCAGACTCCATTAGAGGAAAGAGAGACGTGTCCGAAAAAATTGCAAAGGGGGAATTTGTGTAACAATAAGCCCCTAAGGGAAAGGCGATGGCAATGGGGAATTCCGGATGAGGGAATTTCGGATACGAGGCACGTGTGTGTCACACAATCGGAGAGATCAGGTCTCCTGGAAGAGGAAGGAAATTGGGCGTCACAGGAGATGGAAACTGTGAGTGAACTCGTATCCACGGTAACAAGACCGAGAGAAGCGCTTTTCGAAGGGCGAGGATCTGTAATTAATTATCGACCTCGGGAAGAGAAAACTGGATGGGACGGGTGGCTAGATTACCATTTTCCTGACCTCGCTCTTATTTTCCGATACTAATGAACGGGGGTTTCAAATATTGAAAAACTTTTCCTCTTTCGGAAGATTTGATGGAGAGATGAAAATAAAAAGGGGTGAATTAGCTGCGTTTGGGTCTCCAAGCGGCTAAGGTGCAGAGTTTTCTTGCGGTCGAGTGCCTGGGCGAAGTGATACCTTTTTTGCAGCGCTCTCCGTTGCGAACAAAGATGCATTCAGAGAAGCCCGTGGGAAAAAATTGAGGGAGGCTGGGTCAATATATTCATCATATCGGAAACTGAAACCGATGAAAAATCGAAGCCAATCCAAAGGAGAGGAGGCGGAATGTGCGGGAAAGGGTCGGGGAGATGATTTGATATCGGGGAGAAATGGAGAAGGGAAAAGAGAAAGGGATATGAGGAGCCTACGGAAAGAGAATAGACACGAGGGAGGAATGTTATAAGAGTGTGGAGAAGATGAGATGCTCGGAGAAATGTTTATAGGGATGAGGCGGGATCTGAATGGAGATGAAGGTGAACTCAGGAAAAATAGCCGCTGCTCCTGGAGTGACTTTCTCCGTTTATAAGTACCTACGTTTCCTTCCCTCCGTTTATAGCACCTTCCTCCATTTTTGCGCGTTAAAATGTTTATTTTTCCAAGAATATTTCCTAGTAAAAATAACAGCAAGATACTAATATTTCACTTTTCCAAACTCAATCTTTTTTAATCCAAATGCTGGAATAGTTCCTTTCTAAAATTTAAAATTAATTCATATTGGAAATTTGTTTCCGTTTACGCCGGTATCGATTCAAATTATTGAGCTTCTTTCTATCAAAAAGGTTCTTGAGTTAAAAAAAGATGCTTTCCAACACTTAGACATTTACATCTCTGCACGTAGATTTGCGAGTTTTCCTATGTCGAGTTTAATGTTTATTTATGCAAGAAAATACATATAAACAGGATTTTATTAGTAGATACTGTACTAGTGATACTAGAAATTTCCATAAATCAATTTTTTGTAGTCAGTGAAATGGCATGTTTTGAAGTCGCACAAAATAAGTTACCGTCTTAGAAAGTAAATGGAAAAATTTATGATTGAAATATACTTTAGAGAAAGTCAAAAAATTATTTAATTTAACATGAGTTTATAATGATGTAATAAGGAGTATATATTTCAATCTTGATTATGGGCAGAAATAACACTGAAAGTTAAAATATCTTTTTTACTGTGATGATAACGTAAATCAAACTAAATCAATTCAAAGTACGATAGATACGACATACTATTGCATCGTCGGCGAAGTTTTGGTAGAAAAAATGATAAGTTGATGATGATGGTTGATAAAATTATGTGCTCAAGATGTTGTTAGTTATGAAAACATTACTACTTTAACGGAGTTAAAATCTTTCATTGAATCCAGCCAACACAGAAAATATTTAAGGACATAGAAATACATCCTTGGGGATGATCATAATATGATGGAAAATGTTATTTCCTTAATGAAAAAGACTGGACTTTTCCAAAACAAATCTGAGGATATTCCCTTGGACAACTTACCTCCTTATTAATGGACTTTTTTTAATACTGCTTAGTATAACCAACTATCTGCATGGCTGGAAAATAATTTTCTTTCATCCTTTTTGTTCTGGTAAAAATTAAAAGTACTGAAATATTACATAGTTTTTCATACTTGGGATTCTGAGAAGATTCAAAATGACCTCAGCTGTCGATAAACCTTTATAAATACATTACTAATACTCAAATCCTTCAAATTAGGTAACGAAAACAGCGCTGTCAGGGGTCCGCGTGCTTAAAAAGTTCTCTGGCGTTTCACTTAGGCCTTTCTCAATCCCAATTCCTTGTTGTATTTTACTGAGGGAGGAATAATACTGAAAGAGAAATGTTTCAACACTGATAAAATATAAATAAAAGATAATAATAAATTCGTAATAAAACATTATATTGTTGAAATGTAGAGTCAGATCCTTGCTGACTTTTGTAAATACTTCTTAAAATGAATGGAAGAAGAAACAAGTCCTGTGATGAAAGGACTACGGAGAGGGAGATCCTTCATAATCGTCTGAACCAAGGCTATCTATCTCGGGAAAGAAAGAAACGAGGGGGAAGGAAGCGGAGAAGGGGATAAGTGGCGGAGAGACGAATGCGTCCGAGTGGAGGACGAGGAGTTATGAGAAAAGGAAAACGCGAATTGAACGAGGTGGAAGATGTACAGTGGAGTGGACTTGAAATTTTTCGCCCAAAAGAGAAAGAAAAAAGGGAATAAAAGACCAAAACGCGAATGGCATCGCCAGTGAAGAGTTAAAAAAGAAGATGAGAGGAAAATAGTGAGTGAAAGAGCAAAGAAGAGTGTTAGAGGGGCATTAGGAGGCTGGGTATACACGGGGAGAAATAGAGAGGGAAGATAAAGGGTCCGTGATAAAATGCCGAAGATGCAAAGAAGTTTAAGCGGCCCTTTTCTAGCTCCCGTTGACATGATAGAGGGGCAGGGTCTGGAATCGTTTTCTTTCTTTTCAAAATTTTGCGTTCCTCTCCTTATATTTTCCTATATTCCACACTCTTTTCTACTCCATTTGCCTCTTTTATGACTCTGCAATACCTTTCTGCCTGCTATTCCTCGAAGTTTATTTTCATAAATTATGGAATATTGGACAAGACATGTAGGCCTTCAAAGCTGTTTATAACAACATTCGTCTTCTTTTCGTTCTACATTTGTATGTAAATGTGGTGAGAGATCGTTTACCCTGGTTTGTTTTTCCTTTCATAATTCAAATATCACTTAGCATATTAATTTAAGATTAACCATTAACAAGAGGGACTTTCAGCAATAATTTTTCCCTCCTAAAGAATTAACATCTGAAAAAGCTGTGCCTTCAGAATATTTCTCTCGTAAAAGTAGATAAACCTCATCAGATATCCCATCTCGCTCCACTCTCCAAGTGCTAGGATGGATTTACCATGATACGAAAAACGTTTCATACAAAACGTAACTGTTTGTTATCTTCTTAGTTTACTAACCTTAAGTACTAATATTGAACTGAAACCACATTCCTACACGTCAGGGGCTCCCAGATAGCCAAGTGGTCGATTCCAGGTCGGGGCCCACGAGCGAAATAACCTAAGCTCTTGAAGCACTCTTTAGAATACTTCTACTATAGTCCTACACGATTAAAAGTACAATTTACTGTTTCCTTTCCAATATAATGTTTGGATCTGAAATCTCCTTCAATGCATCCCCTTAAAAAATATTATTAAGCTTCTGAAATTTGTAATAGTGACTTATCAAACTCGAAATATGTTCAAGAAAACTTAGAGTGAAATTCAAAAGTTTGCAATGTACCGAAAGGAAACAACCGTTTTCAAATTTGTGATATTCAAGAGATTAGTTTTCACCGTTTTACAGAAATACTGAATTAGGAAATTAATAAGTGGCTCATATAGAGTGTAAGAATATCTTTAAGATGAACATAATCATCAGAATTCTCGTATTTGTAATCCAGAGGTGTAGCGAATGTTTGGATTCCTTTTGTTTTTCCTAGCAAATTACGAATATCTTCTACAGCTGATTTAACATAAAAACAGGACATCTACGAAGGAAACAGTATCTCTTATCCTTTTTCGTTCTTCCCATTGCTTCATGCAAAACTATATCAATGAATCCCTATGGCGTTGGCATAGTATCCATACCAAATCAAAACATATGGTAGAAATTAAGGGGTTTATTAAGGTGACTCTGATACCGAAAAGTCTGTAGTAACCCGTAAATTACCAATAATAACATAACATTATGGCAGCTAATACGAGTATAACTGTAAGCAAATAACAAATAGGAAAGTATTAAAAGATTTTGTGGATATAGAAAGACCTAGAAATGTGACTAAAGAAAGATCTGCTAAAAGAAAATGCCCACAAGTAGGAACAAAAAATTCTTAAAAACTTATTAAGCTAAATTACATTAAAGAGTGAAATATCGGGAGGTGTTACTAGATTACTACGCTTTATCCAGCTTTGCATATCGTACTTAATTAGAAATTGAATTTGACGTTCTTGTACTTTCGACGCCAACAACAACGAATGTATTCCTCCATTACGTTTATGACTCTTTTCCGTTTTATTTCGGTTTCATCCATAGGAAATAACAGGCAGAAAGAAAGTTTTTCTAGGCTTCTTAAGAGACGGAAAACAATGTATCTTTTTGGTAAAAATTCGACATATGTGAAAATAACTTCATCCTCATGAATATACATAAACACGAGATAAAAGCTTTTTACCTGCAACTCAGGCCACCCTTTCTTATGAAACAACAGTGCAGTAGCTAGCTAATTTCCAGATCAATACTGATTCGTTATGCAAATCCATATTTAGGTAAGCTGAGCTCAGGTAAAAAAGGACCTATCCGCTCCTCCCAACTTCACTCACTTTCTCCACGCTCGTTTGGAAACAAATGGAAACTCTGCCCCTCTACTTTTCTCTCCATCTAAAAGACATCCCTTTGTTTTCCCGTGCTCCTGTGTAACATCTCTCCATCCTCCACTTCAGCCTACACACCTTAATTCACGTACCCACTTACTCCCGAAAACTCTCAAACTCTCACCTCGTGCACGTCTTCTTCCCAACTCCTCCATTACTCCCAAATGGAGTGGTATTTTCTCTCCCGTGCACCCATTAGCTATTTACTAAGCTGACAGCCTGCGACTAAACGCATAGGGATAGTTGCAAAAGAGAAGGTCCCGGGAAGAGGTAACGGAAAGGCGAATGGGGCGGAGGGAGAGAAAGAAGACATTCTGCCCCTTTTGACCGCACGGAAATTGGCCCGCGAAACGAACTGAGCTCGCTTCCGATTGCATCCGACGGTTTCCGACGAAATGACAACCATCTGTTACGTCCAATAATTAATCCTCCCGCCATCAACGCCGACGTTTCCTTTTATCTCCAGATTCGTTTCCGCCGCATTTTTTTCGAGAGTTTTTGTTGAAATCCGTCTGATTGATGTCGGGCCCCATTTTCTCTCCTCCGGCGGCGGAGGCCTCCTGCGATCGATTTAAATTTCGAGAGTGGAGGCATATGCGGGGTAGCTAATCGGGTTCGTACGCGCGCTCATTTGCTATATAAACCCGGAGCGTTAACGGAAAAATCATCGAGCTCCGAGCGTCGAGGATCTTTTTTTTTCGTCCAATAAATTTCCCATCGATACGACAGATATTTGTGAGAAATTATGGAGTGATTTGAGTGACGGTGATGAAAAGCGGAGTTGATTTATTCTTCTTTCGAGGATTTCAAACGATCCATCGATTTTATCACCGTTAAAATTGACAGTCATCAACTGTGCCTTTATGAATCATATGCGTGACCTGATGGTAATAATTCACGCCAAATCGAATTTGTAACGCAACGTTAATTATATAGACGCAGAATCGGTATCAAAATGTAACGTCCATTACATTAGTCGAAGTTTTGAACTATAATTCACCATACATGTAAATCTAGAATGCGTGAAACATTTTCATTTTAATATTTTATTAAAAAACTTTGAGTTGCAAGAATGAAGGTTGTCGCTTCATTTCCGAAAACGCTACATTAAAACTTTCGATTTGAATTTTACTTTCTGTACATCTATGCACTTTTTTTAGGCAGTAAATATCTATTTTCTCACGCGTGAACTTGCTTTCGACTTTTAAAACTTCGGTATATCCTGAACACATCCGTTGGATAAAGTTGCTTTAGCTAGATGCCACTGAATTTTGAAATTCAACACTTTCTTTGAGGTGAGAAATTCTACATTACTTTCACCTTTTAAAATTAAATTATGATCTCGGCTGAATCTCGTTAAGTTGAAATCTGAGATTTGTAATTTAATTTGATGTGAAACCATGTGTCTATTTTAAACTTACCTTTATATACACATTTGCTCTAATAGTGTTTATATTTTGAATATTCTAACCTCTACAAAACCCGACAATATCCACAAGCACCTTTAAAACGATTATTTTGCGGACGCACTTACCTAACACCAGCTGAGAAATTCCAAGCTTCTGATAAGAACTTTCCCGTCTCAGAACACGTGCTTAGGACAGGGAGAGCGGACAGCAATTAATAATTGTGCCTAACCGTTGAGCCCATCTAGAGAAATAATGAAAGTCCTACTCTTTCAACGACCTTACTTTGTCATGCTTAACAATACCGAGCGAAACAAGCGATAAATTCACAAAAGAACCGAATGTATTATTTCATCTCTCCGGAACACACTCGGCTGTAATGGATTCGGTAGCGAAATAAAAAGGCATGTGGGCTTAATTTATGGCTCGCTCTTATGGGTCGACCCCTCGCCGAAGGAACAGATGGTGTGTTGATCTACAAGAGGCACGAGCGGGCGCTGTGCTTTTCCATATCCCCCACCCCCTGCTGATGTATACGCTTTTTTCGTAGAATCGAGACAATTAGCTCTCATACATATGGAAAAGAATCGTACTTGGTTGGGAAAAATAATGAACGAAGGTAAAACCGACGCAGTCGACGATTCAAAATCAAATGAGGGAAAACGGAAGGAAGGTCGAATGAAAGTTATATCTCATCGGTCTCTTGTGTAACTACACTGCCATGAAACAGGCTAAGAGATATTTTGAGGGATTGCGAGCTCTCACAATTATCATCCTGAATAATTACGTACCTTATACGGAAAATCAATGCTCTACTCCTTTGGACAAACATCCCTCAGTTACAGATATCCCTCCTGAGTAAAAATAGTTATATCTTTCTGTAAATCTACAATATAACAATTTACGATGAAAATTGCTGGCGAATCCTAAAACTGGATAACAGAATACTAATATTCTCTAAAAATCAAAAAATCATTGAATAAACTCTCTTATTATGTTTTACATCGAGAATCTGGAGCAGTTTCTTGTATTATATAGTGGGGATATTTTTTGCCGGATTCAGGGTAAAAATTGCGACATAAACATTATGAACTCAAATTACATTGGTTAATATGAGAATAATAAAGTGAAGAATAAGTCAATCTACGTTGCATTCGTGATTCAAGACCTTTCAGATAAGAAGGTTCAACACATGTTTACGAATTACAGGCTTTATTACTAAAGTTTACTAGTTATAGGATTCCAAGAAATCAGTATTCCGGAACTTCCTGGTTTGTCTCCATGCGGGAGTTCCACCTGACAACGCAAGGCTGGTTTTGTGTACAGAGTGTTTTGAGACATCTTTTTCCAATTTTCTATCCTTGCCACATGTTTATGAGTCGTTCATCTCTTGGTTCACTGAAAGGCTCTACCAAACGTACTTTCTTTCAACTATTAGTGGCTAACCACACCCTTTACCTATGTCAAAAACGTATGTCTTAGTCTTATTCGATATTTTTTCCCTTACTATCTATATTAAATTGCTTTCTTCCGCAATTCCTCCCTTATGAATATATGAACAACCTGTTTCGGCTTTTTTCGTTTTATTTTCCTCTTTAACTATCTGAAAAGTGCCATTCTTTCTGTAACAAGTAACAGTAGTATTAAATCGGGGCGATTGCAAAGAAAACGTTAAACATTCTTATTAAGGAGTACTGATTTATACCCAAGATTGCAAAAATCGTGTTAAGATATTAAATTTGCATTTTGATCTTGACGAAGACTACCGCTTGTGAAATTCGTGATTCCGCGTGTAATACTTGTCTCTGTATTAAATGATAAATCGGTAAACATATAAATCAATAGTACTATATAAGGAATTAATAGAAATAAATGACTAAATTAAAAGACTTAAGTAAATATTTCAGTAGCTTCATTTATCAGCTGGTTCATTATATTATGTCATGATTCCATTACGCTCCTAACATAAAAGAATTTTGCGTAGTTTCAAGTTTTTAAGAATTACTTCTAGTCAGAACAATCTAATCAGCATAAAATGAGTGGGGATCATTCTACCAAGCGAACTTAAATTCACTCTGCCCTGATCCTTGAAGAATTGCCGTCATTCCTGACAGCACAGGCAGCTACTTCGCCATATACAGCTAATCAACATGCAGGATTTGACACAGAATTGTTACTCCTCTCCGAAAATGAAATTCAACGGATCAACGCATACAAATCCCTCAACCTAGACTATGTCGACGCGAAATCCCTGCCCATGCATATTTCCATTATCACGTTCAGAACGACAAGCATTGTTCGTATCCCCCTTGAGGTGCAGAGCTTCGGAAATCGAGAAGGAGATTGATGGAACGGCCACAAGAAGAAGAGAAACGAGCGAAAGATGATCGGAGAGAAAGCACGAGCGACGGAATCCGGAGAGAGAATGGGAGGGATAAAGCCATGGCAGAAGCATCTCCGTCCGAGAAAATGTCGCCGGATTCGACGTGATGATAGGGTCAAGAAGCAAAAAGACAGTCCCCAGGTTAGACTCTAAAGGAGTAGAGAGAGAGAGAGAATACGTGCGTGGAGAGTTCAAACCCACATCAAAAAAGCATCTCATTTCAATCTAAACAATCTCCCGCGAATCCGCGCGAGGTTTCGCAGGTGATACTCTCTTCCAAAAATACCACAGTCGACAACGGAGATAGTATGGGACCATTAGGTACAAAACCGAGCGAACGTGCTCCAGGAGTCCCTTCTGCAATTCGGCGAAAAGTATTCCGGTCACGCGCGGCGATCAAAAGGGCAAGCGACGTCGCCAGGGAACGAAGAGATAGAAAAAGGAAAAGATAGAAAAAAATACAAGAGCGCGTGAAGGATTATGTGTGGAAAAAGAGGGTCCGAATAGGGTACCGACGAGGATAAACTCAGGTAAGAAAACACTGAGAGCATTGATAAAATAGTCGTCCACGCATTTTGCCCGATCGAAAAGGTGGAGCTAAAAGCTTCCGAAATGGCTAGGGGCGCTCACATTTTTTTCCCGCTGCCTTTCTTCTTTGTGGTGTGCTCTTTTTTGCTCTGGAATGGGTATTTTTGCGGGTATTACGGGAGAATGGATTGTAAACAGCAATCGATCGATCGTGCGGATTCGCACAGAGTCTAAATGCTCGTATGCAAAGCCGAGGTAAAGTCGAGAATTTAAAAGTGGGCATTCGTGCAAAGGTTTATTGGGTAAAAATGCAGAGAAAAAATCAAATCAAAAATTGCCTGCTGATCGAGATATTTTGTGTGATAAGGTATTTCGACAAAGAAAAATTTTATAGCCAAGAGAAGTGAATCCAGTTCCGAATAGAAAACAGAAAATACTCGATAAACTTCAATAGAAATCTTTTCACCCGTAAAATCTGTTCGAAACTCAAATTCGGAAAAAAAGAAAACAGATGGCCAAACCTATTAGCATACCTTCAAATGAGATCCAAAGTTGATAACGGAACCGTGAAGCGACTTGCAGAAAACTTAGGTAGATCTAAGAATATTCTACGGTATGCCATAAATTAATGAGGAATTCCTCGCAAAGAAATTAGAAAAAGTTCAAAGGAAGGCAGTTCGCCATGTAATGAAAAGGTTTAAGAAGCGTCTAAGAAATGTTAATGGTCCCCGGATGGGATTTGCCAGAAGAAAGGAGGAAGATGAACTGACTAGTTTGTGTTTACCACATAGCAAGGTGTAGCATGCAGCATAGTAGGCAGCAAGGGATCGGAAAGTTCTAAAATTTAATAGCCGCACCGAATTTCTCGGAAATAAATAGTCTAGACAGCAAAATAAAACTTAAGTTTACTTTCGGAATACGAGTAAGAATGCTGGCTCATTAAGTATCACTCACTAAATTTTTTAATCGTTCTTGGGTGACCATTAATGTTATTATAAAAATTGGTATTACTTAAATAACAATAAAGACGGAAGGAAAATGAGAAAGTGAGCGAAATTCTATAAAAACTGAGAGGGGGCTTAAAGGGAGAATAATTCTTAACTACAGCTTCATTGAGCATGCTCTGTATAAAACAGTGTGAACAGTTCGAGAAAAGAGAAGCAACGAGATATCTCGATATAATCTGCTTTCAAATTAAATATGTTAATTGGTCCTAACTCAGTAACCTCGAATGGAAATTCATCTTGTCAATCCAATGATTTATAGTTACAATGTAACAATTACAATGTAGCAATTGTTATTTCCTAAGGATTGAAACTCATTATACTATTTAATTATATTATGACCGCTTGAATGACTTTTGTGAAAGTGAGAAAGCAGCGTAGGCGAAGAATTAATTCGAATATCGAAATACGTAGGTAAGCAATACGTGCAAAGCGTCAAACATCATATGCGAAACAGACATTTAAAGGAGAAAAAACTCTCCTGGACGTTTTTATCACTAAAATCAATCTTAGAAAAAACATTCGCTACGAAATGATATTGACAGAATACATCATGTTGTGAACATAAGGTTATGAATCGTGACAAAAAAACCGTTTTTGGAGAGAATAGTCCATAACAAACTTTATCATGTATAAAATGAGGAATTAAATTCTGTAATATTGGCCCGTTTCAACATTAAGTAATACCCGGCGGTATAATTAAGAAAAGCACTTGTGGCATGCTGTTTTGAATACTCTTAACGATCATTATATATGCAGTAAATGCATTTTATACAACATTCTATACGTATCAGAAGTAGTACCCGTCAATGATACAAAAAAGGGCCTAAAAAGGTCTATAAAACCAATTTTCTTGGAGATGATTCTGATGACCCACATATAATTCCACGCAGCCCATCCCCGGGGTTCGGCTAACTAATTGAGAATTGCTGCGCGCTGTCTGATACGTCATGAGCGACCGACACCACAAGCCACAGGGTGCCAAGCAAAGAGAATTCGTAGATTTAAATGCGGAGAAGGAAGCCAAAGAGGGGCCATCTTCTATTCGAAAAGGAAATTTTTTACTAAGCTATAAAAATCACTCGATTGCGTTAATGGAATGTACATTAAAGGCATATAATGAGCGTCACTATTTCAAAAGTATTGACTTCCTTCTATAAAATAGATGCTAAGTCAAATCTTCGCTAACTCAAAGCATTGATGTGGCAATACGAGTATAGCTGGACAACAAACAAAAGTATTACGTCGGACAAAGGCATGATATTGATTTTTAAAAAATGGCCACATAATAGATAGTTACAAGAATTCCAAAATTTGAAGGTTACTAAATAAATAAATAAAGGAACCCACAGTTTACGAGAGCAGAGGTGAAAACAGTAGAGATTGGAGTGAAAAGTAGCCAATGGTAAACAAAACTAATAGGGTGACAAAATGAACTCGTAATAAGATCAAAAGCCTGTTTACTTGGAGTTTATTTATATGTAATAACGTATAATTATAGAAATACATTCAAAATATTTCACTTTCGAAACCATCTGACCTTAAAAACTTTACAATTTATGCATCCTGTTTCTCAAGGTACCGCAAGCGCAAATAAGACCTCCCCTGAAACAGCGGCAACTAGCAATGCATCAGCGCCGTTGTGTGTTGCAACCCGCATTGCACGCCTGTATTTGTGTTGCGTGTGCTTAAGGATACGCCATCACCCGGTTCTGTGCTTTATATGCTTTAGTTAAAAGAAAACTTACATTTTATAATGATATTTTAGGCGCTTTTTCTGGATCTAAAAATTTCTATTCCCAAGTAGTGGCTTATTTTTGTGTGAATTTACATATTTACAGCGAAAATATAAAGGAATAATGTATTGAAAATTTTAAACGCAAATTCCCGTAATAATGCACATGAAAGAGGCCTACCCTACATACGGCTTGGAATTAGTTTTTAAAATTATGCATATTTACAAATATTGGAAATACATATTTTAAAATTAAAGGCAGTAATTAAAGATATATTTTTTGGAGAGAGCTTTGAAGAGTCTCAACAAATCCCTCACGTATAAATTAGAAATAATTTTTCTGAATACTGGTTAAATTTTTCTGACATTTAATTTATTCGTGATATAATAATAAAATAGACATTTTTCAACGCTTAAAACAGCCATCATCGTGCTAAAAATGTTCTTCCTCTGTCCGTGATCGTATTTGCCATATCCATTCGGCTCTTCCCACCTTGTGCGTTGTGTAGGCCTGAGGTAGAATAGCATCAAATGGGCCGTGACTTAGTGGCAGCACTCCATTGAGAAGCAAAAGAGTCGGAATTTTACAAACCACAATATTTATTGGAAGATGACCATGTTCCTTCCTGAATATGAGAATATTCAGAGGTATAAAAGAAAAAATCGTAAAAGAAAAAGGGTTCTTATATCTTGAGAAGACCTGATAGAAAACAGAAACATTTTAGCTTCCTCGTGATAGGAATGAAAAACATAGTTAAGTTTTCAGATAAATCTTCAGAGTAAATCAGCTGATACTGCTATTGCTTTCATAAGCTAACTTAATTTATCAAATCCAAGTTAAATACGCCGTTTCAGAATTTTAAGTCAACTATGCGATGCCTCTATGTTCTCAAAAAATCTGTAAAGAGAGCAATATTGCTTATATATTTCAAAGAGCATAGCTTAAAATTTCAATTTTGGAGAGTATAAATATGAAATACATAAAATTAAGAGGGAAAGATGTCCCTTCGTTTGTGAGAAGGAAATACTAATAATTGAACTTTTTCGCACGATAAAGAAAATTACGGTAATGAAAATCACACCGTCATACAACGTTAGAATTAAGTGTTATATTTCGATGAAATAATCGCAGATACGAGTCTCACCGAAAATAATTTAATTACAACTACCATATATTTAGTAATTTTAATTGGGGAGTTTCATCAAAATTTTAGGCATGCAAGTTATTTCCTGGGTCATCACTGAAATTCTGGCTAAACACACTCTAAGTCAAGAAAATCTCAATTTATCGAGTTTTACAAAAGACTTTCAAGCCATGACCTAGTATTCACTTTCTCTGCGACATTAGACCACAAGCATCACTCATGCTATTGCACGTGGAATAGATAGCTTTCGAGAGTAACAGCAACGGGGCCCTCCGCATTCCGGAACGATGCTTTGACCAATTAAGCGATCGAACCAGAGCATTCCGCCATGCCATTTTTGGAGACACAAAGGCGAAGTACTTTCGCCTGACTCTTTGGCTTCGTAGAGGCCAACTTCCTTATTCAGGATCCGAATATAAAGAGTGGGGAGAAAGAGAGCCCCCATAAGGATAACAAAAGGAAAACAGTAAAGCTAAATTTGCACGTTATGACGTGCACCCAGAAAATATCCCAAGGAAAAACGGACGTGAAAATAGTCTGATAGAAACGAGACAGACCTTTATTCATGTCGGTTTTTCCCTGAAAATGTTCTACGATGTACGCCTTTACGTGGAAAGTCAATTTCACCTTTTTCCTAGAGTGAAATTAGTTACTCGTCGAAAATGTTACGATCTAAACATTCAGTTCTCAGAAAAATATAAAATTTTGTCGTTTTTAAAACATACTGCACACATTTTATACGAACTGGACCTTTTTCTATTTTCCTAGATGAGCGTCCTTAACGTAAAGTAATCGCATTTCCTTCGCAGCTAACTCAAAAACTGCTGACGCTGCGATCGCAATGGCAACTCATCAAAAATAGGTTGGCAGGGTATTAAATCAGGCAGGGTACCTTGCGTTTTCCAACAAATTGAGACGTCCTGATGCATACCAACGAGGCACTTCAAGAAAATGGTAAGCTTTGAAAATATTCCGAGATTAGTTTGAATGACAATGCGGAAAAGATTGCAGAAATTTAGAAATTAAAGTTATCTGAGTTGAGGTTTAATTGCTAAGGTTAATCGGAGTATATAATTCCCATGTATAAAATGGGAGTAACGGAAAGATATTCTTCGGGAGTAAATATTTTTGCGCTCGAGGTTATGAGACATATAATGATTAATATTATCATATTAGGCATATGATGATAAATTATTGACGGTTTATTTATTATGAAATCTATCGTCAAATCTACATTCTCTCCACAGAAAAAGGTATGTAATACGGTAGAGGATTTTTCTAAAATAAGATTCTCTCCTGTAAAGAGATGTTTGAAATTTTGCTATATTTAAACCCTTATTACTTAAATGATGTATATTTTCATTCCTATGGTATTCACATATGTCAGGAGTTCTTTTGTTATTTTTTACTTAGAACTTTACTACTTTAGAACTTTTTATTTATTTAGTAGCCATAAAAATCGCTGAAGGGGAAAATACCTAAAAGATATTTACAAAATTTATAAAACATTATGGTAAATGAAATACGGACGGTCATTGGCCACTGTTGAGTAGAATACAGAAGCGGTTCTAATGAAAATGTTGAGATACAACGGCGTGCTACCAGACAATCAGACGCATTGGGTTATGGGCTCGATAGTGATTTATCAATCATAATATCATTCTAACCCTTTATTCACTGACTCCCATAAAACCTAGATAAAACCTAAATCATCATCATACAACTACTTAATAACTTATGAAAAGCTTTAGAAGGAAACTAAAATAAACATAGTCCCAATAGCAGTATAGGAAGTTTGAGCATTTTACCAAAACTATGAATTTACATGTAATCTCACGTGATTTGAGTCATTGAGAAAACGTTCCATATACGGTGGCATAGACTACATCAATATTACAATTACATCAATAAACTTTAAAATTGTATGGTCCTCGAGAAAAACCTCCCCATCAACTGCGATTACATTTCCTGTATGCCCATCAATTACTTCACACTGAGCTTTGCTGAGAAGAAAGCGATCCACCCCTTCGATATTTGTTACACTTATTGAAAATTTAACGCTTCTACAAAAACTATCCCACAGAATCCGGCATCTCACAGCTCAAAATCCATGAGATTTCTCACAATGGGATATTTCCCTTGCAGCGGAGCCAGAAAGTTTTCAAATCGAAATCTTTGAGCTTAAAAAGTGAATCGACTTGGCTGCGTTCCAAGTTGCCTCTGAAAAACATCGCGAGAAAAAAAACAACGCTGCAATTACAAAAATGTTATGCCACAATGGAAAATCTGGAGGGATACTTAAATTGCGGCTGAGTTGAATTATAATCATCAGCAGAAGAAAAAATACTAAGACTTTAAATTATTCAAGACGATGAAGAAGTTAAATATTGATTTCCACAACAGAGACACAGGGTGTGAGTTGGAACGAAACCGCCAAGAGAATGAGGTTTTCCCTCGCGTATTTAATTACGTTTTGGGGAAACGTTTCAATGCACAGTGCGTGTGATTCCCACGGAATATTTTCGAAACTAACCCAAAATCCGCACGATATTAAGTTTCGATACTTCAGAAATATCTGAGTAATAAATTAAGCAAAGCCTCCCTCCCACTGAGGAAAAATATTTGGAAGAGATAGCCACGAAGGATTTCCCCTAACTCACAACAGCAGTCGTTGCCTCGAAGGCATGTCGAAAGTAATTTCTGCTATCGACATGACATTCCAACTTTCCTCCGGCTTGGAAAATGTCTCTGAGATGCCTATAGTATGTATTGATCGCGAGTTTATTTAAAAAATAGAAAGCCGTAATAGAATCCAGCCAGTGAATAGGAAAATGCACGAAATTACCTATCAAAATTGAGGACCCTTAACCACTTTCCCGACTTTTTTTTTGGACATGGAAGAACGCATATTTTTATGCGGAAAGAAGAACACGTGGAAATAGAGCACAGATAATAGAAATCATTCTAGACAAGCTTCCTACTCGACTGCATAACTGAGATATTGTCATTTTCTCTCCAGAGCTTTAGGTAGCTAATTGTAGTTCGAAGTTCAAACCGGCCTCCAAGCGAGTCTTTTATTAAATAAATATATAAATATTTACTACTGTGAGAATGAGACTCTAAGGTCTCCAATTGTGTCTGAGCTATCGTTATTTGTCGTTCAAACAATAAAATAACAAAAGAAAAAGTCATTTCTTTTCTAATTTTTAAGAGTTATATGTCCCAAATACGTACGTCTGTATCGCCACAATGGTCAGAAAAGGTTTATCTGAAATGTTTAGACTTTTCCAACCGCAAAACGTCTTTTACAGCGGATACTTTAAACATCGTATAATTGATGAGTAAACGTTTTGACTTTCAAAACCTTCCTGTGTTTTCATTGAGAGATTAGTTAAGAAATGCGACTAACTTTATTTAATAGCGAATATTTTAAAAACAAACCACATAATGACTTCATACTTTTGGCACTTTCATCAAGAGCCATCCGCCTTATGGTAGAATTTTTGCTCTAAAATTCCTAACCCAACCTCTTTTTCCTTTATAATTATATGGACATTAATATCAAGTAGCATTTTTTCCCTTCGTCTTCCCTTCTCTGTATTTTCCCTACCATAAATTACTTCCTTTATTAATCTCTCCTCTCTTAATATTCTACTGACCCAATTCCTCCACCACCAATCAAAACCCTCTCTTATCGCACCATCGTCAGTTCTTCAATGTTAGCTCTTTCTATCAAACCAATTTATTTTTCCATTCTACGCCACGCCCACATCCGGAAGGTCCACAACCTTTTTATCTCCTACTTACTTAGGACCCACATTCATACCGCAGAACACTCCACAGGAATGAGTTTACCAATTGTTTCCCGTTTTCATCAACAAAGCTTTGCATTATATTCTATGCATGCATATTATATATTCTATGCATTATATTATAATTCTATGATTATTAGGCTGTACTTAATGCATTGCCTCTCCTTCCAATTAAAGTAGCTTTCTTGGCTACTGCTGCTTTATGTGGACAAACGATTTCAAATTATTCAAATTTATAGTTGACCCGTCGTAACTATGTTTAAAAAAGACTGTGCTCATAAAGCATGAACATTTTCAATACACTACACTGATTGTGCAAAACAACATTATGATCTCACTACTCATTTGTCTGAACTACTCTAGATATCTTTAAAAACAATCAGTGAAGTGCCTCGATTCTCGTAGTTTGGATCTTTCGATGGGAAATGATAAAACCTTTCAAATATTGTTTGGGAAGTAGGCTATCACTTCTGCTCTAAATTATTTTGACAAAGGAATTTCTTTACAAAATAAATTAGAACTTCCGATTTCATTCAAACAAAAACGTTGATATTTTCAATTTATTTTATTCTAAAGAGAATACAAACAACAAAAAGTATCCTAGTTAATATTTTAAATTATCTTAAAACTCAAAATATCCCAAGATGTCCCTTTATATTATAATTTTTCTGCTTTCATATTTTTAAGTAAAAATACGTACCATAAAAAATAAAATTACCATATCTGTCAGAAATAATTATAAGGTGATGTGATTTGGTGTTTTCCGAAATGAACAATTATAATTTCCCTCTTTTTTTCGAGGTTTAACCTTATTATAAACGGAAAAATTATTCGGAAGTTATTTTCACAAAACCTTCTGATAGTCATTTCGTGTGGAAACGAAATTTCGTCCCAAATATTCACCGTCGTCGCAGTGGCTGGCTGCAATTCAATGCGAGAGCCGTTATCTTCGCTAACAGAGCTTCATTCCTCTACAAAATCGGAACAATAGCGTTTGGTAAACTAAAGACCGAATATTCGTAAACGAAAACAAATATGAATGCCTCACGAAGATTTCTGCTGTAAAACAGCGGAAGCATGGAGATGCGGATCATGCGGATTGAACGAGGGAACCTACAATGCAAATTGGATATCAACATCACAATACCCACCCACGCTTGCAAACAAAAGGAAAGGAAGATTTTTAGAACGCATCATCGTTATTGTAAGGCACTCTATAAGCCGTAGCCTGGCGCTACACATTAGAAACAATAACGATTTTCAAGAGAGCATTAACTCACAAAAACGCGAAGATTTTATTGGTTCGGAAAGGTTAGAGGGAACACGGAAACACAGCTCCGAGAGGAGGCCTTGAATAATTCCATATTCTTATCAAACAGCGTTTCCCGCAACCCGAAGAGGGGGCGGACCGTTCATGGGAACAATGAGGAAGCCTCCAATGGCTACAGAACCTTCCATTTTACGAGGTAAGCATTCCCACAATTCACTTGCAATTCTTTTCCTCTAATTCGATCGGAAAGGTATACGACGGAAAGCGACGAAGGAGCTCCTGATATAAGGAAACAGTCGGAGATTTCCATAAATATGAAATAACTCGATTCAGACTTTCTTTTAGAGTGAAATCGGAGACATATATACCTTCGTTACCACAGAATATTAGTATGTAATAAACTGGAAATAAAAGTTTTTCTACGATAAAGTTTAATTGCAGAAATGTGGGTACATCAGGTAGAACGTATGAATAAACTGAATGTGTTCATAATGGTTTTTACGTGGAAACGTGTTAAAAGGAAAGAGTCACGATAAAATCTACATCTACATATGTACCCTGCAACGTAGCTTTCGACGTGTGACAGGGGTTGCAAGCACCGTGACTCTACTTCTAATCGATTGCTTACGCGTATCGTTCAGGGAAAAAAATTAATTCTTGAAACGGCTTGTTCCAGCATCTATTTCTCTGATATTCCTTGCAGTATCAGAAAGGCTTCTGTAACTTGGGGAACGCATAAACGGGGATGACTGGGTAAGTAATGAATATGGACTAAGATAAGAAGTTTTTAACCAGAGATGTTGGTTTGGACATAAGACAAGAATGAACGCAAGCAGAAGACAAAAATGTTACCGATTTCAGCGCCAATATAAGAAGAGATCGTCTTCCTCGGTGATCAACCCTTGGATTGATCGGCAGCAGGCTTCCAGTCGGCTCAATTTCCTTCTTTCCTTTTCCATGTAGTTGGTGCAGTCTACATCTTCCGTAATTTGTGCCACATATTTAGGTGGTGGTCTCCCTCTACATCTCTTTCCATTCCTCATTCCTTCTGATATTGTCTCCGCCAAGCTCTCGTAACGTATAATATGTCCAATTAGTCCTGTCCTCCTGTTTCTTATACTCTTACGGATAGAAATGCTATCCCCAACCCTTCGATAAACTTCTTCATTCGTCACCTTATCTTTCCAACTAATCCTGAGCATTCTTTCACAACACCACTGTTCAAAGGAATTTAGCCTCCTTTTTCTCTTCCTTTCTACCATTCACGTCTCACGTCCATACAAGGAAACACTCCATACGTACATTTTTACTAATCTCTTCCTTGCTCACAGGATAATGTTGTTTGTTATACAAAGACCTTTTTTTAGGTAAAAGCCCTCTTCGCCTGTCCTATCCTCCTTATTTGCGTCTTGCTTCTTCCAACTTTAGCATTTCTGCTTCTTAGATAGGTAAATTCCATGAAAACATAGAAGTAGAGCAATTAGAAGCTGGCAAAAAGTGGTGAATGAGATTGAACAATAGCGGAGTACGAGGTCAAGGAATGAATGAAAATATACATTGATGTGTGAGCCTTTTAGAAACAAACTACATAAATGTGATACGCATTACGATTAGAAAATGTCTGGAGGAGAAAGAGGAAAAATATTAAAACTGACAAAGACAAAAAATTAATTCCACTCCTATAAATATTTCCAACCACTACACCCAAGGTTTTCGTTACCTGCAGAGGTTGTTCCTTTTACAAAATTAAATTAGAAAAAATGGTCCTACGAAATTGAGACAACGGCCAAAATAAAGGAAATTGATCATAAAATCTTATTTCAGTCGTGAATCATTCATATAATTTCGAAATTGCGAGAGTTTTGATAAAATACACGGAAAATTCGTACAAATTTTGGGAAATAAACAACCCATCCCTTTGGCGAGGTTGTTTCTTTTACAAAATTAAATTAGAAACAATGGTCCTACGAAATTTAGACCAGTGTCTAAAGAAAGGAAAATGATAATAGAATCTTATTTTAGTTGTGAATCGTTCATATAGATTCGAAATTGGGATAACTTCGTAAATTTTTTGGGAAATAAAGAACCCATCCCTTTGACGACCTAAGCAGTTGTTGAACATTGGTTTCATGAGTTATCCCATATAATTACACGGGGATAATCATTTATTATACTTTTCCATAAGAAATGTTCGTAAAGTATGCTTTCATGTCTTGAAAGCAATAGAATACTTTTGTTTGTTTTTCTAAAGTTTCTGAACTCTTCGTATACTGATTGCTACACAAAATAGCCACCAATATCTGCATCTAAGAACAGATATCAGTCTCTTTTAATCTGATTTTCTCAGAATTAGTACCCGCGAACCTGTGAGATAACCCTCGACAACATTCTTTGGCAAGATTCGTTTTGGTTAGTTGGGTCCAAAAATGTCTTCGGCCGAAAATTTCGCTGCCGATAGTAATGCTGTACTTTCATATTTAAGTAAAAAATAGCAGAGAAAGGATTATCTATTAGCAACGAACAACAAAATATCTTCGCGCTTAGTAAGTACATCTTTATATCTCCATTTTCACAAATACACAGAAAAAAATTCTTCGGCTGAAGATTTCGTTACGGATAGTAACACTGTAGTAGTTTCATATAAGTAAAAAGTAGTAATGAAAGAATAATTCATCAAAAACAAACACTCTCCGCACTTAGTGCATCCTGATACGTCCAAAAAAACGCTACGCTATTACTTCCTAGTGGAAACTTCAATCGAGTCTAAACATACGTAAATAGTTACGATTGAAAACGAATAATAAAGGTAGTATAACACATTTTCCTCAATAGAGCAGCTGCTGTTCCCATCAGCTATTTGCTGACGTAACTAATATTTCTTTGTCAGACATGAATGTGATGTTTCCACTGTGTTCTCGTAATCTCTGACGTCATCTTCAGGGGTATCCTGAGAAATCGACCTTTGACCTCCTCTCGGTGGAGGCCTTTCTCTTTCTGTTCGTCCTGCTGACGGAATGGACATGCTCCGCTGAGCACGCCAATTACATCATTTTCAGATTCCGCGACTCCTAGTTTCGTATCTTTACAAATCAACACGTATTTTACTCCTCGATGCTAGTATTAAAATAATGGCTTCGGAGCAACGAGATATAAGCATTCTGAAACCTCGCGTTTGGCTAAAGAGACATTTAAGTAACTTTCAATTGTTTCGATTGTGATATATTCTATTCAGATCATCGAGTTTTTAATTGATTCTCCACACTGATATAGCACAATAAATTATGTAATATATAAGTAAGAAAGGGTTAATTGCCTTATTAAAATTTTGATTCTAAACACATGTAGAGGTAGCAAGGAATTGAAATGTAACAGTATAAACAGTTGATACGGAGGGACGAAAAGAAATATAAGGAAACATAAGTAAAATAATACGAAATATAAATATAAGTAATTATAATCAAGTCTAATAAAGTATAAAAATTACTTCTGAAATAGGTATACATAAACTCGGAAAATAAGGTACAATTACATAAAGATATTCATGGAGAACTATGAAACAATAGAAATATGAGACTTGATGAAATACGGCAAAAGTTCACATAATGTACACCACGTCGTAAAATGGTACAGAAAATGAGTAAGGTATTCAGGAGCTTCAGAAAGGGGTTGTGCTACTTTGTAAACGTTAATAGCAATACGACTGAATTTCATTTTCAATTTGCGACGGCATAGACCTTGGCCTGGGAAAATGCTACTGTTTTTCAAAAGAACAAGCCATATCTCTCCGTAGAATAAAAGGTAGTATGAGTAATAGTCGCTCATTAGGAAGATGCTTCCTGGGAATAGAGTAAACAAAGTGAAAGATTCAATCTCCAGAATTCTAAGCTGCACAAATTCGTACGGGATTCCACTCTACACCAAAATACCGTCAAGAAAGCTTCCCACGCCCTCGGGAAATCGCTGAAATATTTCTCAAAAAAGACAGAGCTGATGCATCATGCCGATTTCAAGTTCCGAGTGAAAAGAAATAAAAACACCTCTCTCCAACTTAGCAGGAGCCTCGCAGAAAGCGCTGCCTCTAATAGCGGGACTCTTTGCATTTCTTTCACTCCGGGCGAGCCTTTCATTCCCTCTATAACCCGCTCCTCTTTCTCCGTCGTCTCTTCCCAATAGCTCCGAGGCCCCCTCCATAAAAATTCATCCCTCGTCGGTCGTGTTTCTCGCGCCTGTATTTCCCTCAACCTCTTCTGAAGGGACGTTCTTATCTCCTCTGTTCTCTGCCGACATCGGTCCATCTCTTTTACGCCGCGGCCTTTTGCCGCCACTTTGGAATAATCGATGTGGAGCATCGCTGCCGAAAACGCCCGCCTGCGGAATCCTTTTCAGCTTTATCTCGGGGAAAACCAGATTCTGTCCTAGAGCGCGACCTTAACGTAAAAGTTTCGGTTTCCCGACGTAAAGACCGCGTTCGAGCGGAGCTACAAAGTCCGCACATCTCTCATTGCGCTTCATAAAAAGTGACCAGATAAAAAGCTTTATTCAAAGAGAATGCAGCGTTGGATAGGCAGTGTGTTGTCTAGTCTTTATAACTTCTCTCTTTATCCCTTACTCGACTAGAAAGACGAGGAAAATATCCATGGGTGGGGATTCCTGGAATGTAATGAGTTTTCGAGAGATGTGGGAGTTACCGATAATTAGAAATTTGAAAAGGATATAAGAATTATTCGTTTTTAAGAAATTGACTACAACAATTCCTTGCAATAAACATTGTAACGATCAAAAGAATCAGATGGGCATATTTTCTTTAATTAATTCAAAACTCGAATAAAACTTTTTTTCCTCACTTTGCAACTGTACGGCTAAATTTTACTACAGATATTTGGGATACGTTAAGATTAATTAATTCACATTTATTTTTATTGTGTCATACAGCAATTGAATTACAATACTATTTGCAATGTGATCCCATTAAAGCAATATTACATCACGATATACTAAACGAATTATCACATCTCGTAAATAAGATTTAGAGGATACAAAACAGGTACATATATTCGTATTGATTTCAAATTTGATTCTTTTTAGATGTACCGAAAAAATTTAACTAGATAAAGAAATATATACGGAAACGAATCTGTAGTTTTCCGCTCTATAACTACCTCCAATTACAATGTAAACATATAGATATATATATATTTAAATTTTCAGCTTCAACAAATTACTCAATTATTTCTTCAAAGAGCATCCTTGCAATCAAATCCTCTCAAAGGAGTATTTCAAAAATTTCAACGTATAACTGTTACAATAACAACGTTATTAATAGCGTGCTACGACGTCGATGTCAGAATTCTGCTGCGTTTCACTGAGAAAGGCCCGATTAGACATAACCTAACCTTAGATGGAGGTAACATAATAAAATAACAAATGTTTATTGTTAAAAAACTACTCCTTAGCTTATTCGTAGATTACTTGGATACGGAACGTAAAGTTTATTACTCCTTCCAAATATTTTTTATAATTAACGTGCTAATATTGTGTTATCCCATGTATATAATCACAACTTATATTTATAACTCCTCGAACTTAAATTATGCGTGGTACTCAAACCTTCGGATCTTTTCTTCATATCACCGACATGTGGGTGCAAATGCTCCTCTATGCTGCACGAAAATTCCCAAAGGAAATGCAACACAACCTTTACGCCTCTGAGGGAAGATTGAGGATTGAAAAAAATAGAGGCATTTTCCTTACCTAGCACAGAAAGTACCCATTAGAAGTTTTTAGCTCGCGTTTGATCTCTGGATCACGAGGCAAAACCAGTTTCCACCTCCGCGGATACGTTCCGTTCCATTGAAAGACTCAATCGTTTCTTCCTCCACTTACGCGGGTTTTTGCCATCGCGGAATTCTTAGAGATTCCTATCTCTTTCTCTCGAAATCTTCCCCATCCATTTTTATGCGTCTCGTTTATTAAATTTCTCTCCCCAGTGTCTATACCTAACATTTCCTCATTCGTATTTCGCCCACGTCTTCCTGTTCTCCTCTCCACCTTTACCTGCAAAAGCTCCTTCCCTCGCTCAATTTTCAGCTGAAATTCTCTTATACAGAAATTAAATAAAATTCTCTCGAGTAAAATATGCGCGCCTTTATTCGGGAACCCCGAGTTCTCCATAATAAACAGCAGAAAAGCGATGCAGTTCCATTTCGTAAATTATTCGAGTAAATATGATAAGAAAAGCTCGTACCTTTCGTGGAGATTAGCTCTGAAACCAATATGTTTGTAGAAAAACTTTTGATATAATACAGAAATGTCGACTTTATTAATGTTTTGTGAGAGATGAGATATGAGTTTTTTTCAGAGGCATCATAGGTCCAAATCACACCCAAAAGTAAATCCCAAAGCGAAATAAAAGCCCACAAAAGCTCCAGTAATTTTTTATCTTAAACCGGAAGATATATTTTTGCTTGGGCTATTAAGTTAGAATAGATACTAAATACTTTTATAGAATCAAAATATGCTCAAGTTATTTAGTTCTTTAGGGAAAGGATATTCACTAAATAGACAAAGTAAACTTCAGCAGAGGCTTACATTTTTAAAATAAATAAAATAGTGAAAAAGTACTTAACAAGCAGATTACCTACAGCGAATAACATCTGAATTAACTATAAAGAAATATAGTCTGCATCTTCCAGCACAGTACGGTTTGGTTTCGTGAAACATATCTCGGTATCAACGAACCATTGATATAATTTTACTAGTTTCATATTATTAACATTTTGTCTCATTTCTATTGCTTTATTGCATTGATAATACGGTATATGGGACATTCTAGCCTTAATTTCAGCAGAATAAATTGTTCAGTAAATCTCATATACAATGAGGTAAGGGAGGATATACACTCTGCCCTTACCTCATTAAACAATAAGGGTATAACTATCGAGTTTCTCTGGGTCCCCTGACATATAGGTATAGCGGGAAACGAAAAAGCAGGTAATCCTTGGACATCCCAACGCCTGACTCACATATGAAGACCTGAGAACCTATCTCCGAAAAGTATCCATGGAGGAATGGGCGCAAACCTGAACCTGAAACCTCCTGAACAACAAACTCCGGCTCTTTAAACAATTCATACTAACATGCTCCTAACTGATGGGGTGTGGCTCCCTTCAGTTAGGAGCAATCGGGGTGAGGAGATGGCGGTCCCATCCCTTCCCTTTGACTACTAAGGCCATTCTTGAACGTTGATTTCATGCATTATCCCATATAAGTGCACGGGGATAATCAGTTCTTACAATTTTCATAACATATTTACGTAAGGTAGGCTTTCGTGACTTGAAAACAGTAGACGAAATATTACAAAAAATGATAAGAAATAAATCGAGTTATTATGATCTTACGACGGAATTTTTTTGTGCTTAGGAGGACCTTATATTCGATAATAGATATATTTTTAAACTAAATTAAGTTCCATTATGCTTGACGGGGGTGTTTACTACTATTTTACTAAAAAAGGGACTTGGGAATCGCTCTAATGTACTATGAAAAACATAATAGAGGAATTAATATGTCTCAAAAAAACACTAAACATAAAAGGGGAAACCGATAGAAAATCGTGATAGTTACTTTCATTAATTTAGATTTCGGAAATATCTGTACGTCGATATGAATAAAACAATGAAAGTTAATTTTAAAAACATAGCTAAACTAAAACTTTAAGTTATCCTCAAATTCTCATTATAGTCAATTCAGCCATTGAATACATTCCCTGCTTTCCCTGTAGTTACATATAAGCACGCGAGAGAGCGGGTAAGTTTGTTTGTTAATAAAACATTCATTCGACAAAGCCTTCTGAAATCCTATTGAGCCACTTTTAAGTGCTTTCTGAATTGGATGAAAAACCAACGTTTTCAAACATTTCAGGAAAAAAGCCTCTATTTCGATGTTAAAATTTGAGATCAAAGAGATGGAAAAATTTTATAAGGAGAAATTGAATTGTTTCAAGCTTAATTTCATTTTAAAAACATGAGAATCCTTCGGCAGATATAATCAAAAATCGAGCTTTCTCTGAGCTGATGTTAGTTTCAAATATTTGAACAACTTTCTAAAACAGCCGTACTCAATTGACATCACGAGTATTCATTCTAAGAACTGAGAATATTTCACTAGAGAATGAATGTTTTATCTCCCTAAAATTTAGAGGGGTTCTTTTCCAGGAAATATTCTTCCTGTGCATTCGGATCAAAATCAAATTTTTCTTCCGAAAAACGTGAATGCACCAAAAGCACTGAAAGAAGTATCCTGTAGTGATATATTTCTGAATATTCATTCGAATAAAATTCTGAAATCAAGGTAGCAGACCTGATTAATATTGCATATTTGTGAAAATCTAATAACACAATATTATTAAAATACTAGTATGGAAAACTATACTAACTGATTAGCCTCGTGTATTTATATAAGACTAGCTGAAGTGCTCGTTGAGTCTCAACGAGGAGAATAGAAGTATTAAATGTAGCAATGTATTAAATGTTAGCAATGAGAAAAACTTAGAATTTATAGGGTACAAAATTCTACAAAAACATAACATTTCCACAAACGAAGTGGAAGAATGCTAATATTTTTTCTCGTTGTTGCTGAGTTTCCACAAAGTAACTCCTGATAATATCTATATTATTTTATTACATTTACCAACAATTTTATATCGCTACCTTCTGTCCTCGTATATATAAGTCGATAGAAGTCATATTAAATGTAGTATACCTATTTGTACATAAGAGAAAATAAAATCTCGCATCTCAGTTTAGTCCAATGTGACAGGTTATCGAAAGCAAAAATTTTCTAACCAAAGTTCGAAGCCGAAATCTATTATCAACAACAAGAATGTGAATCTTTATGGAATTTCCTTCTTATGAAACTTGCCTAAAGTTAATGTGCAAGTTTGCTAGATTTTCAACTTCTGGCTCTAATCGTAAAATTAATTGCAAAATATGTCAAGAATCCGAATTGATAGACAAAAAGTTATTCATTTATCTCCATTGATTCATTACGGTGTTACGTATGTTTGTTGTCCCTGCGATTTATAACCACTAATTGTTCGTGACTGTAATAGTTAAAATCTCTGAATAATTTCCTCCTCTTCATATCGTCAATTGCTTCTAAATGGACCTAAATACACATGCATTCTTAAAGGAAAATGGAGGAAACTCGGAATCAACAATCGCATTGGTCGTCAGGGGGACGGGTTGTTTACAACCTCAAAATTTCACAAAATATTTGTATATTTTATCTAAATTCTCGCAACTTCGAATTGAAAGCGATAATCCACGATAATAATAAGAATGCGTATTTAATTTCCCCTCTTTTGGTACTTATATCGATCTTATGCGACTATTCCTTCCATTTTAATTTTGCAAAAGAAATAAAGTCTGTAACCGATAAAATCGAACTTTACATGTATTTCATATGGAAATCTATCTGAACGATCTTGGTTCAAACCCAGCAAAGTTATCGAATAAAGAGGGGACAGTACTTCCTTCCGGATCTCAGAGAACACGTATGCAAAGTTTAACGAAATTGGACAAACGGTGTGGACTCCAATCTCAGACAAACACACAAACAAACCCACAGGATTTCTGCTTTATATACATAGATAGATAACTCATTAAATCAATGTTCAACATTTGCTTTGGTCTTCAAAGGGATGGGTTGTTTATTTCCGAAACATTTTACGAATTTTCCGTTTATTTTGTCAAAGTTCTCGCATTTTAGAAATTATATGAATGATTCACGACGAAAATAAGATTCTACGATCATTTTCTTTTCTTTAGACACTTGTCTCAATTTCGTGGGATTATCGTTTCTAATTTAATTTTGTAAAATAAACAACCTCTGTAGGTAACGAAAACCTATTTTACGTACATTTCTTATGGAAAAGTATACTAACTGATTATCACCGAGCACTTTCATGGGATAACTCATGAAATCAATGTTCAACAATTGCCTTGGTCGTCAAATGGATGGGTTGTTTATTTCCGAAACATTTCACTATTTTCCGTGTATTTTATCAAAGTTCTCACAATTTCGAATTTATATGAATGTTTCACGACTAAAATAAGATTCTACGATCATTTTCCATTCTTGTGACACTTGTCTTAATTTCGCAGGATCATTGTTTCTAATTTAATTTTGTTAAAGAAACAGCTTCTGCAAGTCATGAAAACGTAATTTACGTTCATCTCTTATTTTGGGCAAACTTATTTGGGGAAACGTATTTTGGGCTCCTGTGTTCGAACCCGGGCCTTTACAGAGATGAGAATAGTTTTCCTTGTGGTTTCAGCATCGTAGAAATACAATGCAGTTTGTTGGATATCTCTAAGTCAAGCGGTGTCTGAGATAAATAGGGGGACGGACAGACAGACGGACGGACAGACATTTGCTTTTGTTATATATGATAGTCCAGCTGTTCAATTAATTCAGAAAAAGTTATATAATAGAATTTTTAAGAGGTATTCTTCGTAATAACAATAGCGACTTTATTTCGGGTATTTTACAAAACACTCGAATTTACTTACTAACAATTATCCCTTGAAACAGTAAGTACAACATATATAACACAACACAAACATGCCCTGACCATGATTCGAACCCGGTACCTCCGTATTTCTAAGCTTCTACGCTAACCCCTACGCCAACGAGGTCGGTAATACGAGTAACTCTGTACAACTTTGACCTACACATTAGCATAAAATAGGAGAATTATAGATAAACAGTTTTAAAAACTTATTCTTTTTACAAACGATCCGAAGGCTATAATAATAATATAATGTAATTGTGATGTATAATAATAATGTATGTAATTAAATAGTTTCCATGGATGGTTTTCTTATTCCTTGCCGCATGCCGATGGGTGGCTAGAAGCGATTGAAGTTAATATACATTTAGATATTAAATGCCAGAGCTAGAGACTAGAATTATAAGGTGGAAAGTTATATTTTCCCAATTCCATGTACAGTAACAGCTCTTCCTTTAACCTTTCGGTTCTTTTGCAAAAATGATTGCCAAGAGTAGTATTAGAGTTTGCATTAACCCTCTTTTTGGCAATTACTCTTAAAATGGGACCCGAAAAATAATTGTCTACGGCAAGGATGCGTGAAATGAATTGCGTGCCAACATGGCTGCAAACCATAGAATGAGATTATGGCATTATCTATTATATTACATCAACGATGGGATTAGGATGTAGAGGTAAATTGAGGTAAATAATCATTCATTTTCATTACTAATGAACAGAATCCAAATGTATTTACTCTAAGACTTCAACTTTCAACTAAAGAATAAATGCACACTAAAGGATAGTGCAGTCAGAATTTCGCGCGCCGAAAAGTTCTCTCGCGTACCCCTTGAGCAAATGCCATAGTGTAGTCACATATTTTCAAGGGAGATACGTTGTATGAATGACTAATATTGAAAGATGCACATAAAATGATGACAATATAGGCTGGGTTAAGTTACCAGATAACGAAGGAAAGGGCTATGAATAGGGAATATTAGGGCACATGGACCTACCGAAAGGTAGAACACTTATGTATGCACATAAAATTTGCCTTTTAAAATGAATCCTCTTGAATCGGCTTTTCAATTCCAATTATCGACCTCTAATTGAAGGTGTCCACCTGAATTGCATCAATCTCCTTTTACAAGAGGTATGTCTAGATAAATCCAATCCTATGAAAGTATTTGCTAAAATCTGATAAAAATTATCTGATAAAAAATCTTAACATTACCTAGAGGTACTTAAGCATGATTGCGGATTTCCGGACAGAATGATTCACGTGCCAAGCGGAACTGCAATAATTGGTTCCACTTTTTCCGCGAGCCGTGCCTAACCCAACTCCGATCTACAGCGTGATTCTTACGATTGCAACACGGATGAGCTAACACCACAAAATGAATGTGAGCTCCGTGCCTTTGATCCGAGGGAGGATCCCTTCCGTCCTGAGAACTCATCAGGTCTTCTGACCCTTCTTCGCGCGAAAGAGCTGCCTACATTAATTGTTTAATCATCCCTTTGTCGCAATTTCCGCGGTCCTTATCAACTATCCTCAGGAGCACACCCTTCCTCTTCCTTTTCGCTAGAAACTTTCCCAAAAAAGAGGGAAATTCCCTTCGCATCCCCTGGACCCCAGACTTTTGTCCTTGGCTCAATTTAGTGTCAGGAAATCGCATCACCGTTCCACATTGTGACTGCGTAGAAAAAGAGTACCCACAGAATCCCTCGGAAAATATTCATCACGGCATGAATGAGCACGTCCCTTCATAACTAAATAATTACCGGGCCCAGCTTAAAAGGGGCGCTCAAAAACGCTGGAAATTGAAATTATCGATCGCTCGTCCGCTCCCTTTTGCTCTATGCTCTCGACTCCCTCCGTCGAGGGGATATTTCAACTTCCCTTCACTGACTGTGTGTGAAAACAGCCCAGAAAGACAAAGTCCTCCAATTCCTCTTCCTCAAGTTATTTTCTATCGTTTCTCGCTCTCATTTCCATCTTGCGAGGGAAGCTATTTCGGTGCTCAGAGCCAAGCTAATGGGAAAGTGGTTTCGTATTCGTACTTGTTCGATACGCAGATCACAAATGTGCTTCAAAAGTCATTCAGCTGATAATTGGATATTTGTCGACATAAGCATTGTTTCAAGGAGGAACTTTCCACAGCTATTATGTCATCATTTTATATGCCGAAGAGTCTTAAGGCTTTGAAAAATTGAAGGAAAATATTTTTTTATGCTGACTTTGTAATATTATTTCAGATTGGAATGCATTAACTATCGCTATCAACTATCCCTAATCTCACTATAACTACCATTGACTGAATACGTAAAAATAGCAATGTGAAAATGGGGTGAAGTGCAATGATCACTCACATGCAACAAGGATTATCTCAATAATAATGCAGATATTAGTTGAGCTATTCCTGATTAGCTCATATGAATGTCCAAGAATGAGTACTTTTTTGTCATTTCACCAGAACACTAAAACAGATTTTATCAACAGGCAACAGACAACGTGTCTCCACATAGAAGATATGGACGATATTTAAATATCATCCCTGAAAGTCGAAGTACTGTCGGTTACATAAATCAACTTTTCGATTCTTTTCTTAAGGTCAATTGCATAATATTTTGACATTTCATTTATTTTTACATCGGTTCAAAAACTATGGAATGCTTCAAAACTTCCAAATGAGAGAATCGTCTAGCTCGTGGAAAAATTGTACTTGTAAAGATTTTCTATTTAACTGAAATTAGTAAATTAATACTTACAAGAAATCAAATGATAATATCAACCACCTAGAACTCTAATTATGTAAACCATGAAAAAGACCAGAGGATAAACAAATATCTCTCAAAAATGAAATTATCAAGGATCACCATACGCCAGCACTATCCTTCGGAACTAAATTTTTCCTTTATTGTCATTATTCCTACCAATATAATTTGCGTTTCTTTCAAGTGAACACCTTACTTATCGCAACTATTGCGTTCGAAAGAACAGCTACGAACATTTCAGGCTTCCTCCGCTATCGATTATTGTCTGGAATAGCGGGCATTAGAGAAATTGGAGGACCATTCTCTCCGATTATCATCGTCACGATAACAAAACTGAAAACATCGCAATACACACAGATAAGCTCCACAAATATCCGCTAGTGCCTCAACTCTGAAGCAACAGAGCGAATCGATAAACCGATACAAACTTCAACATCACGAATAATCCCAGCACACATCAAAACACATCACCTCAGAGCATAGTCTCAGTGAACCATTAGTTTGTTTCGTAATTCTTCATTCCTTCACTAATCTCATTTTCAGGTGGAAATTTTATTTCTTAACCTTCATTTAGTTACGGAATGATAAAAGTTATTTAATTTTTTGATCCTATCGTTAGTACTGGATGTTTCCAAATTTTTTTCGTCCAACATCATAAACCCTTCGAAAATAGTACATAACCAGTTCAGGTATCTCACAGTGACCACTACACAATGTACGAATAGAAAGTAATGGCAAAATTGCTGTCACGCCAACAATGAGAACCAAAGAGCCATGAAATTTCAGCATCCGAAAAAGGAATACCATCAATACAGTAAGTCGAGTGAGAATAACTATCTATGGCCCTGTTGAAAACTGCCTACAGAAGAGTCGTAGATTGGAAGCGCCCCATTTGCCGGCCTCCGTGGCCCAGAGATTAGCGTGCTAGGTTAGCAGAACCGGGTCCCAGGTTCAAATCCTAGCATGGTTAAGATGATTTGTGTTGTGTTATAATAGGGTTAGTTATATGTATGGTCTCGAAGGACTGAAATTAGCCCCAAATATCGTGATTTTTGTCAGAAGTATTATGTTATTTCGCTATCAAATTCTCGATGAAACACAACAAACCATAAGACGGATCACCTACGTAAAAAACATCCACCGAATTCACCTGCTATGAAACCAGCTGATTGCGGACTTTTGTGATTGTGATTCAAAGTTTGATAAATACAACGATAAAGGTTTAATGGATGCATCGGTAATTACTTCAATAAAAAGCGCTGTAAATCATACAATTTCGATATCAGTTATCCTTATCTAGTTCCACACAAATAGCTACTTGAAATTCCGTTGCCAGAACCGTGAAACACAACCGGTTCCGAGGGTACTACCTCATCTTCATGTTTTTTCGAATATATTTTCTATGAACAGAGTCAGATTGTGTTTTCTTTGAACAAATCTTTCAACCTTTGCTGCAATATTACAATCTTTTGCGGGAAATTACGGCTCTGTTTTCGAATGACAGCAATTCTCCAATACAAAGGATCAATTTTCCGTCTCTTTGATTCGGACGAGGATTAACATCAAATACCAATTTTCCACGCCAAAGTAACAGCGCTGGTCTGATTTTCCTCAGTAGGCGACCTTGACGAATCTTGAGTTTGAACGGTTACCGAATAAAATATCCGGCAAAATAAGAAAACTACTGATCGGCCGATTGAAACGCTCGCAACCCCTCTTCCCAAAAAGCAATTACAAAAATAAAGAGCGCTCCAAAGTTTTGGAAAAACGATTTTCTGCATCAGAGAAAATATCTGGCAGATTATAAAAGGTCCGGACGAAGCATCCATTTCGAAAGAGAGAGGAAGAAAATCATTCAATTTTCGTAGGCGGAGGTGCGCGACCTTTAACATGTTCCACTTTAATCAGATAAGTCCTAGACTAGACTATAAATTAACGCGGGGGTTGTGACGGCGACATGGGTAAATGGTGCGAGATATAATGGAACGGGAGGGTTGGCGGAAGAGGAAAAGAGCATAGAAAGGATGTCATGTGGGGCGTCAGATTGGAAGGTCGATAAGGAAAAGAAGAAGGAACTCTCCTGCTTCGGGCGTTCACTTTTTCGCTCTTCATCTATTCCTATTCCTTTTATTTTCCCCGAATTCCGCTCTAATTTCCTCTTTTCCGCCTGCCTTATTCAGTTACCGACACCATCTATCTTTCCTTTTTCCGGTCTATACCTTCATATTTTTTCCGACGGAGAATGTATACAGATGGATAGGTTTTCTCTGCATGCGGTGTTTTCTTTATAAAGGACTAACTTGAGAACGAATATGAGGGAGGAAACATCACTTCTCAGGCACAACTGAATTTGAAACATATGTTAAATACCCGAGGCATTATATATTGTAAAACCATAACAAAGAAGGAGAAGAAACAAATTCATTTACACCCAACTATGGAACTATTCCCTACTGACCCACTACTTCCATTACGTCTAGCGACCCTAAGCAATCAAATGACGCTTCCCAAACCCTCATCCAATCATTTTACTCCTTTCACTTTCCCCTGTTCCTTGTCATTACCCTCTATTCCTTCCCTTCGAACCAATCTATCACTAAGTGCTTTCCCTTTTTGGATTATTTTACCTTTTGTAGTCACTCCTTTTGTCTGATGATGAACGAAAATCTAAAAATTCGTCTGCCCTTTTCGTTTTTCCTGCTCTGAGATTGCTCTGAGGTTATAAATAAGCTTACCTCCGCTCTGTGATAATAACTGTGCCAACATGAAGCGACTAAAATTATACAATACTTATTTCCGATAAGACCGTAGCATATCGTTACCTCATCATGGTAAAAATATAATGAAGGTGGTAAAGGATAAGAATTTTAGTGACCGAAATGAGAGAAAGAGACCACGAAAAAGTTAAATTTGTGATAAAAAAGGAACGAAAGTAGCTTGAGAAATATACAGAAGCGCATGAAAACATTAATGGATGTACCTGAAGCAAGAGAGCCATGCAAACTTAGAAAAATCCGGATTGGTACTATGTCAGAAGTAAGTAATAGCTTGCTTGCCCAGGTAAGAGAAAATATGATTGTTGCACATGTATCGAAAAGTATTCAGATTATCTTGATTGATTTTAAGGTATTATAGAAAACATTATGGTAATAATTATAAGTGAACGTGCTACATATTCATTGGCAAAAGGTTGTGAGATCTGCTGAACAATATTCGCATATCCTTGCAATCAGAAAGAGATATTCCTTTCAAATATTTTTTCTGTACCTTTCCTTCCCTTACTAAATATGAGCGTAAGACCATCAAGATTCTTGAAAAAATAAACTACNTGTATCGAAAAGTATTCAGATTATCTTGATTGATTTTAAGGTATTATAGAAAGCATTATGATAATAATTATAAGTGAACGTGCTACATATTCATTGGCAAAAGGTTGTGAGATCCTGCACTGATCTGCTGAACAATATTCGCATATCCTTGCAATCAGAAAGAGATATTCCTTTCAAATATCTTATCTGTACCTTTCCTTCCCTTACTAAATATGAGCGTAAGACCATCAAGATTCTTGAAAAAATAAACTACCCACACTAAATGTCAAAAGCACCATGCAACACACTGCTTTGATTACCATTGGTGCCAAAATTATGAGAAAATAGAGGGGAAAATGGAGATATAATTATTAATTTAATAAATCCCTGTCTATAAAGTATCCAACTTTATTTGGTGTCTAATTCAACATTCATTTCTCGTTAATAAATAAACACACTACTCAAAATAAAACATAAAAAATGAGAATAAATATCGAAATATTTTGGATCAAATCATAGTAATAATAAGAACAAAAGATACGATCTAGCATACATTTAACAGCATAGTGTAATGATTAATGGAAATTAATTACCAAAATATAAAAGGAAGGTTGGGTTTATGGGGCACGGTTCCCAATTTAGATTACCTAAAAACAATAAAGCACCAAAATAAGCAAACCTTTCATCCTAAGTTTCACCAAATAAAAATGGTAGAAAATAATTTTCGTATATAGTAAAACATAATGAAATAACTAGTTTTGAATAGATTCGAATCCTAATAAATAAACAAACACTTCAAATTGAGATATCATTACCAATCTGTTTCTTAAAAACATGAGGACACAAGTTCCTTTGATTTAATTCCTTAAAGTTTGAGAGGAGTAAATGAACTGATTTACAAATAATTTGTATAAAAGCAACGCAATTCACACTTTTAGTTAATCCTTTTGAAGAGAGATTTATTGTCGTTCAGAGTTAAGAGATTTTACTTCGAACGCTGCTGTAGAGAATCATATCTATTTGCCTTGTATTTTATTTCTAATTCTCTATACAGTGGTGCAGTTTACGACTGATTCCGTAATAGAAATCTTTTGGATGAGATTTTTTTGCTGTTTATGAATTGCGCAAACAATTAGGCAAACAAATTTAAGCTAAAGCGAGTGCACGTACGAATGGATAAACATCGAGAAACTAATGAAACATTAATAGGAAATAGCCCAATGCTTCTTACTTGTACGAAAGTGCTGTAGTATTTGAGCTGTGTTTAAGAGTAAATTACGATTTGAAATTAAATAGACTGCGACGTTATGGTTAAAGAAGGTAAAATATCCCGGAACAAATTATCTTAGAAGGAAACATATCAATCCTAATTATATACCCAACATAGAAGAAAAGTTGCCTAAATAACCGAAAAATGAATTTATGAAAGCTTTAAACATTTCCCTGACACACCTGAGAGCGGTTTAAAATCCAGTCAAGCCCAAAATAACTCGTATTCAGGATTTTCTGCTTTTCGACCATTTTTTACTTTCAAAAAGAAATCTCAGTTAAGCTGTCGAGCGTATTGAGCCTGTCTAGTATGCTTCCTTTTATCTTCGTTTCAATTGTGCGTCTCTATTGTTATACCCAACATGTGAATATTTCGAAAACAATTTAAAATTTAAAGGAATAAAAAGGTGAAATATTATATTAAATAGCTATACAAGGGGAAGAAAGACTCTCCATTCTTAGTTAAATATAACAGTAAACAAATGAACAAATCAAAAGATATACTTTTTTAAGGAGGAGGTTATGCTCTTTGGAATGTGGAGATTGCAAAATGACGTTTTTACAATTAGGAAAATATATCAAAAAACTACAATAATTAACTCGAAATCAACGCTATTTGCAGATGAACGGTGACATTAGCCGTGATCAGCACATCACAATTATAAAGAATGAGTACTTCTCCTTTCATTTGGATCTTAACACCAAAATAGGTTGAAAAGCGATTAGATACGCATGGTTCACATGCTTTTTCAATTTAGAAGAAGAAATAGAAAGAGAAAAAGTCTGCCGCAGCCGGGAATCGAACCGGGGTCTCTCACTTTCCGGGTGGGTGCTCTGTCCTCTAAGTACACCGTACACCGAGTCCCATCATAGCCCACGAGATTGAATTAAGGATCGTTCTGTCGTGGTAGCTTAGAGTACAGAGCACCCGCCCGGCAAGAAGACCCGGTAGACCGGGGAGATCCGGGTTCGACTGCGGCAGACTTTTTCTCTTTCAATTTCTCCTTCCAGAACCAAAATAGGTTTCCCAGTTAATTAGCCAAGGTATCTCTCAACGTATTATCTAAGTTTTCCTACCAGTTTTCTTCCATTTTAAACCGATATTTTTACCCTCCAATAATATTCCTAAAACATAAAGCAATCCCAATGGTTTCAAACAATCTCCTAACATAAAACAAGAATTAAATCCTAAATAATACTCTTATTTTACGCTAAGTTTATTTTTATTTTGGACTACACACAAATATTTCTGAAAATTATGAGGAAAAAAAACTATACTTTATACGCCAAAAGAAGCATAAAATAGTTATACGTCACTATTTAAACGAAAACATGTTCTTCCAGCACATGCGATCCTCCCTATATCTCCTTATCTCTATTCCTTCTCCTTGCCCCAATATTTATTCTCACCCTCTCTGTCACTGTCCTTAATTCTCACACCACACCTCATGCTTCATTTATATTCCCTTTTCCTCTTCCGTCCTTTATTCGACCATTTTCTTCCTCGCAATATTCGCCACCTATCTGCGATCTTATCTCCGCACTTACTCCCAACATTTTCCGCCACCCCTTCCTTCCCTTTCCCGTCCCCTCACCCCATCACCGCCAACGCACTTACGGAAGCACTCGCATTTGGGCCGAAATCCAATTCGAGTACGGAGAAAGGAAAGAGGACCGAAGGAGGTAAGGGAAAGAGAGAGAGTGAGAACGGAAAGGAGAATTGAAAAACTCAAGGAATAAAATGGGAAATCCCTGCACCTCTTTGGGGCAGAAATTTCGTGAAAGGCGTGGGCGGAAAGTAGTACTTTCTAACGGATAGGAACGGACCCGGTGAAGAAACCCGAGGATAGGGTTTTATTGTGTCAAGGAGCCGCAACGCCACTCGTCCTCGAATATTCAGAGAAGAGAGGCTCCCATTTGCACTTACTCTTGATGTGCCCGAGAAAAATTTAAGATGCAAAACACAGCGTGGAACTGCGCGGGAGAAGGAATCTGTGTATCAACAGCGGGCTGCGAAATAAGAAATCCGAGCTGAGTTGTCGCATGACTACACACCCTCTCTTGGATATTAATCGAGGATTTTTTCCCTATAAGTATGGTACATACGAAATATATTCTTGAAATATTTATTTCCTACCAAGAAAGAAAACAATCGACGGCTAATCAATTATTCTATTTCGATTATTGGAAAAGAAAGAAAGAGAGAAGTCAAGATAGAATAATGCGATACCTCGTGGATGGCAATCCTATTCGTAATAAATCGATTTGTACATTTCCATACTAAAAATCTTTTCTAATGCGACATGCTTCGATTGCGAGCCATCATCAGTCAAGCGAACTATGTCCTATTAAATTTAACTGCAACGATGAAAGGTACGAGACGTTTTTTTCTCAATACTGAGTCGAGATAGCTTATAATTTATGAAACCACCCGAAGAAAAATAAATTAGAAATATAAAAAAATTAATTAGTAGGTTCCACTAATGAAAATAATTCATCTTCTAGATCGTGATGGTGAAAGGATGTTGTGAGGAGATATACCGAGAAAAATAAATATAAATTTACAATCGCTAAAAATATTCAATAGTACATGGTGTTACATTGAGAGCGCAAGATTTTCACTTTCACATTTCAACTTCACCATTTTAATAGTAATGTTTAACAATAAGGACGCGTTGTTGTATCGTGTACACGACATATCGCGTTGTACGATACAGCAGAACGTTCTTATTGTTAAACATAATCAAAATGGTGAAGTTGAAATGTGAAAGTAAAAATCTAGCGCCTATAACACCCTATATTTTCGACGCAAAAGCTCTGGGTACGTTGGATAGAGCGAGTCCACGCTCTTGGATTACGGGCAAGATTTCATTTTTCGGCGCAAAATAGTAATTTAACCTATCGATTATTAAATTTTGCTTTAATTAATTACAGAAAGAACGAAATATAGCAAAAAAATATCGCCTGAATTGTTGATAATTGTAGGTTCCAAAAAAAAAATTATCCTTTGGAAATAACATATTTCGTTGAAATTAGTACTTGTAGCCGATCCTATGTGAAACTGCATTTCAGAGTATTTCGGATAAAACCATTATGTAATGTTTTACACATAGATATTTTATTATAAGTAATTATTTGTTTATATAAGATTG